>CM076466.1:2438774-2845577 GCA_038419695.1 Scomberomorus guttatus | reverse complement strand
AGTGGGGGGCTGCAAATCAGGACGGGGTGTTATGGCAGCTGATGACAGAAAAGGGTACGCACTGATCCTGACTTGAATAATTGACTGAAAAGGAGAGAGAAGTGGATGTCTAACAACGTCCAAAATTAAATCCCGGAGCTGTTTTTCCGGGTATTCAGAGACAAATTGGATCCACAGAACCACAGATATCACTGGCAAAGAAAACAGTTCTCAGGCAATATACAGTTTGCCTACAACAACCTGGAAGTTCAGAACTTCTTTCTGGGCTTTTACAACACCCCAGACACAACTGCCGAGATGCTATTTTTGTGCATAAAAGACCTCCTTGTGCGTCTCGGTCTGCCCATGGAGAGGCTGAAAGGCTATTGTCTGGGAGGTTCAGGGGGGGGTACGGGCTAGACTAAAGGAAACGTTTCCCGACTGTTCGCCCACTGTGCAAATCACTCATTAGATTTAGTGTCGCAAGAAGAGGCAAGAGAAGTGTACCTTGTTGCTGATATGCTGAACTTCGTGCGAGAGTTTACAGTCTGCAAAGAGAAAGGCCGTGTGCTATCCTGATTTGGATGTGGAGATGTGACACTGTCGCGTCTGCTCGCCTGCTATGGGGAAATGTTACAGACCTTCAGGACTTTGGAGAATGATATGTCAATAACAATAATAATAATAATATAGAATAAAAAATAATGTTAAGAAAAAAGTAAGAACAATGTTAGAATTCTATAATTAATGTGGCATAAGGTAGAAAATGAAACCCACGTCAAACCATTTCAGTAAATTTCCATCTTACTACATTTCCACTCGTTTTTTTTTTAATCACAAAATCAATATCAGTTGTCTACCCTATAGAATGTACAAAACCATGTAAAATATAACATTTAAAAAGAAGCGCAGCAGTCCATGAAGGCAAAGCAAAGTGCAAAAAAGAACTTCAGGCCAGGAAAGTCGTGGCTAGTTAAAGGTTAAGTGAAGAGAGAAGTTTTTAGCTTTCCTTTAAAAGATGGCTTCCCTGATATCTATCGGTAGTTTGTTCCGTAACTTCGGGGCGTAATTGACAAAGGCTGCGTCCAGGGCTGGATTTGAGTTACATAAACCTCACACACACACGACAGCTCATTTCGGTCAATGCAGGCTACATGCATAGTAGATAATAGACTAGTTGTAACGAAGGTATAAATGGAAAATGTAGTAAAAGGCTTAAAAATACTCAAGTTAAAGTACAGTTCTGAAAAGGTTCCAGGCACCAGCTGAGCTACCTGCAGGTACCTATTTTCTATTGTTTTATTTTTGAGATATATAGCCAGCCTTCATTCAGAAGTGGTCTCTTGTTCAAGAAGGCTACAATTTGTACCTTCAGGGACCTATGATTTGCCTCATGACCTTTGAGTTTGCACTTTTTATTAAAAGGATTTTATTAAGGTTTCATGATTGATGTGAGCATCCATGACGCAGGCTATTCTTCTTTGATATGAACCATTTTTTATTGTCATAATAATAAAGATGCTTTGTGAACATCTAAATCTTACTTTGTAGTGTTCTTAATATCTGTATACTTCTCAAATGATTAGAAATGAAAGCCTTGGGTCGGGCTTATTAATAGCTCAGTCTGTGTTGGACAGCACCAAGTCGTTCATGCCCCATAACCGGAGTGTCATTTATTATTAAAACATACTTTCTCTTATCACCAATAACCACAGGTGTCACCAAATCAACCAGGACTTAAAAGCTTAAAGCTTCAGGATTACAGGTTTGAATGGTTGGCTGGTGTTGCAGCACAAAGGCTGAAAGTTTATCGTTACATCTTCCATCCAACTGTGGGAAGAATTGACTACAGCAGAAAAGAAAGAAAGAAAGAAACTGATTTACACTAAGAGAGAAAAGAGAGCAAGTAAAGGAAAGTTTGACAGCTGAGCTTCAGGGGATCTACCCTGAGGACCTGAGTCAGCTACCACACACACATATACAGCACACACACACACGCACACACACCGAACATCGAAAATACACTGACTGATCCACACATTGAGTCTCGTATCACCACAGGGGGTTGACAAAAATCCATCATGACACACCCATTGCCCATTGACTCAAAATAGGCTTTGAAGCAGAACCATGCTGTCTGCACGCACACACACAGACACACACACAAGTTTGCACAGCTATCCTTGTTAGGACATTGCATTGACTTCCGTTCACTGTGGACAGCCTCACCCAAACCCTAACTTTAACCAGGACCTCAGTAATGACATTTTGCCTCATTAGGACCAGGCTTTGGTCCCCATGAGGACTACTGGTCCTGACAAGGTCAGTGTTTATAACAGAAAAGGTCCCAAAGAGGTAACAAGAGGTGTGCGCACACACACACACACACACACACACACACACACACACACACACACAGAAAAGAGTGCTGACAGTTCTGACTGCCTCTCTTCTGCTGTCACAAGTTTATCTCAACAAGAACTTCAGAGAGAGAGAAAGGAAACGACGGTGTAATACAAAGAGGTACAGAGAGGCGGCGGGGGGGGGATAAATGAAATAAATAAGCAAAGGAAGGAGAGAGAGAGAAACAGATTATCAGCTGCATGATTCCTTTCTGAATCAATCTGATCAATTTTACTACACAGCAGTATCCTGAAACCATTAATGAGCTCAGACTCAGTCACATTTATAACAGTCAGTGTTCACTAGTCACGACAAGGTTGCACCAGACTAACTGGTGAGTAACCCTGTCTCATTGATTAGGTTTATTTACGACTACGTTGCATTGGCAAATATAACTGCTGCCTGGAATATGTATTTTTATTAGATTTTTAAAAACAGATAAAACCAATTCAGTGTAAGATAAAACACGACAAAATTTAAGACAAGTAAAATCAGGAAAGGCTCTCCGATAAAAGTTTGTTTTAAGAAGGTTTAAAAGAAGTCTCTGACTCAGCCAACCTGATTTCCTCAGACAGGTCGTTGCAGAGCCTCGGGGCCAAACACTCTGTCCCCTCCAGTTTTCAGCCCCTGGAACAGATAAAAGAGCTCTGCCCGAGGTTTGGTTAAAGTTAGTGAAACATTGTGTTTTTACTTAAATGTTAAAGGAAACATATCCTGCTCATTTCCAGGTCTATATTTATATTCTGGGGCTCTACTGGAATATCTTTGCATGATTTCCAGTTAAAAACTCCTTATTTATCTTATACTGGCCCTTTATGCAGCCCCTCAGTTCAGCCTCTGTCTCTGAAACAGGGCGTTTTAGCTCCTGTCTCTTTAAGGCCCCCCTCCTGATGAGCCCACTCTGTTCTGATTGGTCAGCTTCAGGAAGCTTCCTCTGGCTACAGGCTACATAGACAAACTATAGTAGCAGGATTTCACTTCTTTTTCTCCTTTACTCCAAATGTCAACTTCTAAAAATCCACCCGTACATGTTCAAGAACTTGCTGGCTGCAAAAAAAAAAAAAAAAAAGGCTATTCTATGACCTGCAAACAAGAAAGAAAATTTCAGGCATTGAGTGCAGTGTCAAAAAAACCCATTAATATTTCATAGCTGACACCTACATGTTTCAGGTGGGCGTCAGGATAAAGCACTCAGGACTGTGAGTGCTCGTTTTTTTGTCCTGTGTCTCTTTACTACAAAGAGCACCTTTTAATTGACCGAGACTTTTAAAATTATTTAATATTTCCATGTTCCAGTTCAAAACTACTCTATTATCTGCTGAGAGAGAGCAGAGGAGGCGGCAGAAGATGAAAAACCTGCTGCAGCTCTGATCACGCTCTGAGTCATTTGTTTTGGAGGGATGAGATGACACTTTCTGAGGGCATCTAGTGCAGTTGTTTCCCTACAACAGCTCAATGCACTCGAGTTGCTTTGGAACATCCGCCAAATGTGTTCAAATTAAGATCTAGATACTGGTGCGCCGTGTTAGCTTACTGGTTAAAACGCAAACCACATAACTGCAACATCCGTAGTTCGATTCCAGCAGTGGATCGAACTGAAAGTTAGCCGGCCGGCGGACGTCTCTGTGTGTGCACTCATCCTGAGACTAGAACTGAAAGTCTTGGTAAGTTCAGTCAGATTGATCTGAGGCTCCACACACACACACACACACACACACACACACGGTGCTAGAAAAGCTTACAGCTAACGTCTTTACAGTTGCTGTTTCGGGGGGAAAACACGGACTGTGAAAAACAATCCAGCAGTCAAATTTTCTCAAATAAAAGCAACGAAAAGAAATTGCTTCAGTCTGATCATATCGTTTAAAGTTGGACATCAGGAAGAATATGAGGACCTCCCTTTAGAAGAGACCTGGTCTTCAAGGTCCTCCCAAAAGAGCTGCAAAATGTGTCTGGGGAGAAGTTGTGATGTCACAAATCCAGCACGTAGGAACACATCTTAAACTGAGATTTAAAGTGAGCACAGAGAAACTTTCCTCCTTCAGCAGATGGATGAGAAAACAAACTGCACAGAGAAGAGAACAACATCCAACTGAAGGAACAAGAAGAAAAACATGTTTTTGAGTGGAAGGGGACTTTAAAAAGCCCTCCCTGTTCAGACAGTAGACAGTGATATGAAACCTGGATCAGGTGTTTACTGTACACGTCACAGCATCCTGAATTCAGTCAGAAATACCTCAAAAATAGATTTAGTTGAGCTTAAAACTTGATTCTTTTTGAAACAGCAATTTGGTAACAAAATCCTGAATATGACGTCTGTTTACTTGATGTTTCTGAAGATTTACAAACAGTTTTGGAGACACTCCGCAAGTACGTTTTTGACCCAAGTTTTGTCTAAATCTAAGAGCTGACCCAGGTTTCTGAAACCAGGACCAGGATGAACCAGGATGATATGCTTACTTGACCAAGTGCATTAATAAGAAGATCCAAAAAACAGAACAAGACCTGTCAGTCAGTCTTGGACTGAATTTTGGTGGATCTGCAGGGTTATATGTCAGTTTAGTTCCAGGACTGGTACTTTCCCCTCCCTTTCTTTTCTTTTCACATCTCTGCAGAAGTTTTTAGTTGTTTTGAAGGAACAGCTCGGTGCATCTGAGGTCACGACCACAGCTGTCACACTGCTGAGATGCACTGTGTGTGTGTGTGTGTGTGTGTGTGTGCCGGATAAAAAAAGAAAGTGAGTTTAAGGCCACGAAGGTCATCAAAATTTAAACTCCATTTACAGTGCTGTTGTACTGTCACAGAGAATACGATCAGTAAACACCCACACACACACACACACACACACACACACACACACGCATGCCTTTTAGCCGATGCTGTAAAGACCAGATATTGGGCCTGACAGCTTAAAAAGGTTTCAGTGTTGTAGGCAATACAAAACTAAGTTACACCTTCAGAAGCCCACTGGAGCGCACACAGATGAACACATACACACACACACAGGATTACAGTCTCAGCAGTGTGACAGCTGTGGTCAACTCTCTGAGCGGTTTCATAAAAACAAAAAAACAAAACAAAAAAAAACAAAAAAAAACTGCAGCCATGGCACAAAAACTGACACACAAAAATAAACTTTTCTGCCTCAAAGCTAGCAGAAGGATTCAGATCCTTTAAGGCATTTAAAGAGACGTGTTACGGAAAACAGGAATTGTTTAGACTTAGATTTTGCAGTTAAAGGTGTAATTTAAGTCCTGCTGAAGCATGAAGCATGTCTGTCCCAGCTTTAGGATGCGGTGAAATTGCATCATTCTGAACTAACTCTCCCTGTGATGCCGCAGCTGTAAAAACCAGTGATACTAATTTAAGAGTTCAGAATGAATCTTTACCACCAAATCTAAACTGAACTGAACATACTGAATGTAGTCATGGCTGGATTAAACTCCTATGTGGCCCCAAAAGTTTGTTGCTGGGCCCCTATTGACCCCCGCTACTCTAGAATCAATGACTTGATTGACAGAAAATGTATTTGGGACCATTTTGATAATTGACTAATCATTAAGTCATTTTTTGAATGCAAAAATGCCAAAAATTCTCTGGCAGCAGCTTCTCAAATGTGAATATTTGCTAGTTTTCCAGTTTGGTTTTTGACTGTTGCTCAGACAAAACAAGTCATCTGAATACGTTAACTTGGACTTTAGGGACGACACTTCATATACTGAACAATCAATCGACTATCAAAGAAAGTAACGGATAATGAAGATAATAGTTGGTTCCATCCTTACAGTCCTCCTATGGTGGAATAACACTACCTGTGAGCCCAGATGATGTAATAAATCTGATGCAGGTAGGTAGTTTATGGGCTATGAAACTGTTATTTTACAGCACTAGTTTTATATTGAAGTGAACAAAACTGTTCAAAATAACAGCAAACTGAACTTAATGAGAATCCTAAACAAAAGCATCCTGAAGGTTAATGTGATCATATAACATAACGATTTGAATCATCAGAGTGATTTCGCCTTATATTTATAACCTGCTACATATAGTCTGTAGATATAACAGACAGCATTACATCCAAAGAACAGAAAAAACATCCAAACCTTAAAACTGGACTTCCCAGTCATTTCCTCTCTGTGGAGAAACACCAGTACAACAGTACACACAGGGTTCATTTTAGAAAGCCGAGTTCAGCTGACAGCAGAGTCAGAAAAGAGCTCAAACCTGTCAGCACCACTGAGTTCAACTCTTAGCTCCAAAGCTAACTGCTGCTAAAACCACAAGGTCTCATTTTTACATTTCTATTTGAACACCCATTAAAAAAAACAAGATACAGCATGTAACACTGCAGCAGATCGTAGCTAAACTGGCATATGTGTAAGCGCTCATTTAATGTTCAACAATCAGTCAACAATCAACAGTGAAACAGCATCAGGATACATCTGAGAGAAAAGAACTCAGTTTCCTTGGAAACCAGCAAATGTGACAACTGCAGCGAAGAAAAAGAGAAAAACTTGACTGTTTTTTTTCCTCCCAGTCATTTGTCTGCGCTGAGCCTCTCAGAAGCTTCAGATGCCAAAGTCACCAACATTTCAGGCAGCCAATTGGACGGGAGATAAGGTCAGAGGTCACAAGAGCCTGATGCAGACAGAGGAGGGGCTGACATGGCACACTGGAAACCTGCCGACATGTTGTGTTTTCTCCCACTGACCATTAAAATCAGACAGTTGTGTTCTCTGCTGAAACTGGAGTGTGCTTTGAGAGCAATGTTACATGTTTCAACTCCACAATGAATCAAACATTTAAAAAAAGTTTACTAAATAATAACATTTTTTTACATACCTTTGACCATGTTTTAAACAGACATCTGACATCATTACTGTATATAAATAACAGAAAATCACAAGATTTTTTGAACATGTAAAAGTAGTGTTATATAAATGAACCACCAAGTAAGTTAATTATATCTTTTTCCCAGGTTTTGGCTAAACTGTCTTTTTGTAAATGTAGTTCTGTTTTGTTCACTTTGACCTTGATGCTCTCTCCTCTTTTAACTACAGTTAGATGCCATTTTGCGTCATTCATCACCTCTACTTGCAGTGACACCTGCTCTTGACTGCTTCGCCTCGTAGCTTTCTGACTTGGCCTTTATGAGCAGAGCATCACTGAAGCCTTCCATGTGACAGACAGCTTCCTTTGAAGCCATGCTTACCTTTCTTGTCATCAAGGTGCTTATCATGTCAGCGCTCAGGCTGGCTCTTGTTTATGGTAACGAGACTGAAAACTCTCTCGCAATCAGTATCGCTACAGAAGACAACCAATATCCCCGAGCATGACTGCTGAAAGGTTGGAGAAGACCTCCTTGCCTCCAACTGGTCTTGGCAGGCGTCAGTGCGCTCGCTGCAGATGCTGTCCTCAAAGCTGGTGGTTTGATAAGTCCAGAACTCATCTTCCACTTGAATCACAGTGACCTCATCAGGCAGAAGAGAAGGAAAGCGGCTGATAAGGAACTGAAGAGAACAGAATTTCACAGATTGCCTCTTAGCCATGTCTTCCACAACAGCATGCATAGGTTTGGAAACCATGTAGTCAGCTGCAGATGAAAAAGAACTTCCTCACATCTCTGAAGAAGGGCTTCAGCTCTAGGTTACCCTGGCTTTGGATAAATGTTTGGGTGTCCTGGCCAATTGAGAGTTCCTCATCAGGTAGCTGTGTGGCCGAGTTCAGCTTTGAACAGCAGGGCTTAAACACACTAAGGGATTAAATCTGAGCCCGAGGACTCTACAAGGCTCATGGGTTACTTAAGAATCAGGGAAGCAGAGTTAAAAACCAGGCAGGAGTCTAAAATTCACTTTGAATTGATTTGATACAATTTTAAAACGAATACAAAAGGATGGTACCACCCGAGATAAAAATAGTAGACCACTAAAAAAAAAAAACTGTTTAGCAGCAAGGTCAAAACCCAATTAAAAAAGTCCAAGTTCAGTCCAGCGACTCCACGTTTCTGCCTTTGATGCTCTGATGCCGTTCCCGGCTTTGACCATGCCGGCCGCCAGGCCGCTCCACGGCCGTCTGCCTCTCTTTGGCTGCCAGTCAAACACCAGAGGATACTCACGTTTTCCTGGGCGACAGCTGATCAACTGCTGACTCAGGCCCGAGTGAAGCTGCGTTGGCGGACACTGGCTGCTGCACACGGTCCCACGGCAACTCCTGGGCCGCTTACTGGTGACTGTTTGTCAGACTGGGTTAGGGACTCTTCCCTGAACTGGGCAGTCTGGTCATGTGTTCCTCAGCTCTCTGTATAAAGCGTCCTAACCAATAGTGTGCAGTGCTGCCACACCTGTCACTCATTCTGTAACTAGTGGCCTGACTGGAAGTGTGTCTCCCAGGATCATTACTGCCCAGTTCAGTTTATCAAGCAAAGTTCAATACTTAAAATACACAAATAAATACATTAAAACACACCAAATGATTAAAAAGGTAACACAGTAACCCAAGTAAAGGTGTCAACCAATAAAATGCAAAAACATTGCTGACTTTTAGCCTCTCTAAGCATGATGTCCTTCCACTGAATGTGGGTTTAATTATTAAAACTGTTTACTAATTGATACATTTTCAAAAAAAAAAAGTTATCAGTTGTAATCACTCACTGATAAAGTTTCCTTGAGCCTCCGCAGTTCCTCTCTGCTCTGTGAAGTTTTAATGAGGACGGCTGAAGAAATCACTCTTCTTTCACCAGGCTGCTCCCACACAGATTAGAGCTGAAATATTTCTTTATGTGCTGGTGGCTGAATTAATGTGATGACTGATCATTTAGTTGGATTGCTCAGTGTGGGCGTCCACTTTTCAATAATTTTTATCGAAATGGAAAACTACCAGAGTCAATTTGAATGTGTTTGACAGCTAAGTTGTAACTTAGCTTTCTAACTAGTTAAACTAACAGCTATGTTTTATGACTGAGCAGATTTGAGGAGAGTTGTTGGGGTAGATAATAACAAGATGAGTATTTTGGACCCATTAAACACACTCTGTACACAGAGAACAGCCAAAAACAATGCTGTCCATGTCCCAGTATGTGCATAGAAAAGAAGAGACAACAGAGAAAAACTGAGGAAACATTTCTGTTGATAAATATAAACCACAAGTTTTTGGTGAAATATTAAAGCTGCTTTGGTTTATATTTCTGTTTTTGTCTTTCTTCTCAGTAGGAGGTGCGTTTCATCCGAGCAGAGCGTCCCGTCAACACTCAGAGTCGATGCAGATTCTCCGAGTTTGTCCAAATAAAACTGCTGTCTGCGTCTCACTGCAGGAAGAATCAGTTTCCTTGTCACAGTCAGTAGTTTTACAAGAATCAATGAGAATAAATCTGTTATTTTATTTGGTTCTTGAAACATTAATGTGCCTTATTACTTAAGACCATAACATTGCAGCCCATAATTTTCAAGTGATATTTAATTCAGATTTAAAGTCCAACTATGAATCATATCTGGAATCAGTTTTCTTTTTCTCAGACTGGGTGCAGGGTCATAACCAGAGGTCTGATGTTAGGCTTCAAATCCAGGCATCCTGGTAGAAAGAGTTCATATTGCTCCAGTTTTTACCTTCTTCAGATTCCCTGTTCGTGTTTGATTCATTGAAACAAAGAATCGCAGAACATAAAAGTACCATAAGATGCAAAAAATAGATCTATCCTGTTGCAGCACATTTCATGCAGATGAATCATCCGGTCTCTTCCCTTAAATATATGGGAATTGATTAGGTATGTTTGTCAAAGAGAGGGGAGATTACTCCTTAAGAAGGAGGCATTCTGGATTTCTAAACTGGGCACTTTAAGCCCCGAGAGGGTTAAATGAAGCCGTGTTTGTAGAGGCAACTAAGACATTTTGTTTTCAGTGAATTTTTGTTTGTAAATTGTATTATATATTATCATTTTAGCGGTTGATTCTGATGTTTTATGTATATGGTGATTTATTGATCACATGATTAATTGGTGTAATGTATATAAGGGAGATGGAAGCGGCCTCAGGCACCAACGCTGAAAACGTTTGGTGAATAAAGCGTGATGTACTGGAGAAGACGTGTTTTAATTCTGGGAGATTAATTTAAAGTCATAATATTTGTATATTATTTGTATATTATATACTCTAAAATGCAGCAACTGCATACCGTAGTTTGCTTGTTTGTTCAGCAAACCCTCGGTGGTCTACAGCTGCAACAATTAGTCGATCAATTGATTGACGGGAAATGAAACAGCAACTGTTTGGATAATCGATTAACCATTTTGAGTCTTTTTTTTTAAAGTAAAAAATGCCCAAATTCTCTAATTCCAGCTTCTTCATTGGGAAGATTTTCTTGTTTCTTTAGTCCTCTGTGATAAACTGAATGTCTTTGGGTTGTGGACTGTTGGTCAGGACGACACAAGACATTTGAGGTCTTGGGTTTTAGGAAATGGTGATTTTCTGACATTTTACAGACCAAACAACTAATCCATTAATCAAGAAAATAATAGATGAATCAATAATAAAAATAGTAAAAGTAGGGCTGCAACTAACGATTATTTTCGTTGTCGATCAATCTGATTATTTGAACAGGATTCATCATCATTATTTTTCAGTTAATAACATCATTATGACCAAAGTATCATAATCATTTTATAACTGCAGCCTCTGGGGGGCGCTAGCAGGGCTCAGTTGCTAATTCAATGACGGGTCTCAGTATCTTTGGATAAAAAAAAAAGTCAGATAATTGTAAATGTTGCTGTAAATGACACATTATTACCTTCATCTGCTTTTAATGTATTCATACATTAAAATGAGCTGCTCTACCCTTCACAAATGTTTGAACTGTATTTTATTCTAATTGCTATGACATAACTTTACCCAAATACTGTATACATGCAGTATTTTGCTATATTTAGTATATTAAATACTTTCTTTCTGGCAAAAACAAATCAGGATTAAGGACAAAGTTCTGAGCACAAGATGTCCAACTCACAGCTCCTGCAGCCGGTGGACAGTGAAACCATTAAAAAGCAGCTACACACACACACACACACACACACACACACACACACACACACACACACACACACACACACACACACACACACACACATACACACACACACAAACACACACACACACACACACCCACTTCACACTTTTAGAGACTACAGTTTATCCTCACTGAGTTTGAAAAACACTACATTTATTGCTGTTTTTAAATCACATCATAAAGAAGAATAGTGTGAATAAACTGTAAGCTGTGCTAACAGTCAGTGGTATAAATGACTTATCAGCTCAAATTGAACAAACACACACACACAAAAGGAAGGGCACAAAGACGTGCACACACACGTGGCTCCGCACACACCACACACACACATACAAATGTTCACCCACACATACACACACACAGTTTGTGGATGTAATGAATAATTTATGTCATGTGACTGTTGAGTGTTGAATACAGTTAAATGTAAGAAGAGCCTGCAGGGAAAACACACTGAAACATTTCCAGTCTGTCACACTCGCGCTCTCTCTGTCTTACTCAAATTTAAATTCACATTCAAATATGCTTTATTTGCATGGATGACTATTAGACATTGACATAAAAAGCATGGACATTACCCAAACATTGCTTAGCTAAATGAAAAATTAATATTCAACAATAGTATTGGGCCAAATGAAAAAAAAAATCATACATAAATGCATGAATGCATACATACCAGAATATTTGTATATATAATCATACACATTCTGTACATACATCCAGACGCATTTTCTGCATGTATGTGTCATTTTTGTATTTTTATTCAAAGTGTAATTCACAGAATAAACCCAATTTTGAGAAATATTTTCTCATTTTAATTTTTTAAGTGTAAAACATCACATCATCTGTGTATGTGTTTGGCTGTGTCTATCTGACTGTGCCTGTATACTTAAGTATAAGGTACTTAAAAGACGGGTTCACAATTTTTCAAGTCACAACTGTCAGTTCATAATGCACTTACAATGTAAGTGATGGGGGACAAAATCCACAGTCCTCCTTCTGTGCAAAAATGTATTTAAAAGTTTATCTGAAGCTAATATGAGGCTTTAGCGTCCAAATGAGTCAAATCAAGTAGATATCTTTCAACGTTACAGTCTTTTTAGTGCTAAAGTCCCTCTTTTTGTTACTATACTTCTACTTCCAAAATTGTGACCCTATCCTTTAAGATATCTGGTTGATTGTGATTGCCAGTACTCATCATCAAGTTTATTCAGTCCCACCTGGAAATTGCGATTTTGCGATCGCAATTATTAACACAAATTCAAGAAATCATGGAAACTCTGCTAATTCTACCATCCAATGATCATCTTGATCGATTGGTTGCTATTTATAGGGCTCCACCCCTATATACAGACCAGTGTGAGCTTCAAATTAAGTCCATATAAAATAAAATATACACATCACACAACTCGTCTCCAGTACACCATGTTTTATTCACCTACCTATCTGCTCTTCACCAGGTGGTGTCTGAGTTTGTTTCTGGTTCCTTACATAGTCCAGTGATCATGATCATTGATTATGTGATTTATACATCACCATAGAAAAGTACAAAACATTATCATCAGATTTAGTCCTTGTAAAAAATTACAATTGTCTACAATTTGCAGTGCTTTGGTTGACCTTGAGTGTGTAACTGCCGAGTATTTTTCCTTCAACAGTGAAATGAAAGCTGCTTTCCGGCCACCTGGACCTTTTCTGAATCACCGTGACTTTAATCTTCTCTGTATTTATTGATAGTCTCCGGTCCCTGCAGTGACTCTCCTGTAAAGACACATTTTTGCTGCAGTTCTTGTACAAGGTTGTCTGTGTATGACATTTTATTTCTTAGTTGCCAGCAGTGACCTGAGCTGCTGCAGACGAGCGTGATGCAGAGGTGTCGCCAACTCATTCAGCTTCATTAATGATGAATCAGCTGGGGCTCAGAGGGGCGCCTTTGTCTTACATCTCTCCAAAAGGTTTTTGTTAATTTGTGGTCAAATTTTGGAGAACCCTGAAATAAGAACATATCGCTCTGCTTTGTGTCTTGCACCTGTTGTTGTTGTAACGGTATAAATCCAATTTGAATGATTTTCATTTAACATTCTGTCTTCTGGCAGTAACAATGCTGAATTTTGCTTTCTGCTTGTGTGCTGATGATACAGATCCTTCAGTAACTGCTGGACTCTTGATGTTATATATGCACAAGCATATAATATCTTTACTCCAGATGTCAGGAAAGTAGCCTCTTTGCAGCAGCATATTAAACAGTATGTTGTTGCTCCTCTCAGCAAGAGGCTGCAGAGTTTCAGTGTCTCTTTTCTAATCATGTCCAGTCTACAGCCTGATTTTCCCCATCAAAGCTTTAATAAAACTTTTATTTGTCTCTGAGAAGCTGGTTAGGCTGCAGTTGATTATTTCCATTATTTATTTCAGTTGAATTTAGTTTAATTTCCTTCAGGGGCTCAATAGAGAAAGTTTGTTAGTCAGTTGTCTGTCTTTCCAGAAGTAAAGACTTCAGAAATGATGCCTTCAAGTCTTCTCTATTATTTTGGAATTACATTGCATTTCTGCATTGTGACAAGTCCCAGGATTTTGATTTTAAAGCTTTGATATTTATTTAAAATATACTGTATTTTGCAGTTTTTCTGATATGAAGCTGATTTTTTTTTCTCAGCAAATCAAATTTTTAATATTACATTATTAATATTATACATAAGACCTTGTATCTGCATTTTTTCACATTATCTGATCTTTGCTTTTAGTTTGACACTTACTGCTGTATTTTTTTATTTCTATTCAATCTTTCTGTGTCAAACCACTTCTTCCCTTTTCCTTTGTATTTTTGTTCTCTTTGTATGAGAGGGGCCTCTCCAGCGGATTCTCTGAATGTGACATTTCATTTAACAGGAGTTATGTTTACGCCATCTCTGTCCTTGAATTTGGAGGACGGGAAGCTGCAGATCATGTTCTCAATTTTGGGGGAATTTAGAGCAGATTGATATATGTTGGGTTTTGATCCACTTATATTAAGGGTGGAAGGTGGTGTAATGGTGCATAGGCCACTTTTTCAAACGTGTACATTTACCCAAAGTAACATACATATAACTCCACATTTTAGTATCTCTTCATTGGTTGCCTTTATGAGTACACTTTAAATTTTAATGATTACCTTGTGGAGTGGATGTCTGACTATATTTCTGACCTTCGTACCACATTGAGCCTGAATGTAGTAGATATTAATTCCCAGATAATCTTAATTCCCAGGTCGAGGCTAAAAACCAGAGAGGACTAAACTCTGGAACAACCTCATTAACAATCTTCATTTAAATCTCTCCTAAAAACACATTTTAGGACTTTTATTCTGTTCTTTTATTACATTTGTTCTTTTGATTTAATCTCTTAAAGGGAAACTTCAGTATTTTTCAACCTGGACCCTATTTTCCCATCATTTTGTGTCTAGGTGTCTAATGGGGACAACAAGTTTTATAATTGGTCCAGTATTGAGCGAGAGAACTTCAGCCAGCAGCCACAAAACAGGCTGCAATGTAATCTGACAGGGCAATTGCTAAAAGTGCTTGTTTTTGCCACTGACGGGCTCAGATTGTTATTTTAAGTGTCTGACAACATTATGGAAAGGACCATTCAAAGAAATAAAAGGTTTTTCTTTACCTTTCACTTGATCCAGTCTGTTTGTTCTTGTGTCTAACCAGGTGTCGCTCAAGGAGAAGTCTCGTTACGAAATCTGAGTTGTTGAAATCAGCTAAATATTCAGCCATGACAGAGTTGGAGAGAGGAGTGCCTGCAGGAGTTTGTTGTGTTGTAGCTTAGTGTTTTCTAAAAGATTTTCAAAGTCATGGCTGAATATTAAGCTGATTTTGACAACAACTCTTGCAAGATTTTTACACTATTTGGTTTTTATTTTATTAGTTTCTTTGATGGGGAAAGTGCTCAAGAACTGGAAATGAAGCAGTTGGCCCAGAAGACCAATTTTCATGTTTTCCTTGGCAACAATTAGTTGATTAATCAATTAGTTGATGGGCAGAAAAATCTGCAACAATTTTGATAGTTGAATAACCGTTTAAGCAAGTTCTTGAGCAAAAATGGCAAAAAAATTCACAGGCTCCAGCTTTCCAAATGCGAATGGTTTCTGGTTTTCATACTTATTTATGATAATAAACAGAATATCTTTGGGTTTTGGACTCTGGTCAGATAAAAAAAAGACATTTGGAAGAGTAACCTTGGGCTCCAACAACTTGGACAATTTACAGACATTTTACGAATAATCGAGAAAACAATTAGTTGCAGCCTTAATAAAATTTATAAAATTAGATGTTCAACATAATAAATGCACATAATAGCACTATACACTTTCACCTGAGTTGGGAAAAGTTCTTGTACATTTGAATACTTTAGCTGGTTTGTTTAAAAGAAAATAGGTTGATATTTCTTAATGTATAGTATCAAAAATTTGGTATTGGACTGAAACTCAGGTAGCATATCGGCAATAGTATCAAAAAGTTTCAACGATTAACTGCGAGAGGAAAACTGCAGTGAAAGACAACATAAATGAGGAGAAAACTAGTCTGTGTCTTTGATTTTTTTCTTCTTCTCTCTCCCTTCCCTCATATCTCTCTTATGAATAAAACACTGAACCCACATTTCAGTCGCTGCAGAGACACACAGTTTTATCTGTATTTTTACAAGTGTGTGACGATGTTTGTGTGTTTCTACAGCGATGCCTTTCTAGCTGAACCACCCACATCTCCGTCTGAGAAACACATACAATCCATTTCTCCTTTTAGAGCATTCATACACATATGAAAGTGAGTGTCAGTGTGTATTTGATGGTATTTCTGCCTGTTGCATCATTCCTCTACAACAGGAAGGTCTGATGGACACTTTGAATCCATGAAAGGACCCGTCTGCCTGCATCTGTACGTCTGTCTGTCAGTCATCGCTGGATATGACAGTTCAGGGTTCTTCTATTCTCGCAACACCAACCTGAATATTTTCTTTTCCCTCATCGTTGTCTGTCAGACTTTAAAGGCAGCTTGAGACACGTCATTTCCAATACTGACCTTGAGGACAAAACACAGTTGTACCAACATTCTTTCATCACAGTTAAACGTGTTTTGACATTGTTAAACCTACAATAACATGTTTTGTCCAGTAGTTTCATCAGAAAAATGTAGTGAACACAACTCTGACATATTATCAGCTTTTAAGTTGATATGTTGAACTTGTTAGCAAACAGTTGCTTATTTCCACATCCAGCAGTTATGGAGCAACATTATCATTAATTTGGAGTCGTGTTTCTGTCCACCTGGTGAATGTAAGTCCAATATTCACAGCTAAATCTCTGAAACAGCTGCCTGCTGCGGCCCAAAACGACGCTATGAGAGCGCTGAGAGTGAACCAAAACAGTAAAATCCTACTACAGTAAAAGTACATAAGTATTATGAGTTTGATGTAGTTAAAGTATTGCAGTAAAAGTACATAAGTATTATGAGCTTGATGTAGTTAAAGTATTGCAGTAAAAGTAGTGGTTTGGTCCCTCTGACTGATATATTATTATATATGACATCATTAGATTATTAATACTGAAGCATCAGTGTGTAAGCAGCATGTTACTGTTGTAGCTGCTGGAGGTGGAGCTAGTTTCAACTACTTTATATACAGTTAGCTAGTTTAGTCCAGTGGTTCCCAACCTAGGGGTCGGGCCCCTCCAAAGGGTCAGCAGATAAATCTGAGGGGTCGTGAGATGATTAATGGGAGAGGAAAGAAGAAAAAACAAAGAATCTGACATCTGAAATGTGACCCCGACTACACACTGCTTTTTGTAAGACGTCAAAAGCCAAAAAGGTTGGAAACCACTGGTTTCATCTTTAACAATGTGTTGTATTTTAAAAGCTTGTTATATTATCCATTGTGTCAAATCTTCATCTGAAAAGTAACTAAAGCTGTTAAATAAATGTAGTGGAGTAGAAAGTACAATATTTCCCTCTGAAATGTTGTGGAGTGGAAGTATAAAGTAGCATCACATGGAAATACTCAAGTAAAGTACAAGTACCTCAAAACTGTACTTAAGTACAGTACTTGAGTAAATGTACTTAGTTACTTTCAACCACTGCTGAATGCACAGAGACAAAACTGAAATCAACCCTCCATCAAACTACCAGTAACGCAACAAACAAGTCAGCCCCCAAACTGTCAAAGTAACGCAGCGTTGGGGATTAGTAACTAATGTAATTACTGAATTTCAAATTGTTGGTTCCTACTGCCAAAACTCTGCTCTCAAACACGCTGCAGCTGAAATGTCCCTGTGAATGTGAGGTTCAAACTTTCCTATGGGGATCATTTTCTTTGCTGCAGTTATAGAGACATCTGGTTTGTGAGTTCAAAGGAACATTTCAATCACCGGCAAGAAGAAATGAGACAGGACACATAAAGAATCATAACCTCAGAAGAGCAGAGAGAACTGCAGAGACCTGCTTCCAAAATTGTGGATGAGTCATAAAATAAAAGTTTTTTTCTCTGTGAGTTTGAGAAACAAGGAGACGTTTAAAGGGAAAGTCAGGGGGTTAGGAGGTTAATATTTCTGTGCTTGTTATTTTTAAAAAATGTGAGTTCTTGTACAGTCTAATCTTCAACATTGCACAGCAGCTACTGTTGTCTTGTCGCCGAATAGCTCAATGTTATTTTTGCCCTTTTTTCTGAAATAAAGAATGAGAGTTGAAGTGTCTCACCTCCTGCTGGAGTTACTGCAGATCAGCAGGAAGTCTCTGTATCAAGGCTTTCAGTCCTCTGATTTCCAGTATTTCTCCTCTTTCCTCTACATTACATCTGATTACAGCATGTATTCAAGAGCAACAAGAGCACTTCATCATTGCATTTCTGCAGCAGTCAAACTCTTTTCGTTGCAGGTGTTTTCCTGGCAGATTGTACTTTAGTCCCACCATCATTGTCTGCCTTTCATAACTTTCATGTTTCTTGTCCTCAGTGTGTCAGGAACTTTGTAGCCTGGAAGATTTTATTCAGAATAAAAATATGGGTTTGTACTTGCAACTTGAACTGCAAGACTATAAATGACTGAGGAAAGGCTGTCCGAAAGCGTCATCCCCATTTTTATTATCGCAACTAGCTCCTCTCTGATTTTTTGCCCCGCCTTCGGTTGTGGCCATTGAGAGCAGGTATAAACACGTCTGCCTTTAGATGTGTTCAGAGAACACTTCATACAAACTAGTTTGTGTGAAGCATTCTTATTTTTATACAGTCTATGGACTACACACAACATGGCACAGCTATGCTAACAATGCTAGCCGTGCTTACTAGCTGCTAGCTGCCGTGCAGGCTGGTAAACTGGATTTGTCAGTCTCCTGTTAGTGTTGGAGCCTCTGTGTGAGACGCTTCGGTCAGTAAATGTGTGTTTTTACAACTTATTTCGTGGCTGCGCTCATTTTTAGTCCCGCAAGGTACGAAAATTTGGCACCGATTGCTCTAACGTGAATCAGTACTTGTTAGTACTGACATTTGGGAATTTACACCCATGTCACAGTGCCCACGTGCATATTAATGTGCATACTGTGTTGTATTTGCATCTAAATTTGGCAGTACTACTTTAACAACACATGACCACACCCCTGCTGTTCATCTGTAATCTCAATACATTCCTTTAAACAAACCGCTGCAGTGTTTAGTTCTCTGTCTCACACAGACTCTGAGTTTCCTAATAAAATGAAGTGATATTTATATCTGCAGCGCGGCGCTTCATTAGATCTGAGAGCTGTCACTGAGACTCACCTACACCTCTCTAACACACACACACACACACACACACACACACAGAGTTTTAATGTGAATGCAGACAGGGTGGAGGGTTGTCACTATCAACAATGAGACAAACAAGACAGATTGAAAACCTGAAGACTGAATAGCCTGAAGGAGAAAGAGAGAGAGAGAGCGAGTATTGCAGTAAAATCACAGGCTGAAAACACATAATTTGTCATGTGAATGACAGACAGTCTCCATTTGTTCGTCTCGTCTTCCTCCTCTATGTTCTTTTCTTCCTCCGCTCCTCCTCCTCCTCCTCCTCCTCCTCTTCGCCTTCATTTTATCTTCATTACTGTGTGTGTGTGGGATGTCTGACAGATTGGTGTCAGTTCTGCTCTGTTGAGACACAGACGCTCTCTCTTTCCACTCTAAACTCATCCTTGATCGTTCCGTCATGTAAATTTCTACAATATGAATTGTAAATCTTAAAGACACTCTCTTGATTTCAAACACTGTTATTGTTTTGATGAAGCTGGGAGGAAATTTGGGGCTTTTTTGTGCCAGAACAAAGTCTGCGAGTTTATCTCAAAAGTAGCAGCCACTTTTATTTAAGATGGCGGAGAACAGCATGGACAGTTTGTTTTGTCACAGCCTGGTTATTTCGCTTAACTGAAAGAGAAAATTAACTACAGATAAACCAAATAAAGCAAACTCATAAAGAGCTGTCAGTGATCGCCACAGTTTCCTGCGCCATTGTTTCGTGTCACGTCGCGCTTTTCTCACATCTGTGTTGTCGTGCTGCTTGTTGCAGCATGTAAAGTGACGTGACTGACACACTGCAGCTTCTTGTCTTTTTGTAGATGCTCGTCTAAACACACACAGTTACTCCGAGTTCCAAACACGTCGTATGTCTGAGATCCAGCCTGGAAATAAGTTGCACTACAACCCGCCTGCCATATGAAACATCTCTCTTTTATGATTCTGGAAAAATCCAGGGTTATGTTTGATGACATTTTTAAAGGTTCAATGCCAAAGTCTCTGACTTAATCCTACAACGTCAGCAAATAGCAACTCTAATAGGCTACGGTTAAAGTGAGGAAACAAACTGCTCAGTAACAGCTGAGAAGTTTGTCACCGTTCATTTTTTTGTCTAAATCAGGACGCACAAATGACCACAACTCTGTTCCTGACTTCTTGTTGCTATATCAATGCAAAAAGATGGAGTTTCAACCCTGTCCTCTAAAATTACGTTTGAAAACTGTATCTAGTTTAGGCTGATGTGTTTTGGAGAAAATGTCATTCCGGCTTGGATTACGTCCATCTGCAACAGGAAACGCTGTGTTCTTGTGACTCTGCTTGTACATTGATTAAAAACATTTCATCATTATACAATAGCTGAAAACATTGTGGCGGCATTACACTGCTTTCAAAACATATTTGCTGTTGCAAATTAGTCGTATATGAAGATCATTTTCAGGAGACAGAATTGTAAGATGTTTTGAATCATGCTGTACGTTATTTGTTGTGGTTATGAGAGCCGAAGCTTATAATCAGTATTTTTATAACAATGTCTGATCTGTCAGTGTGTAATGTGTTGGTCGTGGCTCGTAGTGATGAACCTACAGAGAATTATCAGTGACTCTGCAGCTCCCCTCAGCTTTATGGAGCTTTATAGAGTTTCAGCTCATTGTACTGTTTTGGTTCACTCTCAGCGCTCTCATAGCGTCGTTTTGGGCCGCAGCAGGCAGCTGTTTCAGAGAAAAAGCTGTAAAAAGCCACTGTACACTACCTGCTCAGCACCAAACAGCAAACAGACACAGTTAGCTGTAGACTAGCTGGTGAACATAGTGGAGCATTTAGCAGCTAAAGAGCCAGATATTTCCCTCAGGAGTTGGTAGAGAGCAAAAACAGCTAAAAGAGAGTGAATATTGGACTTACATTCACCAGATGAACAGAAACACGACTGATGTCAGTGTTTCTGCTGACAACTAGTGGACAAAACATCAGTTAATGCAGGTGTAACATAAAGTCCAGAGCTCTGCACATAAATCACAAGTCAAAGTGAAGGAAAAACACAAATTAAACCTGGCAAGCAACCACAAGGTAAGGATTAAAAAACCTTCCTCCTTAGGTGCGATGAACTTCAATATTTGATCAGGGTTAATTATTTTCAAGTACTGAAAATGTCAAATCCTTATGGTAGTTTAAGAGGATTAATCCTCATAGTGATTATCAGGATTAAACTTTCTTCATATCAGCAGGATTAATTTATAGTTTCTTAATGAGATAAACACTCCCATGTAATTCACAGCAAGATTAAATCCTACAGAGTTCAACTCCTGATATGGAGGAACTCTCCCGTCATGCAACGTGTGACTCACTGTAAAGGTGAACATTATGGTCAGCCTCATCGATCGATTCAATCACACGGATCAATACATACATCACTGCAGCATGAACACACACACACACACACACATTATGCAGCGTGATTAAAGTAATCCTACGGTGATTCATGTGATTTATCGTCTGTTGGGGATTAATCTGTCAGCGTCATCGATGGAACATTTATCTCAGCTGTCTGTTTTAATTTGCTATTTAATTCATACACACCTGTCATAAGTATGTTTAAACGTGTCACATTAACGGGATGAATTCACATTATCACACAAAGCAGCCAAGTGCGACCTGAATGTATCATCAGCAGAGAGACACAGAGACACAGAGAGTGATGGTGACACAGAAAAATTAAAAAAACTATTACGAATCAGAGACGGAAACATGAGAGGAAAGAGAAACAACAGTCGTGTCTTTTTATAAAAACATTATTTTGCTACTTTGGCAACTGTGTGATGTCTGTCCTTGTGTTTCTGTTTTTGAATTTCTTTCTGATGTTGCATAAATGTATCAGTAGCCTTTCTGACACCTCAATCAAACACAGTAAAGCTTCACCAAAGCAGACAGCAAACATACAGCAATATAAACACTGCAGTGTGCTTTAGTGCTCAGGAAGTTTGACTGTTATGTTTCCTCATTATACGCAGGTCTGGACCTCTAAATATATGTTTTTGAGAATTTAACATATTAGGTATTGTGCATCCTTCAGGCTACACAAGTGCAGGAAACACTAACAGGATATGAGTAGTAAAGCAATATGTTTCATTATCCTCCTAAAATATGAAGCTGTAAGCTGATAACTAATAAAGAAGAGTTTTAATTTATCTATTGTGATAATTGTGTTGATGCTACGTGTATTATTTTTACAGTAAATATGGAAATCTACTGACATGTACGTATTGCTGCAAGGATTAGTTGATTAATCGATTAGCTGATCGAAAGAAAATTAATCTGCAACTATTTTGATAGTTTCATTATTCGTTTCAGTCATTTCTAAAGCAAAAAATGCCAAATTCTTTGGTTCCAGCTTCTCAAATGTCATTATTTGTCATATCTGACAGTAAACTGATGACTTTTTTTGGAGTGTTAGTCACACAAAACAAGGATCGTGAGCTCTGAGAAATTGTAAATGCCATTTTTACACAAGTTTTTAACATTTTAACGACTAAACGACTGAGAAAATAGTGTTGTATCATGACAGTAGCAGAAATAAGAAATTAACTGAAGATGAAAGTATTAAATGTAAATCGAAACAATGGACGCAAAACAATTATGAACACTGACAGGCACATAAACTTGTCTATCAACCAAACTGCAGCAGTGAGTCTCAGCAGGAACAGTTAACAGTCTACTGTCTGTCTCTGGTCTCTGGAGCCAGGACCTTCCAAATAAAGAGTGCACGCCCCTCTACCTCGGACCAGAGCTAACGCTAGCTTACTGGGAACACTGGTGCTGCACACTTGGGTTAGCTACTTTAGCTAAATTGTGCTAACAGGGCAGGTATCATTATCAAATAACATTAAACTTAGTGAAATATTGTGACAATAGTCCGACTCAGTGTGAGTCCCGGAGCTGGGGAGAGCAGCAGGTGAGCCAACTGTCAATCACAGCTGTCAATCAACGCCCACACAGCAGACATCACACCAGCACACTTATTAGAGGGCCTGAATTTAACCATAATGACTCAGTGAAAAAAATGATTGCCTTAGTATTTCTAGAGAGAAGTTGAGGCTTTTTAAATGGGAGTCAGTTGGAGCAGCTAGCGGCCGTCAGCGGTATTGCTTCCACACTGGCTTCGGCCTCAAACTGTGGCAGTTGCTGATTGGTGGAGGGCAGCGAACGTAAGCAGGAGAAGGCGAGAGTTTTGGTCAGTGTCACTAGAGTGTGAGCATATGGCTATTTCCTGGAGGCAGTAATTACCAGTGCAAACGCGGAAGAATTGGTATGAAAGAATTGTTGGTTCATTTTATGCCAGCAGTACTGTGTACTACTCAACAACACGTTCTCATCTGTAGAATGAGTTGTGACGCATCAGTGAGTTTGTTGTTGTACTGTCTTATTTGAACGGGATTGTCATTACAGAGAAACAATGAAAAATAATAATAACAGCAATTGGTTGAGCAACAGACAAAAACAAGAGAAAGAAAGGAGCCACAGATGCGACTGTTTCCTCCTTCTCCTCCTGCTCTCGCACAGCTCCACCCGGCTCCCGCTGCCCTGAAGGCGGCAGCAGCAGGACAAACCCAACCCACCATCTGAGCCCGGAGCAGCCGGGGGGGGGGCGCTTCATTCACGCTACAGAGCCTCCCCATTTAACCCAACCTGTAGCACACACACACATCAATTTATCATGCTTGTGAGGACTCAGCATTGACAGCCATTGACCTCGACCGCATGGAAACCAGTTTTATCTCAGAACAGTCCTGTGTTTCAGTCCAGCTTCAGGTATTATTGTGTTGGTATATTGTATTGGTCTTGGATCAATTTTCCCTGCTGCGTTTCTCAAATTGCTCCATAGTTCAGGAGCGAGTCAATCACGGTACAGTGAATTGGATTTCTGCCGCTGATTAGGTCACTGATTGAATGAAAACTGGGACACTGATGAGTCAATTACCTGAGATACTATTCCCAGGCTGCACATGGTAATGACATCACGCCAACACGTCTCCTCAGTCTGCTAAGCCGTCAGGTAGAAAGCCATGAAAAATAAAGAATAAGTGAATAAGAAAAAACTAAAAATAAGGAAAAAAACAGGGAAAAAATATCTGGGTTTTATTAAATCGACTACAATTCTGAATATCAACAACACTGAAGAACACAATGAAGGTAGATTAACTTTCTAAATTAACTTCACATAAATTAACTAATTAAACAAAAAATAAACAAATAAATAAAAACACTTCTCTTAAGACCAGTCTACATATTAACTAAGTAAACAAAATCACTGCATTTACTCTAATAGTGGCCGGGGCCTTTATTTACCTGCAGAGGGTACCGGGCCTTTGGTTGGGAGCAGACTTCCAATTCCCTCCGTTTAATTAATATATTTGCTCATATTTTAGTATGAAGTCTCCTTATTTTCTGAAGGGTATTCCATCAAGCTGGATAAAGGAAAAGCCTTATTTCCATAAGCCTAATTAGCTAATTTAAGTGAGAGCTCTGTTCCATTACTGTCGATTCTGCTCAGTAACCATGACAACCAGCAGAACTAGCCTGCTCCATAGGCTAACCGACAAGCTTAAATTAGCTGTGTCAAAGAATGTCCGACGGGCGGAAACAGACACCCAAAAGACGGTTCTGTCAAGTGTGTTTTCGCTGGTAATTACGGCAATCCACACCAGAGACTTCCATCAGCCAAGATGGATAACGTCCAGTTAGCACTCTGCTAACTGACCACATCTCAAGACCATGGACGTTTGTGTTGTTGTTTTGGTCATGGTTTCAGAACCGTTACACTCCTACTAATGACAGCTAACTTTAATGTGCTTGTAAGCTTGGCAGGAAGAAACCAACCAACTTCACCCTGTGCTGGTTGAATGAATGAATGAATGAATAAATAAATGAATGAATGCTGCTGTCCATGAAGGTAATCAGCAGAAGAAATGTCCTCGTCAGTACTGTTACTGTCTCTACAACAGGGACACTCAAATAGTCTCAGGCTGCATGAGGATATTTCAGTACAAACACTTGGCTTTTCTATTAAGGGGGAAGTGACACCTTCATTGTGTAACCGAGTCTTTAAACTCGAGCATAAAAAGGTGTGATGTCTCGGTGGAGACGCTGCTGTGTTCATTAATTAGTTCTTCACTGTATTCATTGTTGAAAATGTTTGATTTTACAATTATTCTGTTGGAGTCTTGACATCATGACTTCAGCTGGTTCAGTTTTGTGGTTCTGTGTTCTGGGGATAATTTTGTTTATATTCTCACTCTTCAAATGAACACATAATCCTCAATCCACTCATCGTTACACGCACAGCTTTAACTGTCAACCTTTCTTTTTTGGAATTGCTAGTGTCAACATTGAATAAAGCAGTTATTTTAATCTAAAAATGACCCTTTTATTGCAGCATATATCTTGCATGTTTTTATTTTATTGGTTTTATTGCGTTTATTTATGTGTTTTATGGATTTCTTTACTGGGTTTTATATGGACTTGTGTGTTGTGAGTCCCAAATGTGTCACAGTCTGGCTTTATGCCCCTTCCTCCAGACTGAGGGGAGAAGTTAAGAAGTTGGGTTTCTACATGATGTTAATTAAATTACACATTGCTCATCTTTTTCTGCTTGGCTACGATTGTTTGTTGTTGAAGGTTTATTCAGGTTACAGCAATGTGTTCTTCCTCTGGTCCGAGTTGTTTAAGGACAGTTGCAGGTTACTCTACACACAGGTGCTGTCGCTTGTGTGATTTGGCTTTAATCGGTTTTTGTGTTTTGAAAGGGAGCGTGTGTTTAAAAGTATAGTTAATAGAAGAATGTAACCTGAGACATCACTGCATTTACTTAGTCTCATGTCAGCTATAACTACATTTAATCTCACAGGAACATCATCTGTCTCATTGTGTTTTCTGGGTTTTAGGTTTTCTGTTTGCTCTGTTTCCCTCCTGTGTTGATGTACGACTCCCCAGCCTGCTCTTCCCTCCACACCTGCCCCGCATCAAGCCTCGTTAGTCCTCCCCTGCTCTGTGTTTCCCCCCAGCCAATCAGCTGAGCTTCTCTGCCCACGTCTCCGCCTGCACCTCATCTCCTCGTTAGTTCAGTTAATTTCCAAGCCCAGTTTTCAGTTCAGTCTTTGAGTTGCTGTTTCTGTGTCACAGTTTCTGTTAATTTTCAATTAATAGTTCTGCTTTTGAACCTGTCTGCCTGCATTTAGGGTTCACCTGCTCCACTTTCTTTGTGACAAAATGCATCTTTTGTTGTTTTTGACTGTGGGATAGTAATACCAGATCACGGACAGATTGGAGGCAGCTGGCAGATAACATACTTGGACAAGCCCCTGCCCCAAACTTTTAAATACATTAGGGACTGTCTCATCCAAACAGAGCTACCATTAATACATAAAAATTATACACAAATAATGGTTATTGTTAAGATGTGTGAAACGATAGCTTCACTGTCTTCGGTTGATGGGCCACCTGTGACGAGACCGAAAACAGGGTGAAGAAATTTGGGTCCCATCTCAGAGCTATAAAGTACAACATTAACGCTGCCTCTTCTCCCTGATTTGAACAACAAACACCTGTGAAAAAGTAATTAAATAGAGCTGAAGGAGTTTGCCTCCCCGACACAAATGCCTGTCTGAGGAAGAAAAACACTCTTCATCACTGTCAGGAGAGGAGGAGGAAGAAGAGATGGAGTAATAGTGGTTTTATCACTGCTGGGACAGAAGGAGAAGAAAAGAGTTAGGAGGTGAAAAAAGAGAAAGTGGAGAAGGGATTAACAGGAGGGGATGAGGTTTTTATTACTGTGTAAAGAAGACGAGATGGAGGAGAAATACAAGTTTTATCACTGCTGAGGGAGGATGAGGAGAAAAGAAGAGGTAATGGAGTACATGGAGGAGAATAACAGGTTTTTATCACATTGAGAAGAGGATGGAGAGAATGAAAGAGGTGAGAGAAACGGATAAAGAAGTGATGAAAACATGTTTTGCTGTTGAGGAGGAAGAGAAGTGGATTGAGTAGAGACAAAAATAAGAGGACTGGAATAGAGAGGAGAGTTATGGGAAGAAGAGGATGAAAGATGAGAAAGTGGAAGAAAAGAACGAGAAAAGATGACTTTTCTGCAGTTAATTTAACTCTGTTTCTTCTGTGTAAAAATTCTGCTGTATGTGAAATTAAAAAATCCAAGACAGCCACAAAGATTGAAATGTTCAGGTGTTACTGGGCAGATAATCTATCTTCAGTCTTTTATAAAGATGTTTATGGCTAACATTAGCATTAGCAAGGTGCGAAAACGAAAAAGTAGGATGCAACTTTATGCTAACGTTAAGCAGTCAGCTAATATGCTGTTAAAGATTAGCTTCTTGTATTTGGTGATTTTGTGTGTGTCAGTGAAGTAACGGCATCATTATTTTATCCCGAGCAGGAAGAAGTTAAATACTGTGATGTAATGTTTGTTTAGTTTCTATATTTTTTGAAGGCAGTATGAGTTTAGGTTCACATAAATCATTTATGTTTTAGGTTTTTGTTTTCAGTTTCATAAGTGTGGATATATTATATTAACGATCTGTTTCACATGGTTTTATTTGGCTAACATGAACGTTAGCTTCTTCAACTGGCTAACGTCACCTGAACTTTATGTAACATCAACCATCAAGTATGTGAGACGCACACCTAACGCACAAGAACGAATATTTGGCTTTTTTTTTTCTTTCATGGGACAAAAACATTACGATAACTCTCGAGCAAGTGACCATTTTTAAATCTAATAAAAAACTTTTAAAAGACAGAAGGTGGTGAGGTCTGCAGTCGGACCCTTCTCAGAAGATGAGGAAGAGGAGAAGAGAGTAAGAGGAAGAACGGTGGATGTTACAGGAGGAGGAAGAGAGGGAGAAAAAATAGCAAGAGGAAGGAAGAAAGGAAAATGGAGGAGGGTGAGGTGGAAGATAAAAGAGAAATGAAAGAGGGGAAAAAGATGATCTAAGAGGCAGAAGAGGTGGCTGAGGAGGAAGAAAAGGAGGAATGCCTTTCATTACATGATCGATCGCCTGATCAATCGTTCTGATTGGAGCTCTCGATAGAAACGAGCCTGCTCATTGGCTAGCTGTCCTCTGCTTCAGGCCAGATGACCTCACTGGTCGGCCCATTGATCAGTTGTATTGGAGCCTGTCTGTTGGTCGGCTGATGGGATTGATCGGTCAGACTGGTCGCTGGTTCCATCTCTGTGATCAGATCAATGGACACAACGCAGAGCAAAGAGCAGAGAGAACAACACAGGTTTAAATTCAACCAAAAGTCATGTTAGTGATTTATATTGATATAGATTAAAATGGTTGGTCTTGTTTTTGTATTTTAAGGAGTTTTTTCCACGTGAAGAGCTGCTTGTGCTTCGTTTTATTTGATAGATGTAAACATGCTAACACCAACATATAAACCAATATGACGACAGAAAAAAATAAAACCATCAGGAGAGCAAGACTCCAACGTCAGCTAAATATTCTTGTTTGAGTCCAGTTTTTATTGATTAAAAGTCTGCCGAATTAGCTGTTAGCACTTCCTGTTTGCAGTGTACCCATGGATGTTACAGACAACTACCTCTAGATTACTTTAATATTGAAGAAAACTTAAAAATTTGACTCTCAGTCAAGTTCTGAAGCCTCTTTTTTTTTCTCTGATTTCTAAGTGGATTTATGGAGGTTTACTGGTGTTGGACATCAGAGTCACACTGATACGCGTTTCATGTCTGTGTGAAGATTTGAGATATGACTCGAAGAAGGATTTTTGATGTAAATACACTCGCGCTGTATCTTTGCGTCACCTTCAACTCTCCGGCTTCGTCCTGCTGAATGTCCATGTCTGTTACTGACCAGATCCTGTCATTTCTGCATTTACACCCGGCTTGTTAGCCACAGTAACGGCGTGGGTCAATCACTCAACCACTTTGGTCCAGACTGAAATATCTCAACAACTATCGGATGGAAAGATAACGATAAAGAACACCCCCCCCCCCCCCCCCCCATATCAGAGGGGGACAGTGTGGATGTACAGGATGCTGGATGAAGACTACAGACCAGAGGCGTTCAGGGCAACTTGTGAAACATGAAAAGGAAAAACTTTTTTTTTTTTAAATCCTTTTCTTTACCGCCTTCAGTCCTGCTGGAGTCCGTCTTTATAAACTCATGTTGAGCTTTGTTCTAACCAACAAAACTTTATTTTAAATACTAGAAAACAACCCAGATATGAGCTCATCTACAGTATCACGTTTGTCAGGTATTGACTGAAGTTTTGTATCACATTTAAATTTAAAATATTTTGGGCAATGGAAATGAGTGTGTGTGTGTTTGCTGTGTTGTATTTGTTTGCAATGCACAGTTTCACCTCGTGTTTGTCTAGAGAGGGTTGTCGGTCTTGTTTTTCTCGTAATTGTGTGTTCGTGTTGTGCATCTTGTCAAGAGCTCATGAATTATTGAGATCCATTTAGAACCCTTATCACTGTCCCCATGGCAACCTGCCCCATGGGGCGCGCACACACACACGCACACACAAAGTATTACAGTAATGCAGCATGCAATACAAACAAAAACACAACAGACACACACACGCGTGCACAGTCGTTCAGATGACTGGTGTGTGTGTGTGTGTGTGTGTGTGTGTGTGTGTGTTGTCGTACTGAACCTCCCAGTGGCCTCTGTTTGTCCTGAGTCCAAACTGGACTCATGTTTTATTTATGTTTTCTAACTGTGTGTGTGCGTGTGTGCGTGACTGCTGCTGCTGCTCTGTTTCAATGATCTAATGATGTTTCATGTGGAAGACTGAACTGTTAGAAACACCTGAGCTCAGGACGACCTGCAGCTCTCTGTTCACTGAACTGTCGGGATCAGAGGAGCAGCGCCCTCTAGCAGCAGGAAGTGTAAACAGCAGCCCGCGAGAGGCAACAACACGAGTTTAACACTTTGCACCTGAAGGACGCAGTTTGCAAAATTCATACCCCTTAATCTCAAATTCATTGCTCACAGCTGAACCTACTCTTTACAAAGATGAGTTTTTTTATGCATCAGTAAATATTTGAAATCATAGACAAAATGCACTCGTTATAACTGAAAATATTGGTTCATAATCACCACATTTATGACTTTTTCTGCAGTAAAAGTAACCCAGCTGATCTTTTTTACAGCTACATCTATGCCTGTCTGTAAACCGGAGGTACAGCGTGCAACTTTGCCATAATGTAAACCAAAAAAAAACAAAAACTGAAAGGTGACTGATATGACTTAATATTTTGTGATGTGTAAATATATATATGTGTGTATATGCATCCAATAATGGTTTTATTTTGTGTAGTATGTCATAGTGGAAGACAAACGCAGCAGCATCTGTGACGGATCTCGAAGTTGCGACAAAAACATTAGTCTCTCCCAACTTTTTTGCCTTTGACAAACTTCTACAACACGTTTGGTGGCGAACACTTGCTCGCTCCTTAAGTGTAAACATGGAGAAGAGGAATGATGTTTTATTTGTTTTCAGTTAACCTGTAAAAATTTGACTCATCACCTGCTGCTCACCGTCACATTCACCCTCTTTCTACCGACTGGAAAGCAAAAAGATGGAGCTCAACTTCACCACACAGTGACCACAAATCGTTCCGGCTTCACTTAAAAACCCTGATTACATATGGGAACATTGGTTGTTGGTGCTGTCAGGTGGAACAGTGAAGTCGATTCCTGGCACCTCCTTTCCCATCATCTCTGCAAGGTGTGAAAGACGGTGAGCTCTGATTTGTCGGGGCTCAACATCTAGTCTGCCATGTCTCTCAGTACAGTCACAGGTAGGATTTATGAGTCTCTTATTGACTAATCGGACACAGTGAACATGTTGAAAGACATAAATATTGTGTGGTCTGATGTGGCGTTCAGGTGAACAAGAGGGATTATAGTAACCTAAAACAACTCTCAAACAGGCACTTTTGAAAAATATTCTCACTCTGAAAGTCTAAAACTGGTTCTTACACAGATAAAAGTACAAGCGCGCACACACACACACACACACACACACACACACAGAGTAATGTTAATAAGAGATGCAGTCGGATAGTTTCATAACTTCTCGCTTAAAAAGAAATTTACTGAGTTGGAGAGAGAATTAGAGATAAAATAACAGTTATCTCTTTCATTTCTCTTTCAGTGTGTGTGTGTGTGTGTGTGTGTGTGTGTGTGTGTGTGTGTGTTCCTCAGACAGAAAAATGTACTTTAAAAGGAAGGACGGGAAAGAATAAATAGACAAATAAGGCAGAAAAATGAATCAATCATGTTCACTCAGCACATTTTGTCAAATCAGAACTCCTAACTAGTGCATAAAAACAACAAAACTCATGTAAGAAATAAAATAGAAAGATGCAACAAACAAAAAAGGGAACATTGTGTTAAGCGGCAAAAGAATAGAAGAGAAAAGGACAAAAACAAACCATTAATAAACAAAGCAGCAGATACTGTGAGGACATGAAGTTAAACTGAGGAAAGTGGTTTGCATTTAAATTTTTCCTGCTTTCAGCAGATCTGCTGAGAGGATCCTCGTCCTGACAGCAGCCTCCTCATCACGATGTGTTCAGGGTCAATGAAAAGAATACAAAACATACTAATGTCCCCGTAGCGCCCCCTACAGGCTAAAACGTCACGATATGAAAACGTTAGCTTTACCGAAACTGAAGTGTTATGGCTAATTGTGGGAGTGGAAATAAGCCTCCTGCACGTGCACCTAGTTCCACAATGATTGAGATTCATAAAACAGAACAATGCATACGCACAGCTTTATAAATCTGAGAAGAATGTATATGAATATAGTTTTTAGTCCTTAATCTACAGAGTTTTGTGCGTCTGGCTCCAGTAATGTCAGAGCAGGAATTTGACCTATGACAAAATATTCAAGCTCCAGAATGTTTTTCATACACTGACATTCTCTCTTATCAGCTGATATTAAAGTTTCTTCTGCGGTGTTGAAACTGTCACAGTGTGCAGGGGGGGAAAAAAAAACACTCATTGAGGTATAAATGTATCTGGAGCTCTACAAGCTGCAGTCTGAGCAAGATTAAAATTAAAAAAGGCATTTCCTGGTGAGCCTCTGTCGGATAGAGTCTTGCTCTTCAGAGGTGAATCGGCTGAAATTAAACACTAAAGCCTCCTGAATCCAGATCAGCACAGCACATCCACCGTGGACAATACAGATTATTCCTATGCTGTGCCTGAATGCACCCGATTAGTGCAAGGGCCACAGCACACGTGGAAACTGATGTGCAACATACTGTTGGTGGAAACGATGGTTGCTGCACCTTTTTTTTTTAAATTTAAAGGACCATACCAGCAGTGGTTTTTCATGTTTAAGCCAAATAACTACTCTGCTTACACCTTCTGTACCAGTCACTTCCCAAACATGCTGCCATATTTTAGCTCTTGCAATAATTTACAGAATCCTTACTACTTACTTCTCATGTTTACCAGCTGCTATGTGGACTTTCCACATTTTGCACATCTGAGTTTGATGTCGAGGAACGGAGCGTTAACGTTCCTCCACTCTGAGGTCAGCAGAATAACTTTTATACACCATTACATATAACAAACTGTCAAAATTATGATGTTTTTGCGACATTCATGTCTGATAATTATTCCCTGTTGAGTTTCATAACATCACAGCTTATGAATGCAATGCAATGCGGCAGGTGAATGGAGAGAAAACTCTCAAATGAAGGCGCTCTAATGAAAACCAGTGCCGACTGGTGTCTCATTATGATGCATTAGTTATGTTGAGAAAGTTTCAAGTCTCTGCAAGTTGATTTTGATAGCGTATTAAAATGAAATGAAACCATTGGGGACCCTGGAAGGTGGGAAAAACTCATTTAAAAATAACAGTGTCACTTGCATTAATTGGGAAATGGCTGCTGTAAATGTATTTACTGGACTGAGTGAATGTTGCTTTAAAGCTTGAAACACCATCTGTGGGCTGCAGACTTCCTCCCTCCAGATCTCATTGTCCAGTAAGTTGCGGCACAAAGTTGACTGATGTGCCAGTTTTCCATTATCTGTTTTTCTATCAACATTTTGATGCTTTTCTTTTGCCATGACTCTGGTTCTCATTGCTATCCATTAAAACAACAGTTACAGTCTTGCTCCTTGCTGCTGGACGTTTTCAGAGTAACTTTTCAGGCCTACAGCGAGTATTTGATCCTCAAAACATAGATGTTCAGTTTCCTTTAGGCAATGCATTAAAAACTGTCACCTTTCTCCAGGGTGAAAGTTACTTTTCTCTGTCTGAACGTCTTTGGGGTTTGGACATGCTAGCGGTGTGACTCCACCACTTTGGTCCAGACTGAACTATCTCCATAACTATTAGATAGATTAAATTTGGTGCAGACATTCATGGTTCCCAGAGGATGATGGTTACTGCCTTTGGTGTTCACCTGACTTTTCATCATCCAACATTAGGTCAAAATTTCAATGTGTCCAATACTTTTGTTTATCTATCTAACAGTCTGGTTTTCTTTACAGTGAGTATTACAGCCTCACTGAGCTGCTAGCATGGCTGTGACCCATAAGCCCTTTTCAGACTGGATGTGATTCAGGTGGGGTGATTTTAACATATCTGCTGGTCAGCGATTTTAATCCAGACCCTCTCTGTATGTGGGTCTTTTTTCACCCCAATAATAATTAAATAATTAATACTGTTTTTCAACAAACTCCCTCCTGTCAGGTAAATCCCGTCTGGAGCAACGTCCTTGTGTTTTAAAGTGGATCTCTGACTTTTTCCCCCCATCTACTACAAAATGTTTTTTGCTAATCTGATAGATGGAAACATGCTAACACCAACATATAGGCCTATTTGGGAACCAATGTGATGACAGAAAAAATAAAACCATCAGGAGAGCAAGACCCCATAAAAGCTCATCAAATGGGTTGCTGTAACGTCAGCTAAATATTCTTGTTTGAGTCCAGTTTTTAGCGGATATTCATTTACATTTTGGCAAATAGTCTCCATTAAAAATATGCTGAATCAGCTGTTAGCAGCTCCTGTTTGCAGTGTAGGATGTACAGACGGCTATGACTGGATTACTTTGATCCTGAAGAAAACTTAAAAAAATGTGATGATTCTCAGGATTTTTTGACTCAAGTTCACCTCATACTGTCTTTGCCTCACCTTCAACTCTCCGGCGCCCCCCTGGGGAGGCTTTTGGCTTTGTCCTGCTGAATGCTCATGTCTGTTACTGACCATATCCTGTCATTTCCCCATCGTTCAAATCCCAGAACCATGAGTTAAATTACAGAGGAGCACAGAGAAAAGGTAAAGTTAATCTGTCTGAATGGGGCTTTAGTTTTGTTTAACTATCATTGAGACAAAATCCGCAAGAAAGATTCCACCTCCGTCTGTGTGAATTTTCCTTTATTTTCTGTCTAAACAATTAATCAGTTAATTGGAAAAACCAATAAATCAGTTGCAGCGCCGCAGTTTTTATTTATATACTTTATATATTTTATACTTTTGTTTGAAGCCTGTTTCAGTTTCAGCTTCTTTAAACACACAGAAAGGCGGACAGGTGTGTGTGTGTGTGTGTTTAATTTATGATTTTGACTGACCTTTTATTATCAGTAATTTGAAAAGAACAAACACACACACACACACACAAACTTGACCCTGTTTGGTCAAATTAAAGTCATAAATTGTGGTCTGGTTTCCATTAACGTCCTATTGACTGGTTTTTACTTTATTCCAGCAGAGAGGAGGTTCAATCCTTCAGCTGCTGTTAAACAACTCCACCCATACGATGGAGGGAGATGAAGAAAGAGAGGAAGAGAAGAGCGAGAGGTGGAAAGAAAGAAAACCAGAAGGAGGAGGAAAGAGGTGAAGGAGGAAGAGGAGGAGGAGAGTTTCAGAATATTCATCCTTCAATGTAATGACGATAAACTTTGCCTCCATAAATCACTGTCCTCCAATCACACACACACACTGCAGTCTAATTTAGAGTGTGTTATCAGAGCGGCAGACGAGCTGTTGATCCAGTGACCTTTGGCAACAAGAAAAAACTGTCTCTCACACACACACACACACACACACACACACACACACACACACACTAACTTCCTGTCTCTCCTGAGGAAAACACTTTGCTGGGTTGTGATAATGACGCTGTCTGACTCTTTCCAACTATATTTTCTCCTCATTCTCCTCTCTTTATACCTTTTCCTCGTCTCTGTTCCATTTCCATTATGCTTTGTCCTTTCTTTCTCTACCGCATCCTTTTCCCCTTCTTGCCAGCGCCATCTTTCATTAACTGCCTTCTCATTTAATTCACCTCCTCCTTTCCTTTCTCCTCATTTTCTTCTATTTCTCCTTATTCTTTCATAACTCCTCTTTTTCTTCTCTACCTCCTCTTGCTTTCAAAAATCCTCCCAAAAATAATCGAGGAATTAAAATTTCTATCTTTGTTTAACATTATGTTCGATATATTCTTTTTTATTTCTGAATAAATGGAAACCTGTTTTTAAATGTAATAATGACTGTAGTCTGTATTTAAGTCCAACTGAAATTATATTGCCTTTTTGTCTGCTACAGCAACATATCTGTTCTCTAAATCACTTGTCCTGTGTTCTCCTTTTGAGAAAACATCAGAAACCAAAAAGGGAGAAATTTATATTTTAAATTCTTTGGTTTCATAATGGTTCCCCTTAGTTTTACATTATTTTGATGAAATAACGTTCCATCATTCACTAACGAGTCTTTAATTAAATCTTGCATAAAGTGATAACGTGTCGTTCTATCATAGTCAGAGCAGACGGTCACACTGAGCCTGATAGCATCCTGCTACAACCCACATTAGCTTTCCTGCTAAAGCCTCCTTCTTATCCGCGAGACTTCCTCTTTGCAGATGACACAACAGTCACCACCCACTCAGCTGAAGACCTACTGCAGCTCATGAACTGCTTCGGCGAGGCTTGCCGAGCCTTCGGACTCACCATCAGTCCAAAGAAAACACAGGTCATGGGACAGGATGTGGACTCTCCACCTGACATCAGGATCTCTGACCATGAACTGGTTGTTGTCCATGACTTTGTGTACTTGGGTTCGACGATCTCAGACTCCCTCTCTCTTGACACTGAGCTTAACAAACATATTGCAAGGCAGCTACCACCATGTCCAGACTGAGAAAGAGAGTATGGACCAACAGCAAGCTGACGAAACACACCAAGATCCAGGTCTACAGAGCTCGTCCTGGAACCTGCACACTCGACAGGAATGAAAACTCAATGCTTCCCACATACGCTGCCTCTGGTGCATCCTGAACATCACCTGGCAGGACAAAGTGCCAGATAACACTGTCTTGGGGAGAGCTGGTTTTCCCTGCACATACACCCTGCTGAAACAGAGACAAATGCGCTGGCTCGGTCATGTAGTGCGAATGACTGATGGCCGGATCCCCAAGGATCTCCTCTACGAAGAATTAGTACAGGGAAGACGTCCCACAGGTAGACCCTAACTGCGCTACAAAGACATCTGCAAGAGACCTGAAGGCCTCCTGAACACCTGGGAAGCTGTAGCCTCAGATCAAACAGCTTGGAGACAGATGGTGCAGAAAAGCCTCTCCAAGTTTGAAGAGACACTTGTCCAGCAGTCTGCGGCAAAGAGACTGAGGAGAAAGACCCAAAGCCAAACACACAGACCAGCATCAAACTTGACCTGCGCCCAGTGTGGGAGGGTCTGTCACCCCCGTGTTGGCCTGTCCAGCTGTGCCCGACACTGCACTAGAATCACCATCCAGAGCACAACTCCATAGTCTCCCAAGACAGATGGATGCCTACCTTGATTAACAATACATTTAAAAACACGTTGACAGTATGTTTGACTGCTAAAAGGTATGATTAAATGTGAGTTCAGCTGGACTTCGGGTGAAACAACCAAAACTCTGTGATATATTTTATATCTTGTCATGTCCCATGCCTCTCCATCCATCTCACAGTGAAGACAATGAAACACTTTCTTTTTTACGTGTGTAATGACGTGACCAATTTTGTCTTTGGCTTCCTAGAAACAGTGGGTGTCTCTGCTCCGGCTCAGTTCTTTCCCTGGATGAGGTTCTCTGTGTAGTTTGATGAAAAATTGAAGAAAAAGTGACTTTGTTTGCTTGGAAGTATTTTATCTCAACTTTTGAGTTCCCTTCAGTAAAAATGACAACAGGAACATCAAATATTGATCCCTACCTCCCTTTCTTCCCTCGCTGCATCATTCTTACTCTTCACTTCATGTTATCGACAATCTCTGGTTTCCTGACCACCGACAGGAAACTGACTGATCCTGAACGGAAGACAAATGGAAAAGTTATTTAAATTAAGATAAATATGATAATATTACCATTGCGTTACATAATGAGTGATATAATTTTTCATCAAGCAGCTCAGGCCTGGTTCCCCTGGTGCTTTAATGATCCAGCTCCCTATAGATCCTGAGCTGAAACTGAACCAACAGCCAGGAGCCTCATTGATCACGGAGCTACGAGCCAGCAGCCCGCTGAATTAACATATTCATTTCAGCTGGCATTTAGCCGGAAAGAGACAGATGGAGGGAGGGAGGGGAACGACCATGAGGGGAAGTGATGGAGAAAGCAGAGGTGGAGGGGAGAAAGCATGAATATGAAATAGTAGTTTAATATCTCACTGAAATTACATTTAATACAGCGGTAGAATTAAATGTAAAGAGGAACAACACATGACAGTGTTTTCATGTCTGTATGACTGTTAATGTCTGACTGACTCTGCTGCAGCAATTCTGTTGATTTTCTATTTTTCTATCTTTCTCACAAACACTATATATGTGGTATTATTTAATTTTTTTTTTCTTCACACCGACGCTCACCCCTTCCCCTTGAGTCACACCGCTGCACTGGATGACATGTTCCTTCATCATGAAGAGTTTGGTCACATTAGTCTGTTTAGAAACGGCTCCAAAGACTAATAACAGCGATCACGTTTTTATTCTCAGTAGTAGCTCTGTGACCTTCTACTGACAAAAGAAAATATTACTTTGGAAGAAGAACTCAAATTGAAGGACATCCAGCTACAGCTGGATCAAATTTATTTAGACATGGCAAAAGAAGGTATAAAGCCAAATGGCCAGAGGAAGGGAAAGAAACACAAATTACTTTTTTGCTCTTGGGAAATTTTTTTTCTTTTCAAAAGGAAATCATTAACTCCCCTTAACATTGACAGAGCTCCTTCCAAAGATCCAAAGTTAATTTCTAATTTTGTCACTCTTTTAGCTGTTTCTGCTCTCTACCAACTCCTGAGGGAAATATCTGGCTCTTTAGCTGCTAAATGCTCCACTATGTTCACCAGCTAGTCTACAGCTAACTGTGTCTGTTTGCTGTTTGGTGCTGAGCAGGTAGTGTACAGCGGCTTTTTACAGCTTTTTCTCTAATAAACGACGCTATGAGAGCGCTGAGAGTGAACCAAAACAGTAAAGTTGCAGCCAGACAGATAAACAATGAGCTGAAACTCGCTATAAAGCTCCGTAAAGCCGAGGGGAGCTGCAGAGTCACTGATAATTCTCTGTAGGTTCATCACTACGAGCCACGACCAACACATTACACACTGACAGATCAGACTGTGTTAATATAAAAAAATATCGATTACAGACGCTTTAGCGAAGTAATTTTAACACAACCACTATCTTTCCCTAAAACTAACCAAACCTCAACACAGCGTAATTATTTATTCAGCAGTGATTTGTAAGGCACAGGTGCTGCTGATAGAGGTGTCAGATCAGAGTCATTCTGGAGTTCATGGACTAACAACATATTTTGTCTTTTAACTTGGAGAACTTAAAGGGAAAGTATTGGGGTCATTAAAATTAAAAGGGTTTGTCCTCAGGGGAGCAAAAATCTGCTCAGAAAATTTCTTTGACAATCTGTTGGTTAGATTCTTGTATTTTATTCTGTGTACAAGTGGAAGAGTTGGTATGATGGTGGAAAAACATGCTAAAAAAACATGCTACAGGAAACAAAGAACATTTAACAAGAAATAAGTTATAAAAACAAACATATATATACTTGAAGAAAGAAAGTCAGTGACAGGAAAGCTCTAAGAAAATTATCAGTGTGTTGTTCGCTCTCTGCAACAGTTTCTTATTGTGAGGTGTAGTGAAAAAGTCTAAATCCCCCCTGAATTTGAAGTAAATAAGGTCAAAAGTCCTACAAAAAGATCCTCAAGGACTAGTTTTGTGAAACTGCTGCAGAAGCTTTTCACACTGAACACAGCTCTGAATAAACAGCCAGAAAATGGATGGAAGGTTTAAATAAACTGATGAGGGTTTTGTTTGGAAGACACTATTAATGAATCTCTATTGATAAGATCTGATGAGTTCCTGATTGGATTAATTTTATCCTCATGGATCAATGAGAGATTTAGCAGGTCTCTCAGTAACATTAATCAAAGTTTTGTTTAGGGAAACTTGGACAAAAAGGGCTTTAACTTTCACCCACAGGCTAATTAATAACCACAAACACACACAGTGCAGGAGGCAGATTTACGTTATTGATTATGTGTGTTTCTTCTATGTTAACACTAGCAGGTTTTTATAAACCTACACAACAAGACATTTCAAATTCTGTATTTCCTGGACTATCATTGATCTGTTGATAGATCTGGTGTTCCACTGATGTCCAAAGAACCTTAAAACTCTCCATTTTGTGTATATGTAAGTGGTGAAGAGAGCTCCACGGTATGTCAGAGTGTTATTTTTACATCTGATAAACATAAAATTGGGAGATTCGAAAAGTATTTGTTACATGAAAACAGAAATTACAGAGTTCATTCAGAGTTAGAAACACCAGAATCAGCCCAGGAGTTTCACAATGCAGTGCAGGCGCCTCATCACAAGCTGAACGTTAGTATAGACGACAAAAGACAAACCAGAACATCCTGTTGACATTTGTGACTTCTCTAATAACTAAAAACCCAGAAGTCGTGTGGCTCGCTTCATATGTTTAGATAAGGACGATAGTTTTTAGCCTTTAACAAACATTTCCCATAAGCCCTAGATGTTCCTGGGCTAAACGTCACGACTTGACACAGAAGACAAGTCCATGAGTGGGTGGATGGGTCGCAATTTTTAGACAGCCGGGATTACAACAAAAATGTTGAAAAAAAAAAAAAGACTTTAGAAGAAAGCGTTAGGGAATTGTAGATTTCTCATGGGAGCTGTAGTTTTTTCTGTGCTGACAAAGTAATCGTTTCAGCTTCTGATGGCAGCTGCTGTAGTGGATGTCGAGTTATCTCAGAATATGGAAAGTAAACTCCAGGAACACGCTTCATTTTTTTCAGAAAGATCGATGAAAGAAACATTAAATCAGAGATTGTTAAAGAGTTACAGAAGCTGGTGGAACAGAGGCTAGACAGGAAGTGATGTCATGACTTCAGATCTATATTTGCTTTTTTGTTTAAAACAGTGAGAATTCTATAACATTTCCCCTAGTATTTAACATTTTAGTTGCTCAACCTTAACCACACCCTAACAATAAATCAGTGTTAAGCAAATTGCGGCCCGTGGCACAAATCTGGCCCTCCAACGAAAATATTTCTCAATCTAAGGAAAGCTGAAGTTTTTCCTTGTTTAGATTACATCAAGTCTTCTTTTAAGTCATTTATGCTGTGTTTCAGTCCTGGCAGACACCGTTGTTTCGCCGTTATTGTATTGTATATGTTGTTTGTGCTCCACGCCATGTTGACATGGTCATGAGTCAATAAAATCTGTTTTTTAGTTAAGAAGAATAAATATATATTATGACTTGAAGGGGAACAAAGATGTCTGGGTTACCTGACCTGCTGCTACTATAACCTGAATTAACATGGATGGATGGGCAGCCATTGACAGATAATACTATGCTGGAGTGGAGCCACTGGCAGAATAACATATTCATTAAAACTGTCTCCAGTTATAGCGCCTCAAAGCACGACAGTAGCTCTGCTCTCACCCACCTGCAGTGATTTGTCTTTCACCTGCTGCTGCCTTTCCTGCTGGAAGAAATACATCTCTAAATGATGAGAGTCAATGTTCAACAACTGTATGTATGACCTTTTGAATATCTGATGTGCATATGTAAATGTTGTGTTTTTTGTAAATTAATTGTAATGTTTTTTTTTTTACTTTTTGTGTTTTTTTTTGGTTTTTTTTGGTGTCAAGTGATCAAGATTTCTTGAAAATTGAGAAAATCAGTTTTGCTCACCATTTTAGTCCTGAAAGTGTAATTTGAAGTGATCCTAGTCTGCATTGGGCTTGTAGAGCCACTACATGTGTTCGACAAACAGCCTGTAAAAGGTTAAAGTACAGTCTCCCACCAAAAATAAATAGATGAATAAAAAAATGAAAAAAAAATCAGCAGAGAGACTGATTCAATTATACCTGACCTCTTGTCTCCGAGGGTTGCCACGGTAACAAGGACACCTGGTCATGAAAATTGCAGGCTAAACATAGACAGCTAACACACACACACACACACACACACACACATACGTCTCCCACTCAGGCTTATGTGAACAAAAGCTCAGAGTGTATCCGCTGAGATGAAGCTTTCATAATTTCTGGGGGGAAAATAAATAGTAGTCTTTTTGTGTGCGATACCCACAACACACACACACACACACACACAGATGTACAGTAAACACACATAAAGAGACCGGGTCCTGTGGGTTTTATTAGTGGAGTTTGAAGGCCGATGGTGGTGAAGGCTGAAACACCTCTGGAGTCAACAGTGTGTGTGGCGATGTTTTTGAATGTGCTTGTTTACCATCTTCACCACACACAAACAGATTTCTTTCTGTCTGATATAGGTCATGATATCTAATTTGCTGAGTTGAAAACAGCATCTTGTGGGGCCAAATCTGGCACTCCACCATAATGATTTGGCTCTTCAGTGAAGTCAAAGTTATTTTCTTGAGGCCACGTCAAGTCCAACTGAAATTAAATTACATTTTGTCTGCTACAGCAACATATCTGCTCTTTAAATCACTTGTGCTGTGTTATCCTTTGAAGGTTCCCCGCTAGTTTTACATTATTTCGATTAAATACCGTTCCATCATTCAAATTTTTGCTTAAAGCGATAACGTGGCGTTCTATCATAGGCAGAGCACACAGTCACACTGAGCCTGATAGCATCCTGCTACACAACACAAGAGCCACAGACTCTGAATAACAACCCACATTAGCTTTCCTGCTACAGTCTCCTCGTCTAACTTACAAACATGAACACACATCTTGTCCCTAAGTTGTTGAACGAGCCACCAAACAAACATTCACCGGGGAAAAATGCACTGCTAACGTCAGTTAGCAGGCTAGATAGCTAATTAGATGCTTAGCTGCAGCACATTAAACAACATGTAAACATACCTGCAAATGTCACTTCAGACCCGTTAGATGCTTTTCAAAATCCTTGCTAGCAACATGCTGTCTGTCCATGACTTGTAGCTACAGCAGTTTGTTAACTTTGTCTCTGTTCTGTACGGTGTAACACCGGTAGCCTGCCAGCTGCTGTCAATCAAACACAGACACCGACACATCCCCCCAGCTGGCTGAGACGAAAAGGAGCATTTCTAAAATATGAAGCTTAAGATAATTCTGGTTGTCCAAAAGCTATTAATTGTATTGTAAATTTCTCAAAGAACTCTCAAAGAAGTCCAGAGGTTGTGATATGTAGCACAACAAGCTAGTGAAGCTGTAAACAGAACCACATTCCCACACACGCTCAGTGGCGTCTGCCTTACACAGAACTACTCTCCAGAGACTGAAAACATAATCACCGTTATTAGTCTTTTGAGCCGTTTCTAAACAAACTAGCGTGACCAAACTCTTCATGATGAAGGAACATGTCACCCAGTGCAACAGTGAGGCTCACTGACGTGTTTCTAATAGTTTTTGGACACAACAGAGATCTACAGCACAGAGGAATAAGATTTATCAGCTTTGGATACACACACAATACTTGTTAGTAGATCAGTTCATTGTTGGTTTGGCTCTGCACATGAGATGTTCAGGACATGTTCTCCCTCAACAATAAATCACCTTTAAAACCTGCTTTAAAGTAAAAGAATAGCTTTCTTCTTCCCACTGAGAATGATCCAACCAACATATATCAAACCCAGAATTCCCACATACATTACCTGTCAACCCGACTGTAGTAGAAATAGTAGGAATGTCAATGAAACATCAAGTGTAAAAGCAACTGATGACCAAGTGTGAAGCATCTGTGTTGTTGCTATGGCTACCTGCAGTTTAATAAATGTTGAGCACTGATCTAGAGTGGTGATTAAACTGCTGACCGGAGTGTTCCCAGGTGTCATCGCATACGTTTTTACCAGACAGTGATATTAACACTTTGAGCCACCTGCTCACACGTCACATGGTCTGTCTGTAGGCTCTGATATCCATCAGCTCTACTGTCATATACACAAATAGATTAGAAGCTTTTCTTCTGTGACGACTTTTATTGCGCCACGGCGGCTAAAAAACACCTGTTTCCAAAACTGGATAAAAGTCTAAATTTGTTGTTTTCATGTAGCTCAAAACCTATGATGTTCTTAGTTGCTATAACTCTCCTGAGACTGTAAACGAAGCCTGTCATTGGTTGATTGACAGTCCTCATTCAGCTCTGTAATTTGTTTTTCACCACTGCCATTTTAAAAAAAATTACCTTGCCTTCAGTGTGTGTGTGTGTGTGTGTGTGTGTGAGTGCATTTTGGCATCAGAAAGCAAACCTCGCCTTGAGGTATTAACCAAGTCAGGCCTCATTACACACACACACACTTTGCCTCATTACACACACACTTTTCCTCCCTCTCTCCTTTGTTTCACCTCTCGTTCCCTCTTTCATTTTATTCTTTCTTTCAACCGTGAAATCCATTTAATCTTTTTAGTCTGTAGATTTTCAGGACATACAGTGAGAGAACGTACACACTCAGAATACGGATGGATATACAAAATTCTACATACATTTATTCTGAAGAAAATACTTTTTACATATGATATGAATGATTTCAAAAACAAATGGAAACAATGGAAAGCCTTCTGACAACACACTGAGTTCAAACATGACAAACACATCAGTGTTGTCTCCTGTTGCGGTTTGTGTTTCCAGGCAGCATTTAAACAAATACTTTAATATGACATTAAACAATATATTTCACACAGGAGAATTAAACACAACTGCAAAACTGAGTTCATTAAAAAGTAATTCTGCTGTTAAAACAAAGAGGAGAAGCCCTGTCGTGACTCAGCAGACACTGGGAACGAAAATATTATCAATTAACATTGTTCATACACTCGCTCATTAGGTTTTAACAATGTCATAATGGCCATTTGAATAACTCCATAAGTCTGTGTAAATCGCAGCAGTATTATCCATTGTATCCATACATTTTCTGTCACTTATCCAGGGAAGAGTCATAGTGGTAGCAGGCTCAGCAAACTAGCCCACATGCCCTTTTCTCTCTAGATACTTCCTGCAGCGCCTCCTGGGTGCTCCTAAGGTGTTCCCAGGCCTAATGGGATATATAATCCCTCCTGTGTGTTCTGGGTCTGCCCCGGGGTTTTTTCCCAGTTGGACGTGCCCGGAAAGCCTCCACAGGGAGGTGTCGAGGAGGCAGCCTAATCTCCAGCCCTGACAGCCTCAACCAGCTCCCTTCAAGGCGAGGGAGCAACGGCTCTGTTTTGTGCTCCTACTGGATGTCTGAATTCCTCACCCTGTCTCTAACTGTGAACCCAGACGCCCTGATTTGTATTTTATCTGCGATCTCATCCTTGCGGTCACTATCCAAAGTTTGTAGCTGAGAGCTGGAATGTCGATCTCAGCATATGCTTTGGCTGCTATGTTCTTGTTATTGTATGTATGCAACACTGAACAAGAACGTGTTAGCAAAACAGTCAGGAGCCCAAATGATTATTGAAACCTGTTTTTCTTGCTGTAATCATTCCTCCTGTTCATACTGACCATTAGAAGATCCCTTCATAATGCACTTACAATGGAAGTGATGGGGGACAAAATCCACAGTCCTCCTTCTGTGCAAACATGGATTTCAAAGTTTATCTGAAGCTAATATGAAGCTTCAGCGTCCAAATGAGTCAAATCAAGTAGATATCTTTCAACGTTACAGTCTTTTTAGTGCCAAAGTCCCTCTTTTTGTTACTATACTTCCACCACAGCTCAACAGGGAAACACAAAGAGGGAATTTGATGCTAAAAAGACTGTAAATGTGGCAGATATCCACTTGATATGACTAACTCAGACTGCTGAAGCCTCATATAAGCTTCACATCAACTTTTAAATGCATTTTTGCAGACATGCTGTGGATTTTGGCCTCCATCACTGACATTGAAAGCACATTTGAAGGGGATCTTTTAATAGTCAGTATGAACAGGAGGAATGATTACACACATCATTACCTGGCTTGAAAAATTGTCAATTCACATGCAGAAGAAGCAGAAGCAACGTTGTTTGAGGTATTTTTTATATATTTCACAATGTGTCTGAGACATCCAGCACCAAGTCTTGAATGTACATGCCAGGTTTTGTTCACAGTTCAATAGTAGAGCTTAAGTCTCTTAAGCTTTTTCAAGTCATTAACACATTGGATGTATATGGTTACTTTTGCGTCTTTATTATGCAATCAAACAGAATAGGTTTAAAATAAAAAATAGATTTGAGAGTAAAACTATCGACACTGAAACCAAGAAATGGTTCATTGCAAGTAAAATAAATTTGTGATCAAAATGCAAATGCAGAAACTTTTGTTTGAGAATCCAAAAGTTTTGTTTGGTGTTCAGTTGAATTTCATGGGCAGGACCTACGCTGAAAGATGTAAGACACATCTCTATTGGCCAGTCTCCAGCAGCTTGGCAACATCCATAGTTAGTAAACAAGAGAGGGAGTTCTGAAGTCCGTGGAGAAGACAGAGCAGGAGCGGAGAAGACAGAAAATCAATGTGCAGACTGCTTTTGTTTAACAATCTGTGATATTGTAATGGATTAAAAAAAATTACATATTTTGTCAGCCTGTAGCTGCTAGCTTAGCTCAATTACCCAGCCACTCGCTTGTAACCCATTACAATGTCACAGATTGTTAAACAAAAGCAATCTACATGCACCAGTTCAAACATAACATTTTTGCTATTACTAAGACGGAAGTTATGTGTAAACATACCTGCACATTGATTTTCTGTCTTCTCCACGGACTTCAGAACTCCCTCTCTTGTTTACTAACTATGGATGTTGCCAAGCTGCTGGAGACTGGCCAATAGAGATGTGTCTTACATCTTTCAGTGTAGGTCCTGCCCACGAAATTCAACTCAACAGCAAACAAAACTTTTGGATTCTCAAACCAAAGTTTTTGATTTGCATTTTAATCACAAATTTATTTTACTTGCAATGAAACATTTTTTGTTTGCAGCGTCGGTAGTTTTACTATCAGATCTATTTTTTGATTGCATAATAAAGACACAAAAGTAACTCCATAGGTGTAATCCCACCTCCGACCACAATGTGGACTGCAATGGCAGAGTAGTGCGGTCTGTATTTCCACTCGTTGACTCCACGGGCAGAAGAAGCAAATCAATGTTGTACAAGCGACGTTGTTTATGAAGTATTTTTATATATTTCTGAATGTGTCCTGCAGTAAGTGTTGAACATACATGCCAAGTTTCATTCACAGTACACAGTTCAATAGTAGAGTTTAAGTCTCTTAAACACAATGTCTGTATTGTATTTCCACGCTGTCTGAATTTGCGCTCATTGACTCCACAGGCAGAAGAAGCAAATCAATGTTGTTTAAGAGGTATTTTTATATATTTCTCGGGAACCGCTCATCCAAACAACTTCACACATCGACATTGCACTTCCTCGTTTCCCCAGCAATCAACCTACCAGGTAAGAAGTAGATCGGATGAACGGTTCTAGAAATTGCGAAGTACGGACGGACAGACATTCCTTTATATAGAGAGATTTGTAATACAGAATACTTCTAAGAGCCACTTAGGCACATATTGGTATTTGGTAAATTGTTTCTGCTGTAATCACATGCTATATACTGTATGTTCTAACATTATTTAAGGTCATGCTACAGTTTATGTACAGTTCACGTATATTTTGAAGTAGATTGCTAATTATTTAATTAATTATTGAGCAGGAGAACGGGCTGTAATGTAATCCGAAGGGGCAATAGCATCCCATTAAAGTACATCCACTAAGTGCTTGTTTTTGCCACTGACAGACTCAGGAGTTGTTGTTGAAATCAGCTAAATATTCAGTCATGACAGAGTTGGAGAGAAAAGTGCCGGCAGGAGTTTGTTGTGTTGGAGTACAGAAAGTGTAGCTTAGTGTTTTCTAAAAGATTTTCAAAGTCATGGCTGATAATTTAACCGATTTCGACAACTCAACTCGCAATATTTCAGAATGAGACTTCTCCTTGAGCGACACAATATGGTGACTATGATGATTAAAAAAAAATACAGGATAGAGACGCAATAGGTTTTTTAAATAGTTATAACTGTTACCAAAGTCAAACATCAATGCATATCAACATGTATCACAATTCTGTTTGGTATTCATAATTCTTCACTGTTTACATAAATTATGTATACAGTAAGTTATATCATTAGTTGGTGCAAGTAGTTCCAGTTTTCCATCAGAAAACAAATAAGCATATTTCCCAAAATGGCTACTAACTAACTACTGTCATAACTTACTTCAGCAGCATTAATCTTCCACATAGACAGAAAGATAAGTGTGTAAAACCTTCAACAGTAATAGCAAAAACTCTAATGACCATCACAATAATAAAAAAAACAGTCACGATAAATGCATAGCGTGATATTTCTCTCTGTCTCTCACCCTCTCTCATTAGTGCTGATGTGTGTCAGCTAGCTTAGCCATTCAATAACCAGCAGTCTATAATACAAGTGCAATCTGAAGGAGTTCATCCATTTAAAAGCCATTAGACACACACACACACACACACACACACACATATATATATACAGTGCAAATCTGTACACACAAATACATTACAAAAGGTCATTAAGAATATATTAGAGGTGTCGATGTTGTTGTAAATTCACAACATATTAGAGAAGCCATTAAGAAATGTGGGTCAACACACACACACGGACGGAGATTATTAATGTCATTCATGAATGAGACCGACAATCCAGAATGACTAAAACAAGGCCTGTGTGTGTGTGATGGATGGACTCAGGTGTGTGTGAAGCCCCGCCTGCTGACTCTGGAATAGAAATAGGTTTTTTTTTTTTTTTTTAGAGATTGAATATCTTTCAGTGTGAGTGTGTGTGGGTGTCTGTGGTTGTAACACTCCCCTACTGTTGTCCCATTTCACATCAATACTCAGCAAAGTGTGTTGTTTTGTGAAACCATGTGTTTATGTGCACTCACTCACTATTATACACTCATTTACTTGACAATTGTCTGATTCTAATGGGAGCCGACCAATGGAGCTTTCTGTAGGTTCAAACACGAGTCTGCAGCCGTGGTAGCAGCACTGTGAGGCTGTACAGGCACACTGCGTTTTAAAGTAAATGCTAACATTAGCATGCTAACATGCTCACAATGACAGTGTTAACATGCTGATGTCCAGCAGTTAATATTCATCTGGTTCACTGTCTTAGTTTTGCCTGTTGGCATCAGAATCAAAAACAGGTTTATTGCAAAGTAGGTTTGAACCATACAAGGAATTTGCCTCGCTGTTGAGGTGCATAACAGTTTAAAAATGAAAGGTAAGAGAAAATACAATTACCACAAAAGTCCAGCAATCATTATGGAGTCATAGGAGTGCCATAAAAAAAAGAAGAAAATAAATAAAGAAAATAAATGTGGAAATATAAAGAGGAATGAATAAAAGAACAAATGCGGAAATATAAAGACAAAAAACAAAATAATAAATAAGCATTTTCATATATTTATTTGTTCATTTATTTCTGTATATCTTTAAAAATATATTATTTTTGCATATAACTTACTCCTATACTCTTTTCTGTATATTTAATTTTTTCATTTATTTATTTTTATATATTAATATATACAAATAAATATATATATATATAACACCCGACCCCATGTAGCTATTTAGTTAGTGACTAGCTAACAAGTATTGTAGTACTATGGGCGGGGCCCTGGGTACTTTTACCTGTGGCTGGCCGTGATAACCTGTGTAACAGAAAGGAAAATAACCAGTCTTAAACTTTTAACCCAATTATGAATTTCAGATATATGACGGTGCCTCCACTTAGCAGGACTGAATAGTCTTAGTATGTATCACTAATTTTAAATCCAACTAAAAATTACATTTTTAAAGACCATTCCCTTTTTAAACTCAAATCACACCTTAATGAAATGTAAATATGACACACACACACACACAGTACTTTAAATGCAAATAATGAATTTAGTTAATGAAAACACGGGCCTTTGAGGACATCTTCACGAAAACAAAGGTGAGTACAGTTGGTGAATTACTGTTGAAACAGCCATGAGTAGTACATACAGTACATAGGCTGTACTCAAGATGCTTTTCCTATTGTCATCTTGCGCTGACGTGTCAATGAAGTACGCTATGATAAATAATAATATATAAATAATCCAACTGTCTTCTGCCTGAAGAGCAGCTTTTGTGCTGCATCTGTCTGGATGTGTTCACTGATCCAGTCACATTACCATGTGGACACAACTTCTGCAAACAGTGTATCATGCAGCAATGGGACAACAACATCCAGTGTCAGTGTCCCAAGTGCAAAGAGTCTTTCCATAGAAGGCTTGTCAATACTTTTATATCTGAGATGGCTGCTCTGTTCAGTTAGAAGGACCAGCTCAGGTCAACAAACTGCCAAACCAGGAGAAGTTGCCTGTGACATTTGCACAGAAACCAAAATGAAAGCTCTGAGGTCCGGCCTGGTGTGTCTGACTTCCTACTGTGAGACTCACCTGGAGCCTCATCTGACAGCGTCTAGCCTGAAAAGACAGGATGTGTATAATACATGATAAACCTCTGGAGCTCTTCTGTAAGACTGACCAGAGCTGCGTGTGCATGCTATGCCCAGTTCTAGACCACAATTTGAAGTTATTCCGCTGAAAAAACAATATGAAAGAAAGAAAACTGAGCTGGGGAAGAGAGAAGCTGAAATTAACCAGAAGATTCAGGAGAGACGACTGAAGATTCAGGAGGTGAAACATTCAGTGAAGCTCAGCAAGGAAGCTGCAGACACAGAGATGGCAGATGGTGTTCAGGTCTTCACCGCTCTGATAAAGTCTTTGGAAAGAGCCCAGGCTGAGGTCATCGGTATGATTGAAGAGAAGCAGAAAATGACAGAGAAACAGGCCAAAGGTTTCATCCAGGAGCTGGAGCAGGAAATCTCTGAGTTGATGAAGAAGCAGGTTGAACTGGAGCAGCTCTCACACTCTAAAGACCACCTCCACTTCCTCCAAAGATTTGCATCGTTGAACGCTGCTCCACCAGCCAAAGATTGGACCGAGATCAGCATTCATCTGCCATCATATGAGGGGGCTGTGAGAACAGCTGTGGATCAACTGGAGGGGACACTTTGCAAAGAGATGAAGAAGCTGCTCCATAAGGTTGAGCTAAAGAGGGTCCAGCAGTTTGCGGTGGATGTGACTCTGGATCCTAACACAGTACATGCTGCTCTCATCCTGTCTGATGATGGGAAACAAGTACACCATGGTGCTGTGAAGAAGAATCTCCCTGACAACCCTGAGAGATTTAATCCTAGTTGTTGTGTTCTGGGAAAACAGAGTTTCTCTTCTGGAAGATTTTACTTTGAGGCTCAAGTTAAAAGGAAGACTCGATGGACATTAGGAGTGGCTACAGAATCAATCAAAAGAAAGGGAATAATCCCTCTGTGCCCAGAAAATGGCCACTGGACTATATGGCTGAAAAATGGAGATGAATACGCAGCTCTTGTTGGCTCTCCTCTACCTCTCTCTCTGAATTCAAATCCACAGAAGGTGGGAGTGTTGGTGGATTATGAGGAGGGTCTGCTGCAGCTCTTCTCTACTCCTTTACTGGCTGCTCCTTCACTGAAAAACTCTACCCATTCATCAGTCCTGGTCTTAATAGTGACGGCATAAACTCTGCACCTGTGATAATCTCTCCTGTCAATCACACCAAATGTTATTAAAGATGATATCAATGGCCTTAAAAATGTCTTGTAAGATAGTATTTTTCTAACATACGTTTTAACTTGTCATAGCAAGAAAAGCACATATGAAACCAGTAACGTTAATGATGGCTTTGGCACAATAGCAGGGCTCAGGATCTGAAGACTTTTTATGGAACGCAGCTGTTATTAATTGCACCTGTGGTTTTCCTGCTATTTGTAAAATGCAAAATGACGTAAGCTTTTTTTCAAAGCCGACATTTTAACTTGTCATAGTAGGAAAAAGCACAGCTATTTCTAATAACATTAACAATGGCTCAGTATTATTGTAAGCATGCACAATACCAAGACCCTGAAACCAAAGCAGCTAAATGGAATTAAGTCAAAATGTGAGTTTGCTCAAAGTGGCAACTCCAGTTTTGCTGATTCATTCACATGTGACTGCTTCACTGTCACACAGTGTTCTGCCTAAGCTGGTAGTGCTACATTTTTTTGCTGTATTATCACTGCTGTTTATTAATAACATTTATGCTAACGCCAACCCATGCTCTCTGAGGAAAGCTTTATGAAGGAATCTGTTTGCAGCAAGCATCCTGCTGCTGCTGCTGCTGCTGCTGGCATTTCTTAACTCCATTTTTGGCTGTTCTTCATATTGTCATATATTCTTGGTTCTATTCATAAGATCCTTGCTGCTGCAGTCTGTACCGGTTCCAGCCATGATACGGAAATCTGTTTTAGGCAAGAATAAATGTAATTGCAGTTGTCCAAACAGGATGAGATAAAAGCATAGGTATCATTGTCCAGGTCAATGGAAAATTTTATTAGAAGAAGAAAGCAGGATCTATCATAATTTGAGCATAACAAAAGATGTCAGTCAGTGAGCTTTAAACTGATTGACAGACATGAATTGTATTTCTGACAAAGTAGCTGCTCAACAAGTGCTGTAGTTTTAGACCACACTTACCAAAAAAACTACAGGTGTCACCAAATCAACCAGGACTTAAGTCTGAAGAATTATAACTTTAGATATTAATTATCAGTAGGGGGCACTGTGTCATATTATGTATGTAATTTGTGTTTCTCATGAATAAATAAAAGATGATAAACTAAATGAGTCTTTACTGGACAGACACATTCATGTGTTTGTGATTGGGTAACATTACATTCTGAGTCATGTGGTCCAAAAGATCAGTCTTTGGCACGTTGTTTTCAGTGTGTGTTTTTCCCTTAGGTTTTATTAATCACAAATATTAATTTCCATAAATATGTGAATGATAACCAGATCTAGATGCTTGAGCAGATTGAAGTTTTACAGTTTTACTGGTGATCATTACAAACATTTATTGAACCAAAAGCTCTCAGATAATACCACTTAACTGTGCTTGCTTAGGATTTTTTTGTCAGGTTGTCAGGTTAGTGTACTTCAAGATGGCATTTGAAAAGATGCTTTTAATTCCTGCAGAAATATCCAAGATAGAGGTATGTGAAGTGTCTTATGTTTGGAAAATGGAAAGACTGAAGCAAGCACACCAGAAACACGTTTAAGGTAGAAAATACTTGAGCATGAACTCATTCGTCAAGAAAAAAACATCCAGAAATTCAATCTTTGTCACCTGCACAGCTTGTGTTTTCCCTCTCTGCTTTTCTCACAGTTTTTAAAGAGTAACTGAAACCATGTCTTGTCTCTTTGTTATGGTTGTGTTTGATTAACTGGCATAATTAAAGCAGCTATGATTGAGGCACATTCGATTCACGTGAATGTTGACACAGCAGTGGGACTGCTAAGACTTTGAGACTATAAAGGCTAACTGCTAATGTGATTGTTGTGCTGCTGCATTGCGATCCTCCATCAAATAACTGCTACTGTTGTTATACTTGTGCGGCTGTGTGACAACAGAAACACAAAGATATAACTTCGATTTCTTCCTTTCTTTCTGAATTTACAGTGAAGTGAAACTGGACAGTACAATGAAGTCCGTAGTGTTTCTCTGATTTTACTAACTAGATGCGGCATTGTTTACGACTTGTCTTCTTCTCCAGTTCATTCACACACTGTGTAGTGTAGAGATAAATGTCTGCGTCTGGATCATAGAGATCCAGACTCCTCAACACATGCAGCCATCTGAGTCAGCTGGTGTTGTTTAGTTTGACTGGTCTGTACTGCCATCTAATGGCTGGTGGTTTATTCTATGATGAGGTTCACTACAAGGCCAAAAGTAAGTGGACAACCAAACATTGCACCTTTTTATTATTTTTTAATCTATTTGTGTGCAGATTAATAAATTATTTAATGATCTGAAATGTACACAAAGACATTCACTTATATAAAAATGCACTTTTACCTACATGTACTCATCTATACTTGAACTTAAAGTAAATAAACACTTGTACAGGTGAGGCAGGAAGCTTATATCATACAAACTCAAGACAAGATAAACAGAATTACATTAGAGATGCAACGATTAGGCAGTTAATTGATTAGTTACCAACTATTAAATTAATCGATTAATGATTTTGAGTCATTTTTTAAGAAAAAACTCTCATGAAAAAAACACTCATGATTTCAGGCTTTCCAGCAGATGTTTAAAGCTGGCTGGGATTTTCTCCCATTCAGCCACAAGAGCATTAGTGAGGTCCAACACTGATGTTGGGTGATAAGGTCTGGCTTACAGTCAGCGTTCCAGTTCATCCCAAAGGTGTTAGATGGGATTGAAGTCAGGGCTCCACACAAAATTGGGGAAAACCTGGCTTAGAGCTGGCTTTGTACACGGGGGCATTGTCACATAGAAACACAATATATTTGTATGCTGTAGCATTAAAAGATAAGTTCACAATTTTCAAGTGTGTCTTAAAACAGTCAGGAGCCCCGAGGAAACACAAAGAGGGAATTTGATGCTAAAAAGACTGTAAATGTGGCAGATATCCACTTGATATGACTAACTCAGACTGCTGAAGCCTCATATAAGCTTCACATCTACTTTTAAATGCATTTTTGCACAAAATGACTGTGTGGACACACAGGGGATTACTACTGATTACAGCGAGCAAAACCTGTTTCAGTGTTCATTTGGGCACCTGAAGATTGTTTTAAGACAGACCTGAAAAATTGTGAACCTACCCTTTAAGATTTTCCTTCCTTCCTACAACTTCTTTTGTGATTTTTCCTTTCATGTAATTTACTCCTTGTCATTTCAGAGCAGTGTTTCCTGCCCTCAGCCATCCCGACTCCCACACCCACCTGCATGCCTGTTTCCAATCACCTAATCAGCTCCTTAGCATACTGTGTATACCAGCCACTTTACTTCAGTTGCCATCCAGCCCTCATGTTACATATTTTCAGGCCTGTCTTGTCCTTTTTGCTTTGTTTACCTGTTTTGAATTATGGCCACAGTAATCTTTAAATTAATTAAACTACATTTCTACCTGACTCTGAGTCCATAGCCAGCAACACTGAGTCTTTACACCTTCTTATAAACAAAAAAAAACTTATGTTTGCATCAGTGTTACTCATCAAAACTCATTGTGTGTATTGTGTACTGTATTTTACAGTATACCAGAGTTCTAGAATTAGGCCAAGAGGCACTAGCTGTGGAAAACTATGAAAACATATTCCCCCAAAAAGATGGAACAAGCTGTACTTTTTTTCTCACACACCAGTACTGGTGAAACACAGTAAGCTGCAGGGGGATTCCCATTAACACTGTGTTGAATGATTGGCTGGCTGTTTGACCTTCACTGGATTCTAGGCTGAAGATGTTTCCGAAACATCAAGACATCCCAAAAAATCTCTCCCCATGTCCTGTGGAGCTGATACTGCCATGACACAATGCCTTCCTGTCTATTTACTACATTAATTGCCCCTTTATCCAAATGTTAGCCATTTGGAACCTGCTTTGGACTTCTTAGTTCCCTATTAGCCCTTCAAATGCCTCTCTTAACCCTTCAGTACCCATTGATCAACTCACAGCCCCCTCATACTCCTTGATCAACCTTTACCCCTCAAACATCATCTCCTCAAGACCATATATTTTTCCCTGTAACCCATTTATTATCGCACTACCTCCCACCCCCAAACCCCATCTTCTCTTTCACCCTTTCGATTGGCCTCCATCAGCCCTGAAAACTTTGGCAAATCAAACCCAGCCAAAGGGGAGGAAATACTGATCGTGTTAGAAAACAAGAGCGTGAGAACTTGTGGATTTTCGGCCTCAACAGTTTATTCTGACATGATATGAGCGATTTCACAATAAAACAGTTCCTGTTACAGTATTTGTCTTCCTTTTTAAAATCCTGGTCCCTTTTTTTTTTTTTTTTTTACCAATAGAGGGGTATTCAACCCTGAGCTGTTGTTTTTTTGGTTTGTCACATGACTTCGTCCTCAGTGAAAATCTGCATGTAATCTTATGGCTTTTACTTTTGTAACGACACTAATGAGACATGTTCTGATTTTTGGTCTCAGTGCTGCAAATATTGCTGGGATTTAATAGCATTATCTGTTTCTCTTACAATGTATTTTATTGTACAAATTTTTTAAACAAACAAACAAACAAAAACAAAAAACAAACATTGTTTTTTGAAGTCCAGTAGATGGACTATATTTTTCTATACTACCTGGATGTCTATAGACATACCCATAGTCTTTTTTAAGTGTTAAAAAAAGCAAATTCATTGTCTTACATTGTCAACAGCATATCTTGACAGTGATGAACTTTTGAGGGCACAGAAAGTCAGAGAAGCTAGGAAGCTAGCCTAGCACTTTAGCTGTGTTTTACCACATTATTTAGCACCCTCTGCCAGAGTATAAACTTCTCAACAAAAGATACATGGTGTGCAAACATGGCTTGATTTGTTCGATGACAGTTAGCAAGCCAGCTAGCTGGAAGAGCTATTGTGACAGAGTAGTGCTAGCATGTTCCTGGCTGCCCAGCATGTTAGCGGTCAGCTCACAAGCTACACAAGTTCACAAATTAGCCTTATGAGTAGACGCTACATCATCAAGCTTCTAAGACAACCAATTTTGCAAAGACGCACAGGCACTTTACTGCTATTTTCTGGTAACTGAGGAATAAGATGGACAAGCAGATTTTCCCAACTGTTGGAGTTATAGCTCTGGTTTTATGGCCTCTTCAGGTTAATAAACAACCAGTCAGATGTTAAGAAAACTGCTTCTTTTATGCAAGACTATTATAATACTGCATAACATCAAATAACACAAGCGATATAATGATTCTCAAAAAAATAAATGTTTGCTATTCAAGCCATAATTTCTACAATAGAAAGCTGAAAGAAAAAAATGCTGCGAGGCAACAGTTTTTCTCCCAAATGAAATCCTGCAGCATGTCACTTCATCCCTCTGTCTCCTGCTTTCCCTGTCACTCTCTTAAAAGGCAGAAATGTCATAAAAAAGTAAAGAGAAGAGGTCATGTTTTGACCACTGAGTCCTCCTGTTACAGTGCAGAGGTTAAGGTCAGGGGTTGAGGGTTTCCTCAGTAGCCCTTCATGGCAATGGACGCCCCTCCAGAACTGTCATGCTGTTTGACTTGATGGATCATCAGGAGGGAGACTAGCAGGCCCAGCAGCTAGACAGACAGACAGGTAGACAGATAAGGGGTCAGTTCAAAATACAGACAGGTAAAACAGGTAGACAAGTTGTCAGACAACCTGAATTCACACCAGAAGCTGAAACAATTATTTCAACTTTGTTTCTGAGAGATCATTTTTCCCCCAGAATGGCATGCAGGATTAGAATTCTCCATGGGCCTAAAACTGAGACCTCAACCCATCCCGTCATTAAAACAGCATACTTTTCTTTTACTTTATCAATTACTGACTGTTAAGATGACGAAGCTTTAGGCTTTAGAACATACCGCAGCACTGAAACTGCTCAGACTAAACTCTGATATAAAATAAGCCTGAAGCTTTTCACAATGAAACTTACTGCAGTGACAGCAAAACCAAAGAAGAAGCCCATGGTGATCTTGAAGAAGAGGTCTAAAAAGTGAAAGATGACGTCACCGCATGTCTGCAGAGGAGGAGATGAAGAAAGGGTCATTATCTGGAAGGATCACTGATTGGTCAATTGGTTGGTGTTTTGACTGTTTGTTTGGTTGTTTACCTGATTATGGATACTATTTGGGCCTTTCACTCCCTGCAAGAAAACAAGAACAAAATATGGTCACCATAATAAACAAAGCAAAACAATCCACTGTATATGTATCTTCTGTCAAATACCAGAAACTAAAGGTACTGTAGATTCTAGGAATGTTAGAAAATGAAATTATTTTAAAAAGAAACCAAACACATTCAAACTAAAGGCCTCAGGATGCTTGAAACAAAGTGCTTGTCAAGCACCATCTGAAACTTCATCAATTTTGAATCAGATCTAATGAAAATCAATGACCCTGTTCCAAAGCAAAGAATAACTTTGAATTTCTGTTTTAATTAAATGTGCAGTGTGTAGAATTAAGGGGCATCTAGTGGAATGGACTTGGCAGAAATGGAATATAATATTCATAAGTATGTTTTAATTAGTGTATAATCACCTGAAAATAAGTATCATTGTATTTTCATTACCTTAGAATGAGCCCTTTATATCTACATAGGGAGCGGGTCCCCTTGCACAGAGCCCGCCATGTTGCACCGCCATGTTTCTACAGTAGCCCAGAACAGACAAACCAAACACTGGCTCTAGAGAGGGCCTTTCATGTTTTTTGTGAGTTTTGTGGCCACCGTAGGTTCTACACGGTTGGAAGGGGAGGGGTATTCATTTGGTTGCAATCTGCACCCTCACTGCTAGATGCCCCTAAATCCTACACATTAGTCGTTTAAATACCAGAGAAATTGCCACCACACTTGGTTAGGATTTAGCTCAATTATCCTGAGAACAGAACAAAGGGCTTTACAATGGTGCAAATACAAAGACACCCTGATAGCAACATACTTAAAGGTGCCCTGTGGAGTTTTCTTGTGAACATGTTGAAAAGATTTTCTTTTTTGCAAAGCAGACCATTTTTACTAGCATGCAGTTTTCTTCTTCACTGCCTTTATTACTACCGCCACCAACTGTCAGTCAGTGGAATAGTGAAACAAGAGGCAGAAAATGTGTGTGCATCATTGTTTGTGCACACAATACAAACAAAACAGGGACCGACTCGTAGAAGTATAGCTCCATAGCAATACAAGTGGTCTACATGTGGACAAAAGGAGCTGGAAATGCAACCAACACTGCAATTAATGTTTATAGGCAGGGAATATAGATAGAATGTCTAATTCTATCTATATTCCCTGCCTATAAACATAAACGACACAAGGTCCACAATTTTTGGTACACTGAATGACAAAAAAGTGGTGAGTTCTCCCATGAGATGAGGCTAACTGAATTTCTATATCTCTTAACCTGATATTCTGTTTTCATTTTACAAACTGTTAAGATCTTTCAGCAAAACCAACCTGAGGTTTGGATGCACATCCAAATCCACTGCACTCACAGGAAGAAGGGATTTCGTCACCCCAGTCCTTGACATCTGTCAATCCACAGCACTGGACCTGCAACAAGACACATAAGAGAGTGAGTTTCAGAAGCTGGAAACGATCATTGTTAAACCTAATATATTTCTGTGAATGGAATGTAATCATAAATGCATAACTCTCAAGTTTAAAAGTTTTTCTCTATGCATTAGAGAGACACCCTGTTTTAATGCCCACTGGAGAGCATTCATCCAAGAAGACCTTCAAGAAACGTGTTTAGTCTAGCTAGACTACATTCATAATGGTTAATAGTTGACAGAGAGCATTACACTTTGCTGGATCCCTTCAAGCATTACTCTGAATTCCTCGTCTGCCATTAAAGGCTTTGCATATTCAGAGGAGGCGGTCTGTAAGTTGTCTTTGACCTACAGACAGAGAGAACAACATTAGCATCGAGACAGATTGAAATTAAAAAATGAGAGGAAATGTCAGCACTGAGACAGAAGGAGAAAACATTAAAATCCAGATAAACAGATAGAAGTAGGTTAGCATCAAGACAGAAAGAGAAGAATTGTGTCCAGGTAGACATAGAGAACAATGTTAACATCAAGATACAGTGAGGGAGTAAACAATATTAGCATCAAGATAGAGAGAGAGAGAATATTAGCATCAAGGGAGACAGAGTAAGCAGTGGTCGCATCAAGATGGAGAGAGCAAAAAAACAAACAAAAAAAAAAACGTTCGAGTGATCATGTCAAGGTAGACGGAGACAGAAAAGCACACTAGCATTAAGATACAATTAGATGGGAAAGAGTCAGCAGACAGCGTTGAGATTAACAGAGAGACAGAGACAGCAGTATTAGCATCAAGATGGATGGAGAAAGAAAGACAGACAGAACAATGTTAGCATCAAGATTGAGAGAGAACGTTAGCATCATGCTAGACGTATGTATGTGACCGAAGTTCACGTTTCCATTATTTGTTGCATAGTATGGTCGAAAGAAACACGAATAAAGTGGCAGAAAGAACATTTAGTGCACAAAATAGCAAAAAGAATGATTTTGGACACAGCTAGAGTTAGTATCAAGATACAGACACAATTTGTAAAGGTAGCGTCAAGATAGACAGTGAATTACAGAGAGAGTTTGTAAAGGTAGTGTCAAGATAAACGGTGAATATTAGCATCAGACAGAGAGAACATCATGGTTGACAGAGAAAGAATAACATTAGCATCAGGACAGAGAGAGAGAGAGCACTGGTTGTGTCAAGATAAATATAGAAACGGAGCACTGGCATCAAGAAAGTCAGAAAAAGAATAACAGGAGGATAGGGGGATAAAATTAGCATCAAGATAGCTCAACAGATAGGTAGCTAGAGCAATAGATACCTTGTTTCTCATGACAGCGACAATGATGCCAAAGATCAGCATGATGATCATCCCAACCCCCATGAAGCCTGCAAACTGTACACGAAACAACATAAACAATATGCAAGATATAAAGATATAAAAAATGTATTTGTTTTTTGTGCTATGGATCCCCCGTGAGCTGCGTCCTTAATAAAGTTTGAATTGAATTGAAAATTGATAAAGACTCATTTCTTGATTTTTTTGATTGAGTGGTTAGATTGCTCAACAAAATTGTCTATTTAACAAAAAAATACTCATCATGACTCAGTTGATGGGTTTATTCTTATAAACCTCCGTGTGACAGAGGGTGTTACACATACTATTTTGAGTGCGAGGTCTTTCTCAGAGCAGCCAGCGTAGATTCCCAGGCAGGAGATGCCAAGGATGCCGATGGCAAACACCCAACCCCAGCCGAGTCCCGGGCCCCCAAACGCTGACACCTGCTCCGCCACAGCAGGACAACACAACACAGACACTGAATTACTACAGAGCAAAACAAAAATGCATGACTCCACGTGTCTCAATTATTTGAATTCCCGACCCCTGTAGAACCTGTTACATGTTGAAAATGTAGTCAAAATGCCATTTAAATAAATGCTATAATCCAAAACAATTGAATGAACTCAATGATATTTAGTCTGATGGCTACACATCTTTGCTGGGCTGTGCTAGTAAACCTTAACTTGGAATTAAACAAAAAGCTAAATCCGTAATCCTCTGCTCCATGAAATCAATTTGTCATTTCCATCTTCTCAAGTTTCTTTTTTTTTCATGGTGGCAGCAATACACTGCTGTAGTTTCCCTTTATAATCAGGTAAACTTCTCGTTTTTACTACTTACTGAGTGATAGTGTTTTTACAAGACACTTCTCACGTTAAAACATCTTGTTACATCACAAAACTTTCTCGTCATTACATATCAAGGTATAGTTAAAACAAGAAATATTTCATGCTATTACATATGTTTTATGTTCTTGTTATTACTACATACCAAATGATTCTGTCCACAGAAACTTGTCACATTACTGTAGACTCAGGACTTTTCGACAAACACTGAATAGTATACATAAATGCTACCTTCATCTGTCAGATGGGGGCGACTGCTGACTATCACCAACCCAAATATCGCTGCTTTCACTGTCACTTCAATTACAAGGCAGATTAGTCTATATCTGGCTTTGGCTACACAGTAAGATCAGTTCATTTTTAGTTTTGGTCTTTTCATAGGATTTGTTGGCAATAAGAAAAAAATATAATATCGCCAACCTTCTCCTTTACCATGAATCTAATATGTAATAGCAATATGTAAAGTTGCAGTAAAATGTGTAATTACATTTTTTTTAACATAAGAGGACACCAATTTTTTCAAACAGCAGACAACAACATTGTCTTAGCCACTTTAAAGGACCACACCTATCGGTTATCTAGTGTTATCCCATTAACAACTTTTTATCTTGTTTCCTGGAAAGTGGATCCTGGTCGGCAGGGGAAAGCAGAAATGGAAAGTAAATTTGATTTGTTTAAAAGTGGATATCACTCTTTATGTTCCATAAAGAGTGATGTTTTTTTTTTGCTGTCTTTTGTCGTGCAGCCCTCTGCAGATCTGATAGCATTGTCAGTGCCTTCCTGTTTTTCTCTCGCAGGGAAAGTCAACTATGAAAATGGAAACCTCCCCCGAGCTTCATCTGTTCTGCATTAAGAGAAGAAAACAGTCTCCTCTACATTTGCACAGCTCTCTGCCTCCTTGTAAACACTCACACATTCTTCACCTCGACTTGTTTTACATATTTCTAAACAGGTATTATGTATTTTCAGATGTGTACTGTTTACAGAATTACACAGGTGATGTCCTGACTAACAAATCAGCTTTGATTTTCACAAACCTGCTGCTTTTGTTTTAATCAAAACCATCACAGAATGAGTTTCCAGAACCTTCATATGGCTGGCTGTAGGCAGTTATACAATATTTTTTAATGTTACAGAAAAATAGAAACAACTCTAAAGTGCAATAAATGATTAATTTGTTGGGGAAGTGAACCCTACAAAATCTGTGTTTCCCAAAACTGACACGTGATTGTTTAAACTTGTTTACATCTGACTCTGATTTCACATTACAGTAAATCGGACGCACATTCTGCTAAGAAACATTCTGTAATGGAAAGCTGTAGATGCATGTTTTTAGGAAACCATTCACCCAAACACAATAATTAACAAAGGGGGGTTTCCAGGGGGGAAACAGCACATATTCATCATTTCATACGCTGTGAGATAAACATCCTCATTTCTGCTTCAGCTTGACAGCATTGTAGTCTGGTCCAAAGATACCATGTATTTTTATGTTTCTCTGAAAAGCAGCAGAAGCAGAACTAAAGTGTTGTTGTTATACATGTTGAGCCAAGAAATAGTTTGACATATAGTGGTAACCGTCGTAAAACTGCAAAATAGGTTTAACTATTGTTTCTATCAATTTTGATAACATTCCAGATTCAGATGATCTAAACCACTTTGTTTGGAGGTAAAACTGGAAATGAGCACACCTGACATGCCGTAATTACAGCTTAACTTTTCAAGTAGTTGTGCATACAACTACGACAAGTATGGTGGGTCAAAGGCGGTCTCTAAAGTGTGATGGATTTTTACAACTGACAGTTTGGATGATAATTTTAAAGTTCACCTTCGTTTTCTCTTTGAAATAAGTGTGACTAACCTGGGTGGTTCTAAGCTGTCTGATAGTCTGACTTCTTGTTTCTTCCATCGACGTTGCTGTAGTGACGTCACATCTCAACAACTAACTCGATGGGTGCAATGTTTTCATAACTGGTAGATATGACAGCACAGCTATAAAATTAAGATCCAAGCTGTAGAAAACTGGAATTACCCTTTAACTCTGGCTTCTTTTAACCACGACTGTGATCATGGTTAAATTTTTAGCCTGTTTGTGAAGCTTTATTACACCGAAAGATTACAAGATGCAGTTTGTTCGGGGTTACACGTCTGTTCAAAAATGATATTTTGTTTGGCTCAGGTGTCACCCATCTCAGAGAATAAGTGCACAAAAGTAAAAGTGAAACTTGGTCCTGTTTTGGTCCTTATTTTATTGTGGTTACTTATTAAATTAAAAAATATATACATTACAGATTTTTAGGTTTTCTGTGTTTTGATGTAACACTGCAGAACATGATGAGGATTCAACAATGATGCTGTTGTTTACCTGACTGCTGTAGCCGGAGGCCTTCACCGCCCCGAAGATCAGCAGACATCCCAGGATCTGTGGACACATCACTCTGGTTAGTTTGTGCCCTGTATGGAGGCTGGAGTGTGCCACCAACATAATGTTTTTTTTTTAATAATGTGGGGATGTAACAAACTGGAAACAATGCAGAGGAACACACAATTATCTGAAACTGACAAAAGATATAATATTACATGGAATAAGAACATTTTTAAACCTGTAAACCCTACAGTGTCACCATCTTTACAAATCCCCATAACTTTATTTTAAATGCTAGTGGAGAATCTAAAGTTCTCAAAGACAGCAAATGCATCCGGTTGACATTTAGGAAAAAATGTATAAAATGGTGCACCAAACCTCACTCAGTGTAAACATCATATGGCATTAATGAAATGTTGGCGTGGCATTGCGTGGTGGGCGCCATGAAGGGGGAAAATATTTATTACTGGCAAAAAAAAAAGTATGGGAACCACTGCTTTAAAAAGGGGAAGATAGAGCATTCAAAAGGATACATTTATCATTTAAAAACATAAAATGTTATAATTATTAACTGACACATTCAACTATTTTATTCATTCATTTTTGACATTATTCAAAGAGTTTTCACATGATTTTAAGAGCTTTCAGTGGATGTAAAATTGTTTCTACTCTCAGAGTAAAACAGTAAAACTGTGAATATGTGGTTTCCAAAACAAAAATATCTCTTTACTATCTCACTACTTTATACTCAGACCAGCATTACATTTTGTACTATTGCATGTCAGGATGTTTTTATTTGGCCTCATTGATCTCCTGGCAGTGTCTGTAATTTCTGCACAGAGACACTGGAGGGAGACAGAGCTCTACTAACTGAACACTTTCTCCTTCACACCTGATGAGATCGACTAAAGGCTGATGCAAACACCCACATAAATATCTCATCTCTGACATTTTTATGTTTGGACACTATATGTGTGCATGTAGGCATATAGTTTTCCTGTTTTGTATTAAATATATTCAAGAATCTAAGTATCTCCTCTAAATTAATTTAATGTAAATCTAAAGATTTTCTAATCTAAAATAATGTAATCAAATTTAATTAATTACTTTGTAAAAACAAACAGGCTGGTGAAAGGAAGTTGAAATTAAACCATGTGTGGGCTGGAAAAGGAAAAAAATGATCATGGAAAAGGAAAAATAATCCTTTTTGAAACTTTTACATGTTAAAAAACATTTAATTTGTATTTTATACTTCGACCATATTAAGTCTTGTTCTATTACATTAATTGCAGCTTTGAACTTGGTTATTTTGTTTACTATCGGTTGCATTTTTAAGGTTTTATTATGGTAAAGTGACCTTTTTATGCATTTTTTTTCCATGCAAAAAATGTTCTCCAAATTGAAAACACATTCATCAGACCCCTCCTCTTTTCTTCTTCCTTTTCTTTAATCAGCTCTCAGAGCTGAAAACATGTTTCTGCAGCAGAAAGGAATGAAAGAAAAGGGGGAGGGCTGAAATATGATCTCTGTCACAGAGATTTGTCTCCTTCCCTCTTTTTTTCTTTTCTGTCTCTCTGTTAGTGGAAACGATGGTTTACTTATCGGCAGTAAAACAAAATCTGGACCTGCTCATCGTCTTAAAAAAATGGGACACGTGATGCATCAAACCTGTTTTTGATGTTTTATCATTTCACTTTTAGGTTTGATCAAACACCATGCTCTTTTTTTTAAGTGTTTGCTTTACAGGTAAAGACTTTAATGGTTTGTTTTGGAAAATAATTTTTTCAAATTCTTCTAAGAAAATCTGTAACTTCTATGTTTTTTGAAGCATGCCTTTTTTTTGTTTGTTTCCAAACATTAAAAAAATTATATATTTAAAAAAAAAATTAAAATGCGACAACAGCGAAAGAATTTGTAAAGATTTTGTAAAGCCAAAGATTATGTAACTTCTTTTTTGTGGATTTATTCTTCCAGTTTTTGTGCTTCTTTCTCATATTTCGCATCACACACAGATTCTAAGCAAATACAATTTCACCAAGATTTATAAAGAACAAAACCAAATAAATAAAAACCTAAAAAAATACAAAAAGAAAACAAAACCCAGAAATAATCAGAAAAGCTTTTCTACTTACTGCAAACAATACGTTGAAGAAGATAAAAAGACATTTGAGGCATCCATTAATTTTCCCCATTTTCAGCTTTTGGTGGCTCTCAGAGATGAAGTGAAGCTGTGTGCGTGTGTGTGATGATGTGCAGCAGTGTGTACTGTGATAAACTGGCTGCAGAGTGAATGTGCGTGACGGTGAACACAGAGCTATGACACACAGAACTGGTGTGCAGCCAATACATGGAAATCTGCATGAGACCACAGGACGCACACAATCAGGAACATAACTAAAGAACAGTCAATAAGGGATCTTTGAGGTATTTTATTCACTTCTTTTGATTTAAAACCTTTTTTTTTGTTTTGGGGATCCAGTGCAGTGTTGGAAGATGCATTTATTTTATAAAAGTGATGAAAGTTGCAGCTAAGAGAAATTAACACACATTCACATATAGCAGTAAGATGGGACTAGAGAAGCTTAACTATTTAAAACAGTTGCGTTTTTTGGCACAAGAAGTTTGCCAGTGGCTTTAAAAGATAAGGTTGCCATGATGACACTGTTAAATTCCTGTTTTTGCATCAATATGACAGTTTTGCTGTCCTCTCTAACTGTTGTAGATCTATGAACTGTCTACTAAGGGTTGGAGGAGACCACACCCCCTGTGCGTGTTTCAGATAATGGCTCCATCCTTCCCGTCAAGAAAAAAGAATTTAAGGTCAAATTGGGGAGGGCACAATAGCTAGAGTGTTATGTGCAGTTTGACCATCCAATGCACGAATCAGAAAAGTTGTGTGTCAGTATCCAACATGAGCGTGAATGTGAGCACCAGTGTAAAAAAGAAGGGAAGGGGAGAAAACAAACTGGGGGCAGACCAGAGGAATGGTCACACCCCCGCACACCCAAGGTGTCTCTGAGAAAATACAGATGTTAGTGAGAAAACAGCCAACCTAAAGTTCAGAAGAACACTGACTTCTATAAAAATGCCTGTGAGCATTTTCAGGTTCAACTAGATCTGGAGAATAATTCAGCCTATATTTGGATGAATTATTGTAGGGCTTTTTTTTGCTTGTTCTTCACTGTTTAGTTACAGTCTTGCCAGTTACTGCACATGGCTGAACGAGGCACGCCATATTGTTTTTTCAGAGTTGGGCAACTAGGAAATGCCATCAGTTTCCATGCCTCTTCTAGAGAGAGCCAGAACCAGCCTTTGGAGCACCTCAACAAGACTTCTGGTGCAAAGAAACAATTTTGAGGTACTTGTACTTTACTTGAGTATTTCCATGTGATGCTACTTTATACTTCCACTCCACTACATTTCAGAGGGAAATATTGTACTTTCTACTCCACTACATTTATTTGACAGCTTTAGTTACTTTTCAGATGAAGATTTGACACAATGGATAATATAACAAGCTTTTAAAATACAACACATTGTTAAAGATGAAACCAGTGGTTTCCAACCTTTTTGGCTTTTGACGTCTTACAAAAAGCAGTGTGTAGTCGGGGTCACATTTCAGATGTCTATGAGTTGTTAACAGCTCCACCAAATAGTGATTTTATTCGGTTCAAACTAGCTCCACCTCCAGCAGCTACAACAGTAACATGCTGCTTACACACTGATGCTTCAGTATTAATAATCTAATGATGTCATATATAATAATATATCAGTCAGAGGGACCAAACCACTACTTTTACTGCAATACTTTAACTACATCAGGCTCATAATACTTATGTACTTTTACTGCAAAACTTTAACTACATCAAGCTCATAATACTTGTATGTACTTTTACTTAAGCTTTTCATGCAGGACTTTTACTTGTAATGGAGTGTTTTTACATTGCTGTATTGGTACTTTAACTTGAGTAAAGGAGTACTTCTTCCACCACAGGAGACCAGAACCATCTTAGTACCAAGGACCATCACTGGATTACAGAGGAAACAAAATGTAAAAAAACTGCCAACTCTGCAGTAAACTGGCAGCCGTCCTACAAACTGTCACACATCATCATAAGTAAATTTCCTGCCACTTCCATGCAGAATGGTTTATATCCTCCTGTCTGGATGTCCTGAGTTTACTTTGCTGCTGTAAACTGAACTTAAATCCACTGATCATAACTCGGTGGTACAATTTGCTGGTGTCATGAGCCCCCCCCAAAAAAATATGTCTATACTGGCATTTTATGAGTTCTCTACCTATGTGTACAGTACATGTATGAATCTGAATCTTGCTCATTGATTCAACATTTCCTCTACTGTGGATACCATTTATCAAAGAAAAACAGACAGGCAGAAACACTCTCTATAGTATGTTTGTTACCTTTAACCTATGGTTAGGTTAGTCAGTTAACAGTTAATAGTTAGCCAAGCCTGAAGCATTTGTACTGTTGCTACAGTTACCTGCAGTTTAATAAACCTTGAACACTGATTGAGAACAGTGGTTAAACTACTGATGAGATGTATGTGGAGATGTCTTTGTGTACAGTTTTATCAGACACCTGCCAGCCAATAAGAAAGCAGGATTCTCCTCCACCGCAGCGTAAATGACTCACAGCTGGAAACTGTGCAGTCTGGAGTTTGTCTCCATGTTGAGGAATGTGCACTTCTGTGCACAGAGCCGTTAGGATTTACAAGTCTTATTGTTAAAGTGTTTACAAAGGAAAAAGTTACATTCCAGCCTCAGTGATACACACCGACTCCACAGTTTAACAGGATGGAGCAGACCGCAGTGAGGACAGCGGGGTGTCAAAAAAGGTGAAACTGTTTACTTAAAAACACACAGACAGTCCTGTAAGTCCTCAATTAAAATTCTACCTAGAAACGTTTTTCATGTTATGGACAGACCGACCTACTGGTCAGAATACCGTGATTAGAGAAATATAATATGGTCCCCAAACTCACGAGGAGGTATCGTTTGGGGACCATATTACATTTCTCTAATGCCACCATTAGGACATAATTATTGAAGGATTGAAGACTTTATTGAGCCTATTCAAGCAGCTGTAGATCAGATGGTAGAGCAGGCTGTTCATTAATAGCAGTCATTTCTTGATCCCCTGCTCCCTTTATATGTTGACAAATCTATCTATCTAGCTGTTAGATAGACTGAAGTATTGGATTTTTACCAGATTATGCCACCAGATGAAAAGTCGGGGGATCACCAAAGTTCACAAAGACAATGGATTTCTGCACCATATACCATGATAAATAATACAACTCTGTAAAGTCACCAAAGTCATTAGGATTCATCCTCTGGGGACCAATATCTGTACCAAATTTCATGGTTATCTATCCAATAGTTATTGAGATATTTCAATCTGGACCAAAGTGGTGGACTGACTGACTGACTGACTGACTGACTTAGGCTGTACTTAAGCAGAGTGGTGCTTTGAGCTACATGCTAACGTCAACAAGCTAACATGCTCGCAATGACAATGTTAAGATGCTAATATTTAGGAGGTATAGTGCGATTGATAACGTTAAAAGTTAGGCTTTGTGGTGGGTTTCCTGACCCAGCGAACTGAGAGCTGAGGTGGAGCTGAGGTGGAGCGTGGCTGTGTGAGACAGAAGGACAGAAGTTGCTGCAGCAACATATAATAACAATGAGAGGAAGACAAACAATGCAATGACATTTAAGTGGGCCAGAAGTCATTTCACATTTCATCCTGTAGCTCTCTAACTATCCGGCTGCCTGTTCTTGCAGTTATCAGCTGGTAAAATGTTTTTTTTAAACGTTAAATCGCAGTGTAACCGGAGCCATTACTGAACCTGTCTGACCACAGTGCTGCAGCTCTGTCCCATTATCATCCAATTATTTTTATTATTACCTCTGTCAGGATGTCCATTAAAATAAGTGTCTGTGATGTTTGGTTCATGCACTTTTATTTCTCCTGTGTGATGTAGTATTGTAGTACTTGAATTGACCCCCTTCATAATTTAGTCAATCATTACATTCATTTCCTGAAAACAATGAGTCAAAGCTTATGTATGTAAATCCCCCTATTTAGCATTACATTACATAGCAGCATAAAATATTTAATAAATGGTTTGTAACAGATTTAAGAGCACATATAAGGACATTTTTAAAGTTTATATGAATGTACAGTATTTGCCAACAATTATAACCTCTCCTATGTAATTATAACTGTTTTACTATATTGTCATTCAGCCTCTTACGGGGGCCCACAGGAGGAGTTATAGTTTCTGCCAAACACTTATTATCTGCTTATAACTACATTATAGTGTATTATAAATATTTATTAAGTGCTTATATACTGCTTATAAATGCCAACTAGAGTGCTACCAAAAATTTGCAATAGGAAATTAAAGTGGGGTAAAATATTTTGTGAAGCAGCTCTATTTGGAGATGTCTGGAAGTAAAAAGTGTGTCAACCAGGCCCAGTCTCCCCTGCCCAAGACCTGATTACAGATCATAAAGTAGAACAACCTTCTGAACACATTAAAGGCAGAAAAAAGAGATTTTTCACTTTAAGGGCCTCCCTCGTTCAATAAATAAAGAAAAACATAAATTGCCCCATAATTCTACCTGACATGCTTGGTATGTTTTTGAATTTTGGGGGAGCTCTGTTGGAATTTAAAAGAAAGTTTTGTGATTTTGAAGGATTTTGTTTTCCGCATGCATCACGAGTTTGTAGAATGATTTGAACTAGAACTGAGGTTGTCTTCATACACATGGAACAAATTTGCACGATAGGTTGTTCATAGATTGAGGTCTTGAGGTTTTTTATGTGGTTTTCACACTCGCACAACCGGATGTATGCTTAAAGCAGAAACCCCATCCTGCTGCTGCCCTGCATAACAAAACATCTGATTTTTAATTATTATAATAAATAAAAATATAGCAGCAGACGGTGAGAGTGAGAACATTTTGTGTTATGTTTAATATTATTTAAATTATAACTCACAAACAGAACAACCACAACCCTAACAAACAAACACCCCTCAAGAGGAAGAAATATGAATGGTTAACTGGATCATTCAAACAAAAAAGAAAAGTGAAAAAACAACTTAAATAAAATAATCTAAAATAAAAATACACAAAATGCTGTTTTCTAAAAGTAGAAGTATCTAGTGAAAGTTTGCACTTTACTTATCTAATATTTTAAGAACTAGTAAGGACAAAGAATATAGAAACAGTGTTTTTTTATTAATTCAATGAAATAAATTATCAGTTTAACCTAAACAGTCAATTTTAGAAAAAAAACATGTAAAATTGTCTACATGCAAGCAAAAAATTCATGATAAATGAATAATTTATACAATACAAAAAGTGAGTCACTGTAGAATGAAAAACAAGCAGGTGTTCTGTGAAGATAACTACTTTCTGGAAACTTTAGTCAATCGAGGTCATGAGGTTTTGCTGCTGTTGTTGCCCCTGCTGAGCTGGTTGAGGTGTCATTCTGAGAGTTTAAGAGTGGTTTTTTTAAGATGTTATCAAGCAACAGCTAACAGTGCTCATGCCACAGCTGAAATTAAAAAAAACCCACTTTTTACCACTTCCCCCATGTAGTATCTTACAGATAGTTTTGGTTTCCTTTTTTACTGAAGTATGATCTTTGAGATTATCACTTTATACTGAAGAAAAGTAAACAAGTAACTTTATTTTTATTTTATTTATTTATCGTAAAGTGCTTCACAGAGGTAATAAAGCATAAACATACATACAGACATAAAGCAGAATAAATAGAAAATAGAAAAATTATACAAAGGCAAATCTGCCTCTTTTAGGTTTAAGCCTAGATCGAGTAACAACCAGCAAACCCTGATCAGAGGACCTTAGAGACCTGCTGGTGACACAGGGCTGCAGTAGATCTCTAATTTAGGCAGAATTATGTATTTTTATATGTCAGTAGAAACATTTTATTGTTCCAGGCTTTCTATTTCCACTCTTGTTTTAAAACAAAGCTTCTAACAAACAGAGAGATTGTTTTAGCTGCATTTTAATAGTGCAAAGTTGATTTTGGCTGACAGTGTGGACGGCAGAAAGCTGTGTGATGATAACTGGAAATAAAAACGAAAGATTGTCTTTTATTAGAAAAATAATCCACACTATTAATTGGCTCCATGATTATGAATGCAACACGTCATTAAACACTTTACACTCTTTGCTTCAGCAGCAGAAACAGTCTGACATTTGTGTGACATATTCACAATAGTTTCTTCATCATCAAAAACTCACTCTGTACTTAAGTCATATATAATAATTCCTACATGTATTTTAAGTCTCAGCCTACTTTTAATATGTGGAAATTATTTCTAGTGTTTCTGCATCTTCTTATTCTGTTGTATGATTACAGGCTTGTTTACTTTTTGCTGTTCCTAACAGAAGTTTTCTGCATCTCATATGAAATACTTCATTTGTGTTTCTGATGTTATCGCTCATAATTAACAACCCCGCCTCTTTCACATCAAATTAAATTTCACAGTACTGCTTATCTGGACGGCCAGTGTTTGGCTCAGTGAAGTCAGTTAATGAAACGATATCCTGGATATGTTGAAGTTGCTTGGAGTACAGGTCCCTGGTCAAGAGTTTAGCAGCAGCATTTTGGACCACTTGTAAACGATCCAGGGATCATTTGTTTATTTGACTTTGTTTAAATGATGAAATGTTAAAATTTTACTGTCCAGTACAGTAGTAGATACCCACTTGTTTGAGAATATGGACAGGGGACTGATTAAAACCCTCTCTGATAAAGAAGTTTGCCTGGAAATGAGGTGGGGACTCTTCTGTCATGTATTTTAGCCACAGATCATTTTGTGATGGTATCTCAGTGGAGATAAATGTTTAGGAATGTGTTTGGCTGGTCTGGTGACAGGAGTCTCTGACTTTCGAATGTCATGGAGATTACAGTAAAGCTGATAAAGAGGCCAGCTCTCCATGTATTTTCCATCTTTATCACACCATAAATAGAACGGAAGCAACTCCACAAACTCCAACTACTTTTTTAACAGCTGCAAACACATTTACCTGGAATTGTTAATATGTTTAATACATTTTTAAATGTTGTAAACACCAAAATGAAATTAAGTTTAAGAGCAGAAAGACAGTTTGCTATGTGTGAGGACAAGGAGCAGCAGTTATTTGGGAGGGGTGACCTTGTTTGAGGCAGGTCACTGAGTTGAATTGGAAACAGCAGGTGTTTTGTGAGGACAGTCCCTTTAATATGATGTGTGTGTGGTTGGACTGTGGATTACAAGATTTTGTATGCTATGCAACAGTAGACAAAATCCTATGTACCGTATATCTAAATCTGTGTGTATAAAAAAATGATACCGCAAACAGTTATAGTTTATGGTTTTTATTTTGCTTTTTCTTCTTCTTTTCTTTTTGTTTGTTTTTCCTCTCTTTCTCTTTCTCTGTCTGCAGCCAAAGAGTAGAGGGGATAAGGGGTAGGTAGGTACGGGCTGCTTTTCTTTGTTGCATTATTTCAGTAATGTAAAAACATTTTTGGAGCCTGTGGTCTTTGTATTAGTGCATCCAATTCCTTCTGTGTTATGTGCCCTGTACCCTTACCAAACTACAGGGGGAAAAAATTGAAAAAAAAAAAAAATCTCAAACACTGACATTTTGGCGTGACTAGAGAAAACATTATCTGGTCACCAAAACCATTAAGATCCATCCTCTGGGAACCATGAATATTCACAAAAAAATTTCATAGTCTTTTGCCAATTGGTTATCAAAAAAATCAAAAGGGTTCATCCTCTGGGGAGTATGAATGTGCTCAATAAATTTCATCATCTATACGTTAGATGTTGATATATCCTATTTTATAAGTGGGACATTTGTCCTGATGGTGGTGCTAGAGGAAAGGTCAAAGGATCATCAAATAGTTAGAGTTACAGCAAATAGTTCTTTCTCTTTTTTTGGACATCCTTAGGCCCCATAGACCTAGTAACGCTGAGGAAAGCTTAGGGCTGAAACGTGTCGGTTTTGTGATAGAGACGTATTTGTGAGTGCTGACAACTTTGTTATTTTTGTGAATTTTGGGTCGGCACCCATTACACTCTAAAGACTGTGAGTGCAGCACGCCGGTTCTTTCGTTTAAGCATCCTTAGGCCCTACCTCAAGCCTCATGTGCAGCAATAATATGACCTACAAAGCTCATTAGCAGTGGTTGAGATTTTAATGGTGGCGGGACATGATGGAGGCAGAGAAGAGCCGCAGACTGAGAGGAGTCAGCAGTTTACAGGAAGACTCCCCACAGACCTCCATCCAGACTGATCAGCTATGTGCACACAGAGAGCAACATGCCTATCAGAAAACACACAGCAGTGGTAAGCATGATAAAGGAGTGACAATGAGGGGATCCCAACTTCCTCTCTGGCAGGGACAAGAATTAAAATGATGAAACAATGACAACACAGAAATGTTCCTAGTTTAACTGGTTATTTGGATCCTCTTGACCTCTGGTATTTCCTATCAATCTTCCCTTGAGTACCTTGTTTCTTGATTTTTTCTGTCTCCCTCTCTGTTTACTTTGGGGAGGATTCTCATGACCTCTGTAATTAGAGTATGTGAACTTTTGTTTTCTTTTTTTAAAAAAACAATTAGGGAGCTAAAAATAATCTCAAACATATGTTTTTCCTGCTATGCTATGACCAAGGAGGGCAGGTCGATGTGTCTGTCCAACACTTTGGTCCAGAGCAAAATATGTGACAGCCTCATAGTGTGGATAAATATACTTAACATCGTTTGCCAAAAACACACTCAGAACTTGAAATTTTTCACCATACAAAGTAAAACAACGGCTTAAACTTAAACCTATAACTTATGATTGGATTCACTTGTTAAATGATACACGTGATATTATGATATTTGATTCTATTATCGAGTCATTTGTTTGACTATTTGAACCTAGTTTTAAAAACCTAAACAGGGACAGGGGATGCAATTATCTTCAGCTGGGTGCTGTATGGTCCCTGTATGGTTAAAGGGGACCTATTATGTTCATTTCCGGCTCTATATTTTTATTCTGGGACTCCACTAGAGTAGCTTTGCATGATTCACAGTTCAAAAAACTCCTTATTTATCTTATACTGGCCCTTTATGCAGCCCCTCAGCAGCCTCTGCAGTCTTAGCTCCTGTCTCTTTAAGGCCCCCCTCGCGATGACCCCACTCTGTTCTGATTGGCCAGCTTCAGGAAGCCTGCTGAAGGACAGCCATATCAGAATTATTAAATTACTGCTGATGAAAACCAAACATTTTCTGCTTTTACCGCTTTATATTAAAAGCTTTTAAATGACTAAATAACGGGAAACTTTTATTGTGAAGAACTTACAGGAAATGAAACGCGTTCTTCACCGAATTAGCGGAGCTTCGTTAGCGGTGTTAGGTCTGTTAGTTAGTCAGCACTAAAGTGTTTCACGATGAGTAAAGTCCACATCTCCCGACCTATGACTGACTATGAATCATCTGTCAAACAGCCATAAATTACAAGTGTCAAAGATAATGAGGAGCTCAAACAGACAAACTGAAAAATCTAAATAATTTGACCTCTTCCAACAGCCTGACAGGAAAGAGTGTGAACTAGCGTGAAAGTCTTTTTCCAAAAGCAGGTGTGGGAAAAGTCTTATAATCATGAATATATAGTTTCTTCTTTAAAAAAGGTTATTTCCTAAAACAGCTGGTCACTGTAGTTTTTAGAAGACACTCAAACAGGAGTAAATAGAGCATTTGTTGGGGACTATTTTCAGCAGTGGATGAATCCACATTTAGTGCTCTAGTGAGTACTTCTGTCAGCAGCATGGTATGTGTGGGATCAAAATAAACTACAGGATGTGTGTTCATGCAAATGAAGGAACACCTCACACAGTGTAGTGGTGTGACTCATTGATGTGTTCTTAAGATTTGAGTTATGACTCCGAGAGGGTTTTTGACTCAAATTCACCTCACGCTTTGACTTTGTCCTGCTGAATGTCTATTACAGACCGCATCCTGTCATTCCCCTTGTTAAAACTGCCTTCCAGAACAATGGGTTGAATTATACAGGATCACTGAATATTTAATTCCCCACCTTCGCCCATAACTTTAAAGGACAGGTTCACAATTTTTCAAGTCTGTCTTAAAACAACAGTCAGGTGCCTTTATGAACACTGAAGGAGGTTTTCCTCACTGTCATCATTCCTCCTGTTCAAGTGTGTAAGTGATGGAGGTGGCTGGTGGATGAAAACATTTACTGGCCAGACTGATTTTTTACCAGCCAAAATAATAAATTGCTTTTTACTATTGCAATTTGCTGTTATTACTATTTATCATGTCACCTTGGTCTCATATATGATTCTCAGTCAATATTAATAACTCAAGAAGTTTGAATTAAATGCCATCACATAAATGTAAAGACTACAGCAGCACAAGCAGTCAGAAAATCCACTGGCATGAGTTTCAGTGATGATTTAATTATGAACTATTGTGCGTCTCAGTTGAATGCCAAATTTACTAGAAGGATCATGATTAGCAAAATACTTTAAATTATTTACTACTTGTAAATTATATGTGGCAACAAGCAACGGTGTTCGACGGGACGTTCACGTAATACAGTTAACAAGCCAAGTTAGCCCTCCGAGCTAATGTGTGCTAACCACGCTAACAACAGCCTCTCTTCCTCCTGGCAGCTCTCCTGCTCCTGCCACCGTCTCAGTCTCACCCTGGTCGGAGGCTGTTTCCTCGGCCTGCCGCTGGGTGTGCAGCACCGCCACAGAGTTATCTACCCCCACAAACAAACACAGCGAACCAGCAGCTTTCTCTAGCGTGTGTAGGAAATTAATTTTTTACCATTGGCCAGAGTGGCGGGTGGTCTCCAAAAAAAGATTACAGCAAGAAAAACATGTTTCAATTTTCATTTGGGCTCCTGACTGTTGTTTTAAGACACACTTGAAAAAGTGTGAACCTGTCCTTTAATCCTGTCCAAATAGGTATTTATAATCTTTTCTGCTTTCCCTTCTTTAGTAACGTGTGATGCATTATTTCCAGTTATATGAGAACCTCACAGTGCATTGGGATCAATCATCTGGTGTATACAGTCTGTGGTTCGGAGGGTTTATTGTTTGTTTTACTGTGTTTGGGCGGAGCTGTTAGCTGACTGTATAGCTGTCTCATCATCTCTCAGCTGCAGCTGAGACAATCACATTAGCTGTGGGTTGTTTACCGCTGCCGTTCCTCTGCTTTACATCTCTATCAGGATCCACTTAGACAGAGCCAGGGCTTAATTTCATCATTAGCGTTCTCATTTCAATTTAATCGGGAAATGAAGGGAAAGAAAGACCTGAACTTTATGAGAAACATAATGAATACAGATGCTCCCACACAGGTGTACTGTACAATCCAATTAAACAGTAACATCCTATAATGCCCTGTCACATATGAAAATGAATTGTGTGCTGTAGGCTATGTGATGGCTAAAATGTCTAACTGAGCTGGAAGTGGGACAGTTTTTAAAATTTAAACCTACACCTGTCTTCTGCATCTATATTTCAGCCTGGCTTTAGAGAAATGAAACCTGTGAGAGCCAATGGGCGTTTTCATACAGTATGAACACAGACCAAAACAGCCGCACAGACATCCTTCAGAGGAAGTGGTCTCGGTCCAGTCATTCTTCTTCTGGAGCAGTTTATTTGTGGTGGGAACATGAGCAGCTAGCTGGAGAGTGAATCAAGATCCCACCTAGACTAACAACACAAGTACGTTGCATTTTGATATTTGTGCAGATACATGGATGTATTATAGAAACTGGATACTGCACTCAGAGATGGCGCCTATTCACTCAGATGAAAACTGCTCATCTGGCACGAGGCAAAAAAGTTTTCTAGCTTCCAGGTTTTGCTTCAGCATTGTGCGGCCCACTGAACTTGTGCAGAAGTGTTTTTGCTGCTGGCCTCACCCACGTGTTTCCACTCAGCCCGTAGACTTTACATTGCGACGTTGCAATTTTTAAAATCACTTTTCTCGGCTTAGGGAGAGTTTTATAATCATTACACCTTCGGGGATTCAAAATTCATAATGCAAAGAGTAATAATTGATCTTATTTGCAGTTATTTGCTGTCCTGTCAACAGTTTTACAGACGTCTCTTTTATAATTGTGGTCTATGGGGAAAATGCTTTTTGGGCCGCAGGGGATTTTTTTGCTGCAATATCGCAAGTGGCCACTGAGAAATTGGCAGCAAGGCTGAGTAGTAGCGTCGTATCCAGTTGACATTTCACAACAGTAATGTCTAGCTTCAGCAACTGTGGCAAAATAATCCAGTGAAATCAGTCACTTTTTGGAAATTATGCTGGGTGCAGCTTCTTCAAATACGCTGTTTATACGCTGATAATAACCCTCAGCTGACATGTGTGTCTATAATTTTAGAACAGACTGAAAAATGATGTACTGTATGTTTTCTTGCAGATATCAGGCAGGTTCTTTGGCTACAACATCAACACCAACCAAACAGATGGCCACAGATCTGATACCTGCCCTTTGCAGTACTGTTGGTAGGTCACTCTCAGATAGGTAAGAAAATGATTGTATACATTACCAAACTGACTGTGGTGTAACAGCCTCAGCTGTATTCATGGTATGTCATTAGATTTTTGGTCTGACTGATCATGATCAGTGATTCCTTCAACTACTAAATTTGCAGCAGGTTGTTAACATACACGGTATATAAAGTTGATGATTTAGTCCTTGTGTACTACTTCAATATGTGATAAATTTGTAACCAGGAAAATTTGGGGGATTATGATTTGACCTCCACCTGGTTTTCTGCAGAGATGATGACTTTGCTGGGGAGGGTCTTGGTTTCAGAGAAGCTGAGGAAACTGCTATTCAGGTTTTGGAAACAAGGTAAGTTAGTTATCGATGGTAATGATACTGATACTGTTGATTTTCTGGCCTCCGCTGGACAATAAAGTTGTAAATTTACTTTGCTATGTTGCATCGTCGCTCTGTTGCATTGAATTGTTGGCAAACGTTAGGCTAACATTACTTTTATATGCTGGGAGATATGATGAGGGAGGCCAGCAGCGATTGATAGAAAACGCACCCAGTATTTTGAAAGCAGAGAATTGTTGTGTATTCGAATCACTGACAGGTGAATCATAATCGAATCATGAGGCCAGTGAAGTTTCACACCTCTATTTAGGTGGTGGGTGAATCCAGATCAGTATTATTTATAATGTTTATTTTTTCTGTAACTTTTTAAAAATGGCGAAGAATATTAAAAAAAGTTCTCATATTTGGTTTTCATATTCTTGTCCAAAACTCTATAATAAGAAGTCAAGGAAGTGGAGTTTGTATGCCATAAGGGAGGAAAAGGACTACAGTTACATCCCAGATCTTCAAAGGGTAATAATAAGGAAACAGGTATCCTCAGGACGTGGGCTGCCTCCACTAACATCACTGAGGCCAGATGACTCACATCAACCAGTGTTATCTAGTGTGCCAGCTCTAACCACCCAGGAGCTATTGGAGACACAAGTCAGCAGGGGGCAGGGTAAGAACTTAAAATTGTTGTTGTTGTTGCTTGTTTTACTTGATAAAAATGATCATTTTTGTTAGCGGTTTACATTTAGACAGTGGTCAGTTGTTGTATTGCACTTTGAAGAATCAAGAATCCTGTCTTCTAGCAAAAAATCAAAGTTTATGTTGACCATTAATAATTGACACCTACATATCTGTGCATTATTACTCTGCAACCAACGTACTTTGTTTTATTCCTATGCAAAATAAAGCTTAATATCACATTTCTAAAGTGATATTATTACTTGTTTTTGATGAGCTCCTTAGACATTGCTTTGGAGACGCTGCATGTCTAGTACTGACCTAGTGATTTTCTCCAACTTAAGGTTATAGTGTTTTAAATTTGTCCAAAAGGTATTTCTATAATTTAATATGGTTAAGTGGTATATTTGTTTTTACATTTATGCAATTACAAAAACAAATCACTTTAGAAAACACACTTTATTGGATAATAAATAATGAAGTTACATAAATATTTAAAATATATATTTTGGAAGATATAAAAAAACAAATCTATGTACAGCACTCAAACTATTTACAGTTTACAAGGATAACAGCAGCTAAACCCTCCAAGGAATGAACCCCCAATACTGTCCATGAGGATCTGGAAAGCGGTCAGGAATTGACCACACACACAGCAGCATGGAGTGACCACTCTGTGACCAGGACTAGAGTCCCGCACTGCCAAGCAACAAACTGTCTATATGCTGCATGACGAAACTGTCGGTTGTCTTCTGCATCTGGAAGATCAGCGACAGCACGCAAGTCATTCCAGATCCTCCTAGCCAGGCGCAAGACTCCCTCTAGCAAAATGTATGCCTCCATGTGCGGTAGCGTTGAAATGCACATAGGTGGCTGTTGGTTGCAGCATTTTCTCTCCACCATCGTAGGCATTTCTCTGCATCTCTGGAAGATGCACCATGAGGGTTGTCCTTGGGCAGGAGTTACTGTTGGAGGAGCAGCAGGTACCAACTGGCTGATGACATCAACCATCAGGCCAAACATTTTTTCCAACACTTGGCATGCCTGCTGTAAATCCAAGTGTTGAATTTGCTCCTAGTAGTTACAAGATGCATAGTAAAAAATTATGTTTACTGAGGCTCATAACATCCACAGCTAAACAGGCTCCCTCGTCTACCTGCCTGTGACCCAGTGTCTGGGTCTCCACACTCTAACTGTATCAACAAATAAAAATGTCACACATTTTGCAAAGCGACAAATGTAAATAAGTTGCTAATTTACTGGCTTGCCATCTACTTTACTGAAATAATGTGTTAGCAAACATTATCTATGTTGCTAAATAAGCTTACTGTACTTAAGAATCACTATAAAGTTACTTTTATCACAAAATTAGACTATTTATTGCTAAATAATTGAATAATCCTAACCAATGAGTCGAGACAATGTTCCCACCTGGCTTTTACTGATGCATTTTGGTTCACTTGGATGTTTTTCTGTGCAAAAAGAAGGAACCGACAGGAAAAAGCAACAACTTTACCAACTCAGCCACTGATTCAGAACAGAGCAAATTAACTACAGGTTTGAAAACATCCTTAAATGGTATGAGTCCAATTCTGGCGCAAGAAGAGCAAATACGTGTCCCATCAATAGCCCCTTTCCAATTTATGGAAAAACTATTGTTTCATTTACTTTTTTTTTTTTTAAAGGAGAAAAACTTCAGGACCTGCTGTTGTTAATCTTTTGGCAACCTTGTCAGAGTGTGGTGCCAAGGTGTGGACACTGTGCAACAGCTGCCTCCATCCAAATGTCAATTTGTTATGTCAATAACATGATTTAAGAAGGTGATGTCATCACTCAGTTACTTTTCTGGAAATCTGCTCCATTGTGAAATAACCAGAACAACTCATTTGGCCTTTATGTGGCTGCTCTGAATGACCTTTTTATCTCAGGGATAGTAGAAGGATTGTGAGAACAAGTGGAGAAGGAAGCTCAACCACAAATTTGCCTTAAAGGGCTTCACATTCTATACAGCATACCATACCACTTAGACATTCGATTCGGATAAACAAAAGCTCCCAATAAACCCTTTAAAAAACCAAGAGAGAAAGCTTGGTAAGAGCAAGGAGCGATCCCACTTTCAGGACGCACAGGCATACAATAGAAGTTGTATATAACAAGAGCAGACAAAAACAGCAATAATAAAATCACAATATAGAAAAAAAGAAAAATCGGGTTTATAAAGTACATATATCCCCGCTCCTCTGTCCTCCATCCTCCAACCTGCAACCCAGAAACTGAGCACAGTCTGCCATCAATGAAAGTGTTCCAGCTCCTTAAATGCTCAGATGTCTTTTAGCTTATGGCAACATCCCTTCAATAGGAAACTATTGATTGTACGTCTGATCTCATGAGACAGTAGAAAGAGCAGTCAGGCTGCTGTTCAGTGTTACTGCAATATTAATAAAACACTGTAGATTGAGCACATGATCCGGAGAGACAGGAGTAAGAGCACCATGCATCATATTTTCCACAAACTCAAGAGGATAAGGTTTGGGGCATATTCTGAATTAGCATGAAAGAAGAGAGGAGGTAATGAAATGTTAGTTTAACGAGCACTAGTGGGTGGTGCAGTAAGTGCTTTGCAGATGTTTTTCGCCCTGCTTCTCAGGCTACATGCAGTCTGCTCTACCTTACCGGGGTACATTCCAATTGTCTTAATTGCATCCACGTTTCCCTCACTCAGCTGTCAGTCAGCTCTGTAGTGACATTTGATGGTTTGGAGTTTGTATTTGCACACATATGCACTGTCCAAATAATAATAAGGGTGCACAGATAGGGTTAGTTACATGATAAAGCCGCTGATTTTCCGTGTCTTTATTGTCAACAAATCTGTTTGGATCCAAACCAACAATCAACTGATCTACTAACAAGTATTGTGTGTGTATCCAAAGCCTGATATGTCTTATTCCTCTGTTGTGTCCAAAAACTATTAAAAACACGTCAGTGAGTCACACCGCTGCACTGGGTCACATGTTCCTTCATCATGAAGAGTTTGGTCACGTTAGTTTGTTTAGAAACGGCTCCACAGACTAATAACAGCATCATGTTTTCAGTCTTCAGACAGTAGTTCTGTATTAGGCAGATGCCACTGAGCATGTGCAGGAACACTGTTGTTTACAGCTTCACTAGCTGGTTGTGCTACATATCATAATGTCTTAAATTTGTACTGAAGCTCTTTGAGAAATTTACAATTCACTTTGTGTACTTTATTATCTCTCCCTTAGAAGAGTACTGGTCAAAAGTTTGGACACACCTTCTCATTCACTTGAATGAGAGAATGTGAAAACTTTTGACTGGTGTTCAGTGTTCAGTGTTCATTCAGAAGAAGGAGGAGTCCAATATGTCCGCAACGTCCAGCTAACAGTCCTATAATATCAGCCTGAACCTGAAAACAACAGCCTCATGTACCAGTAACCTTTCACAAACACACTTTATTTAGCACATTTATAGCAGATTTTATTTCTCACTCATGGCTGTTCATCCATTGGTGTATTGGTCAGGTGTCAGGTATGTATTTTTCTTTAAACAGGACATATTCTGCACATTTCCAAGTCTATATTTATATTCTGGGGCTCTACTGTTATATATTTGCATGATTTCCAGTTAAAAACTCCTTATTTATCTAATACTGGCCCTTTATGCAGCCTGTTTCTGTCTGAAACAGGCCGTTTTAGCTCTCGTCTCTGGCTACACTAGCAAGATTTCTCTTCTTTTTCTCATTCTTTACTCAAAATATAAATTTCTCAATACATCCGTACATCTTTGAGCCCAAATCTGAACCTACTTTGTAGAACTGATGTTCGTTTGCTGTGCGTCCTCTGCCTCACCGTCTGACAAGATAACTTTAACGTAAGGCAGCAACATCTGCACACAGCTTCAACATTATCCAAAATGCTTCCTAACTTAATTTCTTAGACAGTTATCTGTTCAGCATGGCTTGCTGCTGCTCTCCATTTTGTGTTAGCAAAGCGATACATTTCTCAATGTGGAAAAATTACATATGTATGTAAATTACATGCTCAGTGTAAACAAACCCACAAGCCTCAGCCCTTCTGTCTCTGTGTGAATCTTTATAAGAACAAACTGTCAGTCGAGAGGAAGAGGGCAGTGAGGAGGCACACACCTGCTACCACACCATTACAGCACAGTAAACACATCTGCAGCCCGTCATTTAATGTTTGATTTAGGTGGGTCAGTGAGCAAGCACACAGCCTGCTGTCAGTGTAATTTCACTGGCCTACTGGTATCTAAAATAAATTCAACCATTATTAATTTCACAAGCTGCAAATGTGGTCAAAATCCTGTAATGAGAGAGCTACAAACTTAAATAACAGATACAGAGTGGGGTCAAATTTAAATGTGCTCAACACCAGACTAGAATCTGATATGTGGGCGTGATTAAGAGGTCTGGAACCAGCAAGAGCAACAAATCACAAAAATTTTTTTTAAAAAAAAGCTTCTGGATAATCAAATGGTCTTCTTGCACCACGTGAAAAAGCATCAACAGTGGAAGAAATGCTGCCACCAAAAGATCTGCTCTGACAGTCAGCCGCTCATCTGTCTTATAAAATATCTGGAATGAAGCATCCAAATGAACCATTAAAGTGCAGTTAATAAGTGCAGTCAGTTCATTCATAAAGCACATCTATCAACAGCTGCACAAAGAACAAAATACATACTGTATTTAAGGCCAATTTATGGTTTATATATGGTACTGCATGCAATTCCACACACTACAATCAAGGGTCCATGCGCACACATTCCACATAATGACTTTCCAGAGTTGTAAAATCCAGTATGTGAGTATTATAAACCGCTGTGCAGTGTGAGAAGCCTTTAAACGCAATAATCTGTCAACGATACTTTAAACAACATGCCCACACCAACACAGCCCTTGTATTGTTTTACACGGGGCTGTTTTCAGTCTGAGTGCAGCTGAGGAGTCCCTGTATGTAGCTGAAAATGGTGTGTGCGGCAGTTTAATATAGAATATGAATACAGTACATACATACAGTAAACAAGACATTCCTATTTGCTTTTCTAGCACATGTGCAGTTGGCGTGCTTGCAGTGTGTACAGTGTAAATTTCGGACCCTTGCGTACATGGGCAGATGACCAAATTTACGTCTTGCGTACCCTTGCAGCCATGCAGATGCTGAAAACATGAATTGACCTTTAGATAAACAGAGACAGTGAGTGCATGAAATAAAAAAGTAATATAATAACATCATGGCATAAAATAATAACCATTTTGGGATTACTTTTGTAGTTCTGCAAGCATGGCTGCGGCTGTTTCTGTAACTTTCTGACACAGACAAGCCAACATTCACACTCACGCTATGCTGTGATGGGCCAGCTGTGCGGAGGTGAGAAAGTTGTCACGTTCTGAAATTCTCTCTTAATCTCTCTTTTTACATTCCTGACACAAGTAGTAAGTCACTTTTAATGTAAACAGCCGCATGCAACACTATGGCTGCCTTCCAGGACAGCCTGTCTAAAAATATAAGTCATTATCTCTGCATTTAAACTACATCATGTTTCTACCTCCCAGCCTTCATTCCTTGCAGTAAACCGTTCGGAACAACTGTACCATGTCTTGTTGATATTGTGGTTAAAACAGAACAGGCTGTTTGTAGAAATCACACACAGTTTCCTGAAAAGTTTTAGCTGTTTTGTTCTTCTCATTTTGAGATAAAAGAAGTCCTAAAAGATACATTTAATCTTGTGGGCACAAGGTATTTATTATTTTGTGCACACAATATAAATATCACTGCAGCTGTAGATCTCTAAATCTCCCTAAAGGCAATTTTCTGGTTGTACTTGTTGAAAAGACAATACCTTGTGCGCACAGGATCCTTATCTTGTGTGCAGAACATATTATCTATTATCTTGTGTGCACAGGGTTTTAACATCTTTCAGGAGTTTTGTGGCTTTTCAGTGACTTTTATTAAACTTTCCACAGCTCTGTGACACATGTGTGAACAAACATGTAACAATTTGTTACATAATGTTATCTCCCACATAGAGATTTATGCTGCTTCACCCATAGATATAAAATATCTAAAATAAAAATAGGCTTTTTAAAAAAATCTAAGTAAAACGTGAGAACAGTCATTAGTGCAAACAACAATAAAATTAGGAATGGATCAGTGAGTGTGAAAATATCGCACTACTTGATGAAGTCAATTTTAAAAAATGGATTAAAATATTTTGTGGTCATGTTCAAGTTCCATAATTGTTTTATTAAAGTTCATAATTATTTTATATATGTTACTCTAACAGCTGCAAGAAATTGCCTAAAAGGCTTCATAGTCTATATCAGCCCACTGTGGTTTATTTTCATGAATGTTTCAAAAACACACTCCTCTGATTTTTTCACAAATTGCACCTAAATAATAAACCTTCAACCTGAAGCTGAAACTGACTATTGGGGCAGGAAGCATTGTGAGAAAAAATCTTATCGTTCTTCACTCTGCTGCTCTGCTAATCCAACCACAGCTAAACGAATGCAGGCGAGAAAACCTTACTTTCATTTTACCAGAAATGAAAACCACATGAAGGGAAAGTTTCACATAAGAACAAGTTGGCAGTTGAATCACAACAGAAACAGAAAGCCACGAAAAACAAAACTGTTGGTCAACAGTTTTGTTGGTCAAAAAAACTGTTGGTCAATCTCAACTGTTTTTCGTGGCTTTGGGTAATCGTGGCTTTGGGTAATCTTCACCGTTGGCCTGTTGCAGTCAGCTTTAAATCAGACATCAAATACGACACAAACAACATCAGACAAGTTTGTGTGACAGAGAAATCATTAAACCTCTCAGTAAGGGACTGTATTAAAACTGTTGAAGAGGAATGGATTTAAGAAAGGAAGGAGGAGTAATGTATTCTTTGTTTTAGTTGAAGGGAGAATGATCACAATCATGTTTCTGTATCAGAGCTTTATTTTTTTTTTTTAGATGTGGTTCTAATTAGTTATGAGTAAACATTTCTCTACAGTCCCTACGTATATACCTGTACCTGTCAGTCTAATTTGTTTAATATGTTGTTCAACATGTCAGAACCTGGTGGGGTGACAGCGATGCCAGGACGATTAGGCTCACCTATTTATATAAGATACTGGCAGTCAGCCAGTCAAGTACCTTTTTATTTATTCAGCCCAGTTTGACAAATTTGCCTCATGGGGCTTTACAATCTGTACAGCAACACAATGTCTTCTATCCTAAGACCCTTGGTTAGTGTTTCACAGGAATAAAAATTAAAACTGAGACCATAGAAACATACAAACAATAAGAACATAAGGAAAAACTTCCTAAAAAAAGTATAAGGCTGGTAATTTTCTATATTTTTCTTACTGTCAACAAATCTCATGTGCAGAGAGAAACTATTGTATTGTGTTTGTATCCAAAGCCTGATATATCTTATTCCTCTGTGCCATAAACCTCTGTTGTGTCAAAAAACTATTAAAAACACATCAGTGAGTCACGCTGCTGCACTGGGTGACATGTTCCTTCATCCCTGAAAACTGTGGTTACTGTAGTTTGTTTAGAAATGTCCCCAAAGAGTAATAACAGCGATGAGATTGTAATCCTCAGGAGAGAGGTAACCAGTACAGCAGACGCCACTGAGCATGTGCAGGAATGGGATGGTTCCACTTACAGCTTCGCTGTGCTACATATCACAACCTCTTTGTACTGAAGTTATTTTAGAAATTTGTAATGTGCTGCAAAGTCAAGAGGTTGTAATATGTAGCACAACAAGCTAGTAAAGCTGTAAACAGAACCACGTTCCTGCACATGCTCAGTGGCGTCTGCCGTACACAGAACTACTCTCCTGAGACTGAAAATGTGATCGCTGTTATTAGTATTTGGAGCCGTTTCTAAACAAATTAACGTGTCCAAACATATTGAAGGAACATGTGACCCAGTGCAGCGGTGTGGCTCACTGACGTGTTTTTAATAGTTTTTGGACAACAACAGAGGAATAAGATATATCAGACTTTGGATACACACACAATACAGTTCATTGTTGGTTTGGATCCAAACATGAGATTTGTTGACAGTAAAAAAACATCCCTTATTCCTTAACGGGGAAAGAAATGGAAGAAACCTGAGCAACAGGGGAGGGATCCCTCCCCCAGGACTGACAGACAGGAAATCAATGTTGTGTTTACAGAAAGACAAATTATGGAAATACAGCATGGACAAACAGGGTGACAAAAATATAGATGTGCTGATAACATATATGAAGAATCAGTCTTTCACTTTTTTGGTTTGGATGTATTTGTTTTTTCTTCAGTTTATTTTCTTTTTTACATAAGATTAAATTACAGCTCATGTCGCCTCCCCTCTTTGTCCTACCTTGAGCTAGATAATGACAGTTTTTATACACAGCCGCTATATAATATTCATGCTGGCACAAGTATCCTGTCTGATGTGTTCTGACCTGTTATTCCCAACATGAAGGTCTAAATGCTATTGATTTTGTTGGTCTAAAAAAATTAATTACAGTGTGTATTTTTTGGCGCTGGTTTTATGAACAGGGGCATTGTCATGTTGAAACAGGAAACGGCTCTCCTCAAACTGTTGCCACAAAATCTGACGCACACTATTGTCTCAAATGTTATTGCTGCCGTGTTTTAAGACTTCTCTTTATGGCAACAAAAGGAACCTGAACTAAAAAAACAGACCATTAATTTTCTCTTAGGTATGAACAGAATTTACAAGCGGTACAGACCTGTCATACGAGTGGTGAACAGATAGCCTCTGACTTTTTATGATTATATTGTGATATATTGACGCAACGACTGAAACATTTCTTTGTTTCAGAAAGACGTTTTTAGCATCTAACGTCATGTCAAAGCATTTCTTCTTTGTTTCCGTCACAGCACAGCGCTGCTATTACGATGAATTGAAGCTCCGCAGTGTAAAATTCTTGTTTTGGGAACATTTTTGTGAATGAAACTCGCCCACAAATGGAGCAGAACAGTTCGCCTTCTATAGACATTTTAGGGGTTGATCATGCTAATGAAACAAGTGGTTTATGACAAGTTTAGGAAGTTAAGAGAGTTTGTTGATTCCAACTTGAAACACTTGTATGAGAAAACCTCAGAAAAAAAGTACGAGATTTAGGAGAAGAATACAAACATTTTCTTGCATGAGTGTCCACATACTTGTTGGTTGCTTTATTATCTGATGAAATTTTTTTTTTTTTTCAGTGTGTTGTGTGAAGTTAAAACCGGCCAGTGTTTTAACCAATATACTCCTCTCCTTTGCTTTGTCTAAAGGTGCGTTCAGAATGCAAAGTGAATTTTAGATGCAGTGCCAGTAGGCCTCAACTTCTCTCTAGAAATACTAAGTCAATCTTTTTTTTTTTTTTTCAACAAGTCATTCTGGTCTCAATCTCAAAATTCTGGCCCTCTAATAATTGTGCTGGTGGTCATTTTGGAAATTATTGCTCCATTAATAAGATTTGAAGACTTATAGTAGCTTTGATGTCTGCCATGTGGGCGTTGATTGACAGTTGACTGTCTGATGATGATTTAGCCTCTGGGGGCAACGGCCAATATTTCGGGGGTTCCGGTATAGCCAGCAGATATCTGGATAACGGATATCTGGGACAAGACTTCCTCTTCCATGTGCTGGTCATTGTTTACAGTCCGATTAGCAACTTGAGAAGGTCCAGACGACATTTTGGCTAATCTCTATAAACAGATATATGCATATAAATGCAGGTTAATTAAAAAAGAGCTAATAAAAAGCTAAGTCGCTGTTAGACGATAGCCAATGGGTTCTGAGATTGCATTTCAGCCATTGCGTTCTGCCTCTTTTGCTCTCCACATGGACTGTTTACCTGCATGCAACCAAAGCCCGCTCAAACATGATTGGTCAATACTACTCGGACTACAAATGGAAACCCGAATGCTTCCAGTACCAAAGTCTTGTCCCATTGCCGACAGATTCTGCATTCATATGCAGAATCTGTTTATTAAATTTATTAAATTATTTATTAAATTTAATTTAATGAATTACAGAAGATCTTAAAACTTGAATGTCTCATGTCACTGGCCGATTTTAAACTTTTAAAATCCAGTATTAGTGATGTCTGCGGTGGTTTTCCAAGGCTGTGTGTGCTTTTGTTTGTTTGCTTTCTCTCTGCTGTGCTCTGGTCACTCTTGCAAAGATCTTCATCTAAATGAGATCACCTGATTAAATAAAGGTTATTTATGGAGCTCATGGGAGATGAGCCAGGCCTGCATAGAATCGATCACAATGCGTGCCGGTTAGATTTCTGTGACTTGATGCTACTTCTTCTGATGTCATGCAAACGTTGCCAGCAATACCCCCATCTTTTATTTCTGTGTATAAAAGATTAAGGCGGCTGCAGTTTTTGGAGCCAGGCGCCACAATTGTTCTCCACCAACTGCAGGCCTCAGGGCATGATGGGAAATGTCTGGCTGTCCCCTGATAAAAGAACTGACTCAATTTTTATATTTTTTACATTTTTAAAGAGGACGTATCCTGCACATTTGCAGCTCTATATTTATATTCTGGGGCTCTACTGGAATATCTTTGCATGATTTACAGTTAAACTCCTTATTTATCTTGTACTGGCCCTTTAGGCCCTTTATGTTGCAGCACTGAGTCTGAGTATGTGAGATGTTTATAAATGCACTGGACAGCGCGGAGGGACAGATAGCTGCTGAGTGCCGGGAGCTCTATGTCATGCTGACAGAAAATCACAAAACCAAGAATCATAAGGTACAAAAATCTCCAGGGTTGTGTGAATAGTAGCCTACACATAAATGAGAAGGGGTTGGTCAGCAGCAACAGTGAGTGCTCAGTCCGTCTCTGTGGCTACTGGCTAGGCGGGTTTATATCGGTTTATATGTAGCAACGTGAATAAACCAAACATCACTTATTCAAAGATCGTTCTGCTGAGAAAGACAACAGAGAATTTCAAGAATTAAGGTAAGATGAGAAAAACTAATATTTTGAGAATAAAATCGTATTAAGAGAAAAAAGTTATCATATTTTGAGAAAAAAGTTGCAATATTTCAAGTATAAAGTCATAATCTTGAGAAGAGGGCTTTAATATTACGAGAATAAAGTCAGAATATTTTGAGATTAAACATATGAGAGCTGAAACTAGTACATGATGTATTTGGAAACAGCAGTTGGAGTACACAAAGTAGAGCCAAGGGTGCAGTCATGACAACTGAAAGTGATTAAAGCTCAGTGAGTTTTATACAAATAATGTCACAGCCGTAGTCATTCACTCTCTCTCTCTGCTCTCCCTTTCAGATACCTGCTCTTGGTTTGGTTTGTTATGCCTCTCAGTGAGTTATTTTGCTTTCCGCACCCATACACACACCCATACATTTACACACACCCACCATTAAAACCTCACACACAGTACTGATTCCACATGCTATACTTTGATTAGTCACCTCTTTCATTCTGTTTAACTGGCACCTCTAATTTGATTTAATTTTGTCTGATTTGGATATTTTGCTGATAATAAAGTGGTCATGACAATGACTTCTTGAAATATTACAACTTTTTTCTCAAAAAATGTTCCTAATATTTTGCCCCCCTTCATGTACGTTAATGGGTTGGACAAAATATTAGGAACAGTTTTCAATATAATGCACTCCAGTACACCACCACCCACTACGACTGAATAATAAACAAAGTAGAATTATCACCTTTCTGACAATGTCAACAAACCTGGAAATATATAAACTTCACAAAAGTAGAATTTATGGCAGAGCTGTTGTATTGGATTGCATTAGATTGCGCAGGTGTTCCTAATAAAAGGTATTTTAAGGCAGCAGTTGGAGTCCAGTACAGCGTGGGACCTGGTTTATCTCCAGAGAGCAGAGCCAAGGGTGCAGTCATGACATTTGAGAGTGATTAAAGTTCACTGAGCTTTATGCAAATGATGTGAAAGGCAGCCAGAATCTACCCGTCCTGCTCTGCAATGCATTACATTAGTGCTCTGCTCGAAATATCACAACTTTTTGGGATTATTATAACTTTTTTCACAAAATTATGATTTATTCTCAAAATATTCCAACAAAAAATTACAACTTTATTTTCAAGCTTAACTTATTCTTGACTTAATTATCAAATTCTTAGATTGTTTTTTTTCTAACAGTGGCCCTAATACAGGTGAAAAGAGAGAGAGAATTATAGAAAGATCTCGGACTGAACTCCAGCAGCTGAGCATGCTCAGACAGGTCACTGACATTCAGAAATTAGAGAGTAATCAGAGGGAGTTTGGGAGAGTCACCACCATCATCCAGTACATGGATTACAAAGGTTTACCCACGCAGTTTAAGTCTGGGAATTGCCCAAGGCAAAATCTTCCCATCAACTGACATTATGACACTCTGGCCATGAATGAAGAAAAGGGATGTTTAAAACCAGCAGCCTGAAACAGGATGTTATCATCTGCTGTGTTGTAATCCAGAGCAGGAAATACCATCCAAACACAAACTGTACAACTCTCACAATCTGTCATACTTTCCACTCACAATCCATCAACACCAACTATGTGGAAAAATTGAGTTAAGAAATAAAAAAATGCACATAATTGACGTTGGAAAATGAGTTGTCTATGTTGTCCTCTTCTTCTAATACTTTGTCTTCCACTCACTGTCTTTTTCATCTTAGATTAACAGATCCACCAAGTCACTCCTTCCACTCCACCAGTCCTATGAAAGCTGCCCTCCACTACAGGGAGGACTATGTTGGACAACCACTATGTTGGTTGCCTGGGAATTGATGGGTATGATTTGTTACTTTATAGGCTTGTTTGCAGGTGCAGATGCTCACCTGGGTGGGACCCCTGGCAAGAGTAGCAAGGGGACACATTTGCAAGGGGACACAGGCAGTTCTTGTGACAGTGTCAAGGTCCCCGTTGAGCTTTGTCCTCACTGTCCCAATGACAGAAATACACAAACATGGCAATTTATAGTTTCACTGTTTCAAGATTCCACATAACCAGCCTTTACCTTGCTTTAACACCCTCTAGTGACTTTAAAATCCCTTTGAATAAATATCCTCTAATACTAATACACCCTCTATGTACAAATATTTATACCAGCTACACAAAAATAAATAATTTTGAAATATTTCCATTTTTGTATATTCTGGGCCACTTTAGGAAAAGTCATAAAATTTCAGATTTAAAGAGTGTTATTCAGGGTGTTTTTACTGATTTCAAATGTCCAAATGGGTCGAATTTGACCAGAACAGTATGTAAGCGTTAAACATGTTTTATTGGTCAAACAACAGATGGCGGCAAAAATCTGTAAAATGAGTGTTCCTCTCCTGACTGAAGCGAGCCACTGTCCCTCACAACTAGCCTGCAGTGCCAGAGGCCTGAAAGATGGAGAGACACAGCGATAGTCTCGTACAAAGTGGCTCAGTAGTAGCCAAGTTAACCAACAACTGAGTAACAGTAACGTAACGTTACAGCTCCGCTGAGCTCCGTGTGTGTGTGTGGAGGGGCAGCCCTGCTCAGCACGACCATAGATGACAGCGAAACGCAGCAGAGAGTCTCACACTGAGCTGAAATGAAACGAGTGCACATAAATTAGGTAAATAACATAAATAAACATAGTCTCTACTGCGTTTTGCTGTCACAAAGTACAAAAAAAACAGGACACATAATAAAATCTACAAAGCTACACACAATAGCACATCACATACTGATGGAACAGCAGCTCTTTATATCATCATGTAGGTTTATATGAGACGACACCCCCCCCCCTTTCAAGACTCCTTTTTGGAAAAAGATTTTGGATTAAATTACTCTTATTGGCTTTTTACTCACGAAGCTTTTATTGCACTTACAGTAATGTAACGAGTGTAGCTGTCGTCAACTGGAGTTCATCACCTGGTTCACTGTCTCTCCTCTGCTCCACTGAGCTCCACACACAGAGCTCAGTGGAGCAGTATCATCAGTATCATCTGTCTTTTTTTTTTTTTTTTTTTTTTTTTAAATCATCGGCACAATATATGTAGCAATTATTTATCTATTCTGTAGGTGTACAATAACCCAGAGACTTGTTTGAAGAGAGATTTTTGGCTCACCTGGCAGTCTGTGGCACTTTTGCAGAGGCTGATCCATACTCCAAGGGACCATGGCTGGGGCCAGGAGTTGAAAGTCCTCGTTTTTCTCTACAGCCTAGCACATGGGCTTTCCCTCTCAGTGGTGTGTTGTGCATTTGGGGTCCCTAGGTCCACTGTGCACCGGGTGATCCACAGAGTAGCTGGTGAGATCAAGGCAAAGCTGAGCACAGTGATTTCACTGCCAACTCGGGATGAACTGCCAAACATCAGTCAAGGATTCTGCCAGCTTGCACAACATCAAGTCTCCAGCAGCGCAGCTGGTGCACTTGATGGATGTCACATCGGCATCAAACCATCAAGCTGACTACATCAGCTACAAGTTGTTTTTGTCCATCCAAATGCTAGCCATCTGTGACGTCACAGGCAGATTCCTTGACATTTTTGTGGGATACCCACTGTCTGTACATGACGAATAGTAGATACAGTGCCTTCAGCCAGGCACTGTATCCACCAAACTCATCACCATCATCACACCCTAAAGTTCCCTCTACGAGCATTACAATCGTAACCATTCAAGGGCTCGTAACACCTTTCTACAGTTAAATGAAAGCAAAACTGAAAAAGTCTTATTTGGGCAGCAGCCAAACTCAAGAAATCTTATACTACATTATCTCTTATCATCTAATATAAGTCAGTGGCCAAAAACTTAGGAGTGATTTTTGACAGCGATCTGACTTTTGAGGAGCTGTGCAGTCTTATATATCAAATGTCAAGTCATTTTTTATCTCATGCTGACTTAGAGAAGGCAATTCATGCTTTTATTTCATCTCGCCTTGATTATTGCAACTCCTTGTATGCCTGCCTCAGTCAAAAATCACTCTCATGTCTCCAGCTTGTTCAACATGCTGCAGTTAGGATTTTAACTGGAACCAAACGTAGAGACCACATTACCCCAAGTGGTGTCAAGCACCTCATCACCTCATGTGAGCCAAAGTCCGTCGTTCGAGGAGATTAAACTCACATTTACTGGATATTTTTAACCCATTCATGAGTTGTCCTGTAACGTGAATACTTGCAAGTTGTAAACATCTCAGCCATCAATCACATATAACACTTCAACTCTTAAAAATGATGGTAGATTAACAAGTGACTCCTGAACACTTGCAGGAGGCTGAGAGCATCTTAAAGGGAAACTTTGGTATTTTCCAACCTGAAACTGGTCCAGTATTGAGCGAGAGCTTCAGCCGGCAGCCGTGAAATGCGCTGTAATGTAATCCGACGGGGCAATAGCGCCCGTCAATGTACGTCCACTAAAAGTGTTTGTTTTTGTCACTGACAGGCTCAGATTTTTATTATAAGTGTCTGACAATGTCATAGAAAGGACCATACAGAGAAATAAAATGTTTTCTTTACCTTTCGCTTGATCCGGTCTCTTTGTTGTTGTGTTGCACCAAATCTCGCTGAAGGAGAAGTCTCACTCTGAAATATCGCGAGAGGACTTGTCGAAATCAGCCACATATTCAGACCGTGACTCTGAAAATCATTAACACTGTAACACTAACCGTCCTTTCTCCAACTCTGTCAAGGCTGAATATTTAGCTGATTTCAACAACTCAGCTCTCACGACACTTCTCCTTGAGTGAGACTTGGTTCACCACACAAAAAATAAATAAATAAATAAAATAAAATAAAATAAAATAAAAAATAAAAACTTGGCAGTAGGTTGGATTTGTTTCACAGGACATTTTACAGGAAAACGTCCTTGTTCCTAATGGTGTGAAAGATATATCAGTCATAAAGTGACATAGTGCTTAAACACAATATATAATTGCACAACACTTGATGAGATATATGACTTCAGTGGCAGTACAGGAAATTGTGCCCCAAATCTTGTACTCTTTTCCTGTAACAGGATGGAAGAAGGAAAAGCACTTGGTTGTGTGTTGACATTGAGTGCATCGACCCCATATTTAAAATGACAGAAGTTTCCCTTTAAAAACCTGCAGGAGGAACCAAAAACTACATGTTTCATTCAAGGTTTCTACATTTTTATACTTTTTTCATGAACACTGATGTCTGTTAAGTTACATTTGATGTAAAATGAGTGATGTTGACATTTAAATTAGAAAGTAAAACCAAGCATCTTTTCTTTCTATTTATGATGTGCATATATGTTGTTTGTCTCACATTTACATACAGCAGGTCTGATACAAACATGATGACACAATGATATGACATATGACATATTCATGAAACTCCAGCAGCATACTGTATTAATCAAAGTTAACTGGTTTCCACCCAGGAACATGATTTATAAAGACTGTAGACTGTTTACTGCACATTAAGCTTCATTTTCATACTGAATACTGAATTTCAAGTATAACTAAGCATCATCTACAGCACCACAGACAGCTGATGGTAAGAAGCTCTTAACCGTGTGCACTTACTCTGAAGTACTGCTTTGGAAAATGTGTGTAGAAATTTAAGAGCGTTTGTGGAAACGTTCTTAACTTCTAAGATCGATCGTTGTTGGGAAATGAGGCCCAGATCTTGAACTGGAAAACCTTGTGAAAGCAGAAAGCTGTGAGGGAGACGCAGAAGATGACAAAAGTAGTGGAATATGCGACCTTTTTTTTTATATATGCAAGATATTTTAGACTAGACAGAAAACAAGATTTGCCACTTCCTCTTTGGGGAGGAAACTCATCCAGTTTCTGCTACCAGACGTCTGCAGCTGGTCCAGAGTATTCAACCTCCCTAAGTTTCCCTGCACCGCTCCCCCACTCTGTTCACTACACTGGCTCATTGTTGCAGTTGAGAACTAGTCCCTCCTACATCCAAGCCATGGTCAAACCCTCTGACCTTAGGCACTTCAGCAAGAGGGAAGTGCTCCAATGCATTTTGACTATAATTTCCTGTCTACATCACCTTGAGCTAGCTGGTGCTCGAGGAAAATGAACCTTTCTTCTACAGCATCCTGAAAAACATCGACTGCCATTTACACAGCGGCGGTAATCAGATCAGTTCTCCCACACAGCACCGGGATCAGCTGCTCATGTTACTGTTATTACAGTCTTAGTGACTGCTCACAATGTGATATTTAACAATATGATATCAGAACAGAAGCTGTCTGAGTGTGGCCGTCCTAAAACGTGCACAACACACATTTATATTTAGTCATTTGGCATTTATCCAAAGCCACTTACAAGCAAGACAAGACAATCAAGCGTTAGAGGACAGTGACTCAAACAGAGTCATGATACAAATTCTCAAGTAGCTGACCAGGTACAAGTGCAACGAGAAAGAGAGCATCTGGATGCTGAAGCTTCATATTAGCTTCAGATAAACTTTTAAATACATGTTTGCACAGAAGGAGGACTGTGGATTTTGTCCCCCATCACTTCCATTGTAAGTGCATTATGAAGGATCTTCTAATGGTCAGTATGAACAGGAGGAATGATTACAGCAAGAAAAACAGGTTTCACTCTTCATTTGGGCTCCTGACTGTTGTTTTAAGACAGACTTGAAAAAATATGAACCCGTCCTTTAAGTCTGAACATAACTTTGAGCTAAAGATGGTCTTTTATGTCTGATATCTGTGGTGGATGTGGTCGTGTCAGGTGACCAGACACACTACTGTCAGGAAACAGATAAGGGAAATCACTGCAGACCCCTCACACCCTGGACATAACCTGTTCCAACTTCTCCCCTCAGGTAGGCGCTACAGAACACTGTACACCAAAACCACCAAACACGAGAACTCTTTCCAAAATGCCGTCACACTGATGAAAAGAAACACTATAATATCCACTGTACCTAGAAATTATAAATATTTATATTAGTTTAAAATACAAAATAACATGTATACATATCATCCATACTGTTAAATATATATTTAAGCTTTGTTGTTTCTTTTGGCTGTGTGTCCATGTGTATCTTCCTCAACAGTGTTGGGTGTAAGTACGATGACAGTCACTAGAAACCAGAGTCAAATTCCATGTATGCATAAACATACTCTGCCAATGAAGCTGATTCTGATTATTGTGTTTAATTTAGCCAGAGATAGCAACCAGAAGATAACACAAGAAAAGGAAGCGGAACAAACAATAAATTGGGCATGCTGCATAATGTCAAGTACAACCATTTTGCTCCTCTGCCTTTCCATGACGCACTCATTCTAAACTCTCTTTGTACAGAAGAATCCACCAAATAAGAGAATTTGAAGTTGCTCTCTTTAGCTGAAACGTGGTGTTTAAAAATGTTTTACAGAGCCGAAAAGTCTCAAGTCAGCCCACTTCATCAAGATGCTGCTTTGGCAAGAGTTGATGTGGGAATGTGGGTACATCTGTAGATCAGTTATGTTATATGAAGCTTTAGTGAAAGTCTTTTGTATGCTCAGGTCTGGTGTTTTATTTCTCAAACCAGCTGTCATTCCCATCTCTCACGCATACTCACTATAATTTCCTGGCTGTCATTGCCCGGGGCCATAGATTGAGATGTCAGCTGTCCACATCAGCTGGTCACATCTAACCAATAGGATGGTGACACACCTTCATTGTCAGCCTATCATTTGCAGCTGTCTTTTAAAATATATTTTCTCCCTCTCTGCCTTAGTACTTTCATGCTGCAGTTAGGTGCGCCCGACCACCTTATCAATCCTTATCGGCCTTATCAGTCTCAGCAGGAATCATCAGCCACCAGTGTCTGGACCTGCTTCACTTGTCTCTGCTGATTGAAATGTATCAGTGACAAAGGATCCCAGAATCTGGATTTATATACACAATTCTTAATAACTTACTGTCATACTTATTTTATTAATTAATACTTACATAAAATAAATGCACTCTGGAATCTTCAAAAGGAAACCAAACAACACCAAACAGATGCTATTAAAACCTAATGCAGTTAAAACCTCCATTGTAAATTAATTAAACATGTTTATCAGCACTCACAGACACCTCATTCTGTTATACTTAATTAAAGCTAATTGGGTTTTTTATGAAATGAGTAACAGGTTATAGTTCATTTTTGGTTTTAGTAATTAAATATGAGGGTGTGAGTGACTTCTAATGTCACATGTGCATATCTTCATGTAAATAACATCTTGTTTTTCCTGCCGTTATTTGATTGGCTGGTCTTTCTTTGACGTTTTATTTTATGAAGCTGCGAGGCCTCATTTTACACACAGACATGCTGCAGAGCCGGTTTTTTATGTTATTACCGCCATCATGTGGCTGTAGGAGGGAACTACAAAGACCACACAAACATCACTGATGCAAGCGTTTGGGTAAACAGGAGTAAACTTTATTTATAAAGCACTTTTTTCAAGGACGCCCCCTCCTCCTCTTTTAATTTAAAGTTTTCAGCAGTCCTGAGCTGACTTTGCAAGTTAAGAGCTCTCTGAGAGGAGTCTAGAGTCACTGGCTTTCAAAAATAAAAAATAAAACAAGCATTGTGATTGGATAAAATCTCTGCAAAGTCAATGATAGGAACACCAGCATTTCAGGCATGTTTTTGAACCCCTACCCAGTTTAAATATCATTATAAAGCTGATGACAGGCAAGGAAGGCGACTGTTTGGGGCTTCAAAAGGTCACTGACTCAACTCCACAGCAACTCAAAACACAGATACCCTCCTCCCCAACAAAAAAAAAAAAAAACGCTGTTGTAATAACATCCACATGAAAACTCCCTAAAGGGACCTCATTATCTTCTAGTCTTCTGTGACTGTGAGGCTGTTATTATGACAGAAAGCCCAAAAGTCAGGAAGTGCTCTGCAGGAGGTGTGTATGTTTTGCAAGTTGGCATCACCTTCAAAAATTTCCGATCAAAAATAAATATGTGTTCTGAAATAAGAAAGAATGGATGATGTTTTTATTAATCACCTGCAGTGCATACTGATGTTTAGGTTTTGGGTGAGGGGTCAGAGGTCAGAGGTCAGGTCAGGGAGGGTTTGGGTTGGTATTTCACTCTGTTGAAGTCGTCGACTGTCGTTTCTACTGGAGGCGTCTTCCAGTATTCCTCCAGACCCAACGCCAAGGACAGAGCAATGGCCGCCATCTGCAACACACACGTACACACACACACACACACACACACACACACACAGGCACACACACACATTGTATGATGGCATTTGTAATGTTACTGTATGTACTGTACAATGAAGTATTGCTTATTTTTCACGTGATATTAAGAAATTATTTTGAAGCTCACAGCTAATTTTAAAAGCCAAATCAAACATTTTGTAGCACTAATCAGGCGACTTCTAGAAACTCAATTCTTCAAGAACATCTGAAACTTGTCTTGAATCTTATTTACTATTTTAGAAACTCAAAAGTCTTCTTGAAACTTTTAATAATTCTGGAAACTCATGTCCTTTTCAAGAAACTTGTAATGCTTCCAGACACTTATAAGCTGCTCTAGAAATTCATTGTGAAACATGTAAACTTCTACATGTCAAAATCTAGAATCTTGTAAACTTTTTCATGAACTCAGATCCTTCTGGAAACTCATAATAAACCTTTCTAAAAAAAGTCTGCAGTGTGGAGACAAAAATATTTCTGAACTTTAAGCAAAGAGAAGTTAAACTGAGAATAGTGTGTATTAGTCTACCGCAATGGTGGCAAAGGCTGAAATGATTCCTATCCTGAGTTTGATGGGGAAGCTCAGGTAGCTCTTCAGGATGGGACCACATGGCTGCAAGACACAGAGGTCAAAGGTCAACATTCAACATTAAGAAAAACATTGTTTCTTACCACAATTGATGGATATTAAGCAACGTGTCTTTTTGTAGAGAGAGGAGTGTTAAGACGGAAAAAAGAAACAAGGAAAGAAGAAAAAAATAACACAAGGAAGGAACGTAAGGGAAGGAAGGAAGAAAAAAAGAAAGGAAAGAAATAGTCAAAAAGAAGTGAGGAAAAGAAAAAGAAAGAAATTAATGTGACAGTGTAGTTACCTTGGAGTGAACCCACGTGTTACCTGTGACGTGTGTGGTCAGAGGTGAAAGTTCACTACCCACAAACACACAGGGCCCCTGTGAGCTGAAGTTACCAGCCTGAGAGCTGTGAGACAAAGAGAAGGAGAAAGAAACTTGAGGTGCATTTCTGTTTAAACTGTTTTAGAAACACATCATTTCAAGTGTTTTAAAAGCTTTAAGAGAAACTCTTCTAGAAATAAAATCTAGAATTTTTTTCCAGAGCCCTGACAGCTGACAGCAAAAATTCTTCTTAAAATCCATAAATTCTTCTAGAGGCTCAAAAGCTTTAAGAGAAACTCAAACTCTTCTAGAAATTCATAATTCTTTAAGAAACTCAAAAGCTCTTTTTGAAATCTAGAAATTTGTCTGTTTGTTTACATGTTTTCCTGTTTCTGTTGTCAGACAACGGAAAAGTATGAAATTTGATTGTGGCTCATCTTTACCAAGCTGCTAAGCTGCAGATATAATCATTATGTTTGGATCACGAAATCATCAGACAAAATAAACAAAAATACAGGTTAAAGCTGTATCGATGAGCACAGAGAAAATTCAAAGCAACAAAAGTTTGTCATTTTGGAGTACAGCCAGAAAGCATCTGTTATCACAACTAAATGAGCTGCAAGCGTGTGTTTATGCTTGTAAAACATGAGAAATGACAGCACAACTCTACTCTAAACTACACTACAGTATATTGTAAACATGGCTGCTGGAGAACAGACTCAGCTTCTGAAACGTTTCCAGTGAACATTGAAACCAACGGAGCAGTGATTGAACGTGACGCAGATGGATCCTCACCAACTCACTCACTTACTACAAGACACTCAAACTAAAGAGCAACGAAAGAAGCAGCACAAATGACCCAGATATCTCAACAACTACTGGCCAGATTTATATGAAATGTGCTGCAGATATTCAAGGTCCCCAGAGGAGGATTATTAAGGATTTTGGAGACCACCTACCACCAATTAGCACTACAAGCACTAACAACACAACAAAATTTGCACATATAAATGATAAATATCAACATCTAATGGGGGCACGACATTTTTGTGTTTTTCTGTCTTACCTCGGCTGCAGGTTGGACGTAGAAGGGGGGAGTGAGGGAGGTGTGCAGGAGCAGGAGTCAGGAAGATGAGTCTCCCAGTCATCAAAACTCCTCAAACCACAACAAGAATCCTGAGATACAAATTGACAAAAACACATAAATAAGTTGCAGTTCCTCTGATCGCCACTAGAGGCTGGCTTACAGAAAAGCAGTTAATATTTGTTTTGTCCACCACAAAACAGCAAATTTCAATCATTGTTGCATTAATAAGAAATCCTAAGAAGAGGTATATTTAGGGATATATGGGAAGCTTTTTAAAATCATTTTATTTGACAGATATCTACAATTCATTCATAAAATGCCAGAATAGTAAGATACCTCTAATGACATCTTGACTGTCAAAACTCATATTTACGATATTAATAAATACACTCTGACTGGTAAAAATGAAGCATGAAGTTATGGGAGGATCAAATTAAATATCTTACAACAATTACAATTTTTACTATCTGAAATGTGAATATCAGATATCAGATAATTATGCATTGGCAAAACTTAAAGGACAGGTTCACAGTTTTTCAAGTGAGTCTTAAAACAGCAATCAGGTGTCGATATGAACAGTGAAAGGCTATTAAAAGATCCAAAGATCTAAATGTGAGGGTTTCGCACACAGACATGTTTCTCTACATTCTATCCTCATTCTGTATTTGATTCCTTCTGGATTAAATCAGATTCTGTTTTGTTTTATTGCTTAAATCTTTATATTTCTTCATCTCTCTTACCGAGGCCTGAAGTTTGTTTAGTTCTTTCTGGATGTAACGTTCTGCTCTGTGAAGAGGAGTCACGTTGAGAAACACCTCCTCCACAGCGCTGTCCATCTGCAGAGCAGAGAACCAAACAGTGGAAGAGTGAGGGAGTAAATGAGGGAGGAGGGACAGTAAAAGGACTTCATACAAAGAGCATAAAAGTACTGTGAAGAAGTCATTTCTAATCATTGAATTTCATATGTAATTGTGGTTTCTGTATCCACATGAAAAAAGAATACTGTATTGAAATTTTGTTTGTTTGTGTTTGCTTTCAAAATGTTAAAAAGTTGACATTTCTTTTTCAAATGGTCACTATACTATTTCAAAAATATACAGTAATTCTTAAATTAAGAATCAAACTGTACATAATCTGAAAGACATGGATATTTACCAGGCAGGGAGGGTTTCATGAAAGACACTGTTGAGTTGCATTATGGGAAGTGTAGGATCCAGGATTCTTGGAGCTTGACCCATGTAAGGGACTTTAAGTCAGGATATGTTAGACTCTGTTTTGGCCTTTTCTTTTTATTCAGTCTGATTTTTGCAAGGCCCCCAATCTTATCAAAAGTGCAAAACTAAAGAGTGTCTCTTTAATACTCTTAAGGTCATGATATTTATGTTTTAATGTTTTATTATACATGTAGCATAAGTAAGAAAAACACAGGCATGTCCATATAGGGCTCCTTTTATGCTCTTGAAATGAAATACAAATGTAAATAATTCTCAAATTTATGTGACAGCTCTCTATTTGCTGGGGACATGAGCTTTTTTGCTGCTAAAAATATGGGTGTGGCAACCATTTTTAAACCTTTTGACCTAACAGGGATCCAACTTGGATCAAAATGTTGTCTATTTGAATACATTTTTTCACTTAGAGTCAGTGTGCAGGTGTTTTTTCATTGATGCTGCATTTTAAATACCCATGCAATTACACCTCTTCAGCTACAAATAAGGTCAAAAGCAAGAAAAGGGTGAGAAACTGAGAATGAACTGATAATATTTGTTCTAAAACTTTCATAATTGCAGGGCGACAGTGGCAGCAGTGACAGACACACAGACGGGTAGTGAGAGACAGACGGGTAGATTACCTGAGCTTGAACCTGAACCAGCGGTGAGGCAACAACCATCAGAGCCACAAACTCCACAAATATCAGAGCGGAAAACTGGAGAGGACAATCAAAGGTTAGTGTGTGTGTGTGTGTGTGTGTGTGTGTGTGTGTGTGCGTGTGTCTCACCACCAGCAGCAGAGGTTTGAGGTCCAAAGAAGCAGCACAGACGCCCAGAACAGACAAAAGCACAGTGAGCGGACCGAACACCTGCAGGACCAGTAAACCATTGCTGCTGGACAGCTGGTCGAACAACTGGGAGAGAAACAGAGAGAGATGATCAAATACTTCACACATAACTGTTGCTTCAACACTCCTCTCACATAATAAAACATGTATATATAGTTCAACACTTTAAAGGGATAGTTCGTATTAGGATTTTTTTCTTGTAATGAAGTATTTTTACATTGTGGTATTGATACTTTTACTTAAATAAAGGATCTGAGTTCTTCTTCCAACACTGCAGGTCACAGAATCTGATGAGTCACCAAACACCAGCACCAGAGCTAAGCAATGTACTGCTGTGAATGGGGCCAAGAATATGTTCAGGGGGCTAAAATCTGTTTTGCTGCTGGCCCTGTCTGCTTCTCCAAACTGGGGGCATGCCGACCCCCATCTACCTTAGGTAATACACTAAGTACCTCATACGACCCCACCCCACAAGACGAACTATCCCTTTAAACTACAACTTCACTAATGTTGGCTGCACTCTTTCAATTCGTCTTTTTGAAGTAAAACTCAAAACAAGAGTTATGTATGAAAAGGATTTTTTGGTGTAGAGAGCAAAATTACTTGATAATAATTATATATAGGCTCATTTACGGCTCAAAAAGTTGATTCAGTGTTTACCAAAGCGTATCGGTGCCACCATGATGAAAAAATATTTAAACGAGAACATTTTCTTATTATATCGAGAAACTGAGCAAATATTTTTTTGTATCATGAGATAAGGATTCTCTTTATAACAAGAAAATGTATTTCCTTGTTACAAAACACATTATAATGATAACGTTTTCTCATCACAGTAGGTGCTTTCATTGTGACTAATATCCTTAATAACAACCCCGTCTACCTTTGGTTGGTGTGAAACAAGTGTTTGAAATATATCTAATGCTGCCATAAGTGTTACATTACTCTTACATTTAAAAAAAAGCTCTTCAATAATAAAGTTGTAAAAATTTAATATTTAAAAGTACCACCATAATTACAGTTGCAAAAAACAACAAATAAATAATAATCTGTCTTTGAATATAAATTTAGCACAAAAAGTAAGGAGATTTGTGTTTGGTAGATTATTTCTTTGTTGTAACAATGCTTCTTGGCAATAAATCTTATACCGTTGGAAAGCCTGTTCATTTCCCTTTTAAATGGTGCCACATTTGTTAGGAACATGCATTTGTGGGATGAGCAGCAGAGCTGAGTATGTTGCGGCCATGAAAAATTTGATAAATCTTCTCTGCCATTGCCAAACAGCTTATTCTGCCATTTACTCATTTGGTGTTTGGTGGATTGGATGATTGAAGTTTGAAAAAACAAGACATATTGGCAATTTAACAATTTATTCATTTAACAAACAGGAGCCTCAGTAGCATGTGGAAGAATCATACACAGCCACAACAGCCTGGCACCTCCTCCTCATGCTGGTCACCAGCCTGGTCACACACTGCTGTGGGATGGCATCCCATTGTTCAACCAGCATTTGTCGCAAGTCAGCCAATGTGGTTGTGTTGGTCACTCTGACACAAACAGCACGCCCAAGCTGATCCCACAAGTGTTCAATGGGTTTGAGGTCAGGACTGCTGGCAGGCCATTCCATCCTCTCCACTCCCAAGTTCTGGAGGTAGTCTCTGATAAACCCCGCTCTGTGGGGGCGAGCGATGTCATCTTTGAGGATAGAGTTCAGTCCCAGACTGTGGAGATATGGGATTGCCACTGGTTACAGAATCTCATCTCGATATCTCTCTGCATTGAGATTGCCTCCAATGATAACAAGCCTCATTTTTCCAGTGAGGGAGATGCCGCCCCACACCATCACACTGCCTCCACCAAAACATGTTACTCTATCGGTGCAGCAATCAGCATAGCATTCTCCGCGTCTTCTCCACACTTTGACCCTACGATCCAACTGCCGTAGGCTGAATCTGGACTCATCGCTGAACATAACGTTCCTCCACATGTTCAGGTTCCAGTGCACGTGTTGCCGACACCAGCGCAATCAGGCACCTGATTGGCAGCACCTGGGGGTACCAGAAGCTCAAAACAAGTGTCAATAGCAACAGCAAAACAAGCTGTTTGGCATTGGCAGAGAAGATTTGGCAAATTTTTCATGGCCACAACCCACATACTCAGCTCTGCTGCTCATCCCACAAATGCATGTTCCTTACAAATGTGGCACCATTTAAAAGGGAAATAAACAGGCTTTCCAACGGTATAAGATTTATTGCCAAGAAGCATTGTTACAACAAAGAAATAATCTACCAAACACAAATTTTTTTACTTTTTCTGCTAAGTTTGTATTTCATTGCCTATTCTGTTTTTATTTATTGTCAGTTTTATTTTATTTAATGAGAGATTTACAGTAATTTAAATAATAATTTAAATAATTAAATAATATTAAGAATTTATTTAGAGTTCATTAATCAGTATTAATTAATTTATCGTTTTATAATAATTAACATAATTAACATTTATTTATTTAATTTCTTATTGATAAATATTTAATCACTTGGGTATTTAAATTTTTCTAAATTTAAAGTAATGTAGTCACATCTAGTCTAGCGAAAACTCTAGAATGAACTTTTACTCCTGTGTGTGGTGACGTCAGACACACTCAGAGTTACCTCAGCCACTGGTATGTTGCCGTCCATGGTGGAAAAGCCGACACCAATCATCACCACACCAGACACCTGCAGAGTGATGATGAGTGGAAACATTAGGACAGAAGTTGGATCAAAGTGCTGTTTGTTTGAGCCTGCAGAGGAGGAAGTCTGTAACAGCAGCGACATTCCTCTCAAACTGCTGTTGCTCCCCAGAGAGGCGCTCATCAGACTCCCATCAGCTGGGAACTCTGACGGCTCGGAATCACAAACTTCCACTCTGAGAGACTCTGGCTGCACTGAAAACTCAGTTTAAAGTTTCCAGTACAGTTGTATGCAAAAGTTTGGCCACAACGTGACAAATAACATAATTTGGTGATTTTTTAATTGAAAAAATGTAAACACAGCTTCTCTAGGATATGGAAAAAAACACAATATTTTAGCAAACAATAATGCATAATTACTTTTTATGTCATAAAAGAAAAAGAAAAACATTGTGGCATGTGCAAAAGTTTGGGCAGCCTACAGTACTTAGTAACGCTCCTCTGGCAGATATCACAGCTTGCAAATGCTTTTTGTAGGCAGCTAAACCAGTTTTATTTCATGTATTTGGGATTTTCTCCTATTCTTCTTTGCAAAAGGTTTCTAGTTCTGCAATATTCTTGGGCCGTCTTGCATGCACATCTCTGTTAAGATCTACCCACAGTTTTTCAGTTTTGTTTAAGTCAGAGGACTGTGAGGGCTGATCCAAAACCTTCAGCTTGCATCTCTTAAGGTAGTCCATGGTGGATTTCGAGGTATGTTTTGGATCATTATCCTGTTGTAGAAGCCATCCTCTTTTCAGCTTTAGCTTTTTTACAGATGGTGTGATGTATTTGCTGGTATTTAGTGGAATCCATTCTTCCCTCCACCTGTGCAATGTTTCCTGTGCCTCTGGCTGCAACACAACCCCAAAGCATGTTGATCCACCCCCATGCTTAACAGTTGGCAGCAGTTCTTTTCATGAAATGCTCCTTTTTTTCTCCAAACATACCTTTGCTGATTGTGGCCAAAGAGCTCTATTTTAACTTCATCAGTCCACAGCACTTCTGACTAATATTATGATACCAAATGACAATTGTTAACATGCCTCAGGCCTAACGAGCTGATTAAAGTCTGAGACCTTGTAAAAAGAATCTGAGACTTCAGAACTCTTATGGTGTCCAAACTTTTGCACATTCCCTAATGATGTTTTTATTTTTATTTTTTCAATTTATGTCATAAAAAGTAACAAAAGTAGCATTAATGTTTGCAGAAAATATTGTGTTTTTTTCCATATCATAGAGGCTGTGTTTACATCTTTTCAATTAAAAAAATCACCAAAATATGTTATTTGTCAAAATTATTATTATTATTGTTATTATTTATTTTTTTCCTCTTCTTCTTCCTCCTTCTTCTTCTTCCTCTTCTTGTTCATTTATTTATTATATTATAGCATCTTAACGACAATGCAATTCAACATCAGTTTATTTGTCATAGTTTTTTGCTGTTTTCTAAAATAATACAAAAAATAATAATGTAATATTATTATTAATTATTATTATTATTGTTAATCAATTTATTGTTTTTATTACATTTTCACAACTTGTATTTCTCGTGTGCATTAGTCTCAAATTGTTTTAATGTTTACATTTGTTCTATTTTATTATCTACCCCGAATTGCACTAACCTGTATGAAAGGTGCTCTACAAAGATATATATATTGATTGATTGATTGATTGATTGACAGTGCTGTATAGGCACAAGATAACTGTGACAAAAAATACATATTTAATCCAACACTAAATGTATTTGGGTGAGGCTCAGCCAGAACAAGCTTACTAATTACTGTAATCAGCTGGTGTAGTGCAAACAACAACAACAACAACAACACAGGAGCCAAAACAAGAAAACACCATAATGGAGTATTTAAGAGTCTGTGCATTACTAAACCTGGCAATATTAGAAATAAAAAGCTGTCTTCAACCTTATTATAATAATATTGATGATGATAACTTCATAATGATAAAGTGAGCTTGGCAGTGTTTGGATGATATTTAGAATTTTTGCATTTGATACTTTTTTATTTTGAATATTTTAAAGGAAACATGAGGAGGAATCAGTGGCTGAAACATGCTGGCAAGAACCCAGGAGATGGACGAGGAAGAAAGGAGATGAGGAAGCAAAGGAAGGATTGAAGGGAGGAAGCAAAAAGAGGAAATATGAAGAAAGAATGAGGAGGTAAAACAAGGAGATGAATGGGGATACGAAACAAAAACTTTTTATTCTACAAAAACATAACAGAAACAAATATTTTTGATGAGGATTTATAGGATCAGTATTAATAGATTATTATGGTCACTTGCAGGCAGCAAACCTGAGCTGTCAACACAAAATTGACTTATTAAGGCATGTTAGCAAACAGTAGAAACAATGAGCTAAAATCATAATAATCATAATAATCACCAAATGGCATATTTCTTAAGTCATTTCACAAGTTGTCAGTACACATTTTTTTTCTTTTCACATATCATTTTACGCCATTTAGGTCATAAACTCAGTTGCCAAAAATGACGTATAATTCTTTGAGTGACAGGGGAAGTAATGCATTTCAGATGACATCAATATAATGTGACTTTCTTCTCTTTTATAAGGTGATTTTGGTTAATTAGGAGGAGGCAGGTTGGGTGGATGGCTAGGTGGCAAAAAGTTGCAAAAGCAGCAGGAGCGCACTGTTCAAGACCACCGAACATTTTTACCATCACGTCGGGACATTTTTACCGCATTTTACTGATCATTTTAACCTAAACAATGATCTTTCCCTAACCCTAACCAAGTGGTTTTTGTGTCTAAACCCTAACCAATGGTGTTAAATGACACGCAAAAAGTTTTAAATTTGTAGACATGACACGTGAAATGTCCTCAAAAATGGTGTGCTGTTTATACGCCATCCCACAAGATCACGTTGGCTAAAACACTTCATAGAGCTGAAGGGAACTGATACAATATGTTGAACTTGTTAGCAAACAGTTGCTTATTTCCACATCCAGCAGTTACGGAGCAACATTATCATTCATTTGGAGTCGTGTTTCTGTCCACCTGGTGAATGTAAGTCCAATATTCACTCTCTTTTAGCTGTTTCTGCTCTCTACCAACTCCTGAGGGAAATATCTGGCTCTTTAGCTGCTAAATGCTCCACTATGTTCACCAGCTAGTCTACAGCTAACTGTGTCTGTTTGCCGTTTGGTGCTGAGCAGGTAGTGTACAGTGGCTTTTTACAGCTTTTTCTCTGAAAACAGCTGCCTGCTGCAGCTGTAAAATGACACCATGAGAGCACGAAGAGTGAACCAAAGTTGCAGCTGGACAGCTAAACAATGAGCTGATGTTAATTTTTGTTCATGTGCTGATATTGATATATTTGTTATAAGCTTATTTCCCAATTTATCACTCGGGCTCTATATAATTATTATTGATGCATCATCATGTTGTAGCTGGTCAAGGTGTCACACTTTTTGTCACAGTGCATCATATTTCCTGATCACGCAATTAGTAAAAAAAAAAAATTACTTTGAATAAACAATTTCTGTATTTTTTGTATTTATGTTATTTATACTTTTTATTTTGTACAGCAAAGTCAAGAATAAACTTTGAAACTCAATTTATGAAAGTATCAAATATATTTTCATGTCAATTATCTAATTTAAATTTAAGTTGTCAATCAACAAGTTTTTTTCTAATCAACGAATGTGATAATATTACGCTTATTTTGTCCAAACTATAAATCTCCAACAATGGAAAGTAAAGACAGTGTTAAATAAAGCTGAATAAAGTTTAAGAGAAAAAAAATCTCATGTATTTCAAGGAGTTATTAAATTTTATTTTCCTTATCGTTATTTTCCCTCTGCGATCAATCTAATGTCTCTGCTGCTGAAGTTTCCAGCTGCTCATCATCACATTCATCACAACCGAACACAAACATGCTGCTAGCAGTTAGCAATTAGCGGTTAGCTTACCAGTAGCAGCACAGTGACACAGATGTCGAGTCCTCGCAAGTAACTCCTGCAGCGAGCCATGACCGCCGCCTGAGAGAGTCGAGCTAAAATAGAAACAGAGTAAAGACCAGAGCCGACTGTGTGTGTGTGTGGGTGTGTGTATGTGTGTGTGTGTGTGTGTGTGTGTGTGTGTGTGTGTGTGTGTGATGGATGTTGTTTAAAGCTCAGAGTGTTTGGCTGCAGAACGAAGAACATGACCAAGTTTGGAAGATCAGCTGGAGGAGAGGAGAGGAGAGAAGGAAACAAGAGAGGAGAGGAGGAAACAAAAGAGGAGAGGAAAGGAGGCAAGAGAGGAAAGAAAAGAAGGAAACAAGAGAAGAGAGGAAGGAAGGAAACAAGAAAACAAGAGAGGAGAGAATGAAACAAGAAAGGAGAGAAGGAAACGAGATGAAAGGAAAGGGAAAAAAGAGAGGAGGAAGAAGGAAGCCAGAGAGAAGAGATGGGAAAAGAAGAGGAGATGAGGAAAGAAGGAAATGAGAGGAAAGAAGAGGTTACTGCAGGTAACAATTATATCTAATTAAAGGAGAGGGAGGAGAGGAGGAAGAGAGAGTGATGGAGACGGAGATATGAAGGGAAGTGAAGAAAAACAGAGCGGGGGAAGAGGGTTGAAAAAGAAAGTGAAAGAGTGAAGCTAAACAAGTGCGAGGAACCTGCAGAATATCTTCAGTACAACAACATGTTTATTGCTCCAACACGTCTCATAAACACAGTTCCCCACAGAACAAAAACAATGCGTGCTAAAAAACATGGCAACAGCAGACTCAACAAAGCAGCACAGACGCCCTTCTGCCTAACTACTTCCTCCAGCTTTTCCTGCTCCCCTCCCAGCTGGACGTGAGTGGAAAGCCACTAATAAGATGCCAGAACCACCACAACTGACTCCTTTCTAAGTGAGGGAGCTGAGGTTCAGCTGTTAGCTGCTAACAGGTGTCTGAGCTCCTCATCTTCTCCGTAAAGGTGAGTCCTGACACCCTGTGAAGGAGACTGATTTTAGAGGCTCGTATCTGCAGTTTCATTTACAACCTGAGTCACTATCAACTACCTCGGCTTGAGGCTGAAGCCAATGTGGACGTACCATCAGTGCAGCTGCTGGATGCTGACTCCAGTAGTGGAAAGTAACTAATTTACTAATTTACATTTACTCAAGTACTGTACTTGATTTTGAGGTACTACTTTATACTTCCACTCCACTACATTTCAGAGGGAAATATTGTACTTTCTACTCCACTACATTTATTTGACAGCTTTAGTTACTTTTCAGATGAAGATTTGACACAATGGATAATATAACAAGCTTTTAAAATACACCACATTGTTAAAGATGAAACCAGTGGTTTCCAACCTTTTTGGCTTTTGACGTCTTACAAAAAGCAGTGTGTAGTCGGGGTCACATTTCAGATGTCTATGAGTTGTTAAAGCTTAAGTGCTGGACTTTTGTCTCCCCCATCTGGCAGTGAGAGTAATTACAAAAACACTGTGCTTACGTCATAGGCTCCGCAAAAGCCTTCTCCATTGCTACTGTTGGCTGTAAAACGGTGGATAAATTGCCGCGAGCATCACACAACCCCTGCGAAAAGATTCGTTTCACTATCAGAATTTGATCAATTTGGTCCGATAAAATTTGGAACGTCTAGAAGAGCCACACAATTCAATTATTTTATCCCCATTCAAGTTAGCAGAGGGGTAACCGGAAGTTAGATTTATTCATCTCGTATCGTGCCTAATTTTAGTGGATCATAACATATCAGGTATGGAATTAATCTGCAAATTCTCCGGTTCAAGATGTGAAACCAAACTTTTCTATAATTGTCAGTTTTTGAGCCACAACAAAGGCCAAAATGTGGCCTAACAGACTAGGTAAACCTTCTTTTTAGCCTAGCCAATTGCATTGAAAATGCCTTTTGCTATGTGGTAACACATATCGTAAAAACAAGGACTGCTGAAAAGACGAAAGCCTAAGCTTTATGATACGCTCATAATGAATCTTATCAATACTTATTTGAATAATGAAACACAACCCGCTGTAAAGGTACCACAATTTGGCACCGATTGGTCTAATGCGGCAACAAGGCATGATTGGTTGTCCCCAGCAGAAACAAGATTCCAAACCTGAAGCAGTTGTTGATCACTTGCGGCCCTTACCGGCCAGTTAAGAGGACTGAGGAGCAGCTGTAAATTATAAAATAGATTTTTCAAAAACCACAAGAGGTCCTTGAGTATACAGTCATAAATATGCACAAAAAATATTAGGCTGATGGGTCCAGTAGTATGCGAGATTAGCTGCAAACCGATACAAATACACATGGCTGGCTCCAGCTTCTCCGTTAATAAGATTTGAAGACCTATAGCAGCTTTGATGTCTGCCGTGTGGGCGTTGATTGACAGCTGTGATTGACAGTTGGCTCACCTGCTGCTCTCACAGGCTCCAAGACTTGCACTAAGTCAGACTATTGTCGCAATATTTCACTAAGTTTAATGTCACTTGATTATGATGCCTATTATTTACGGTCTATGGCCACTACCCAAACTGTGTGACCACACATGAGTGCTGGTAAATGCGCCTACAGACTGTGCAATGATGTCAATAGTCAGGTTTCCATCCAAACGCAGAGCAAATTTTAACAGAAATTTCAGAAAATTAGCTGAAATGATGGAAAACGTGATACACATCCTGGTGATGGAGAGCATGATGGACAGTGGAAATGGAGAGAACAGTGAACATCGCAGCTTCTTGCTTTGCAGTGTCAGTTATACAGATATGTATTGAATGCTGCCCAGAGACGAAGAAGAGAGCTGACTGAAAAACATCTGCCACCATTTTTCAGAAGCTTCAGGGACATTTAAGTCACGTGCTTCCTGTATGTCATTTTATTCACTAAATCTGTTTCCATCGCACTTTGTCACATTTTGCTTTTACCACTTTTCCACCTCATCCAAGCGTAAAAATTTTTTAATGCGATATTTCTACTCGTCTTACTTTTTTATGCGCAAATTGACAAAGCGCATAAAAAAGGGTGGATGGAAACAATTTAATTTCACTTTTGTACAGCCAGGTTTCCATCCAAATTTAGCAATTTTTTTCCAGAATATCAGCAAAAAAATTTCGATTGAGTGCGTGTTTCCATCTACTGCTGTTTTTAGAATATTTGGAGGTGGGTGATCAAGACAAACACTTGGTGGCACTATTTTTTCAGTCAGGGCCTTTAAACTATCGCAGAAGAAGAGCACACAACAAGATGATGTAATTTATTTTCTGTTATTTTTAATACTGTTCTGATGTCGATGTTAAACATGGTCAGATTTTAAAAAACTTGAGGTGAACATATGTAAAAATGCTCCCTGCACGTTGTCCACTCACTTATTTTGGATCTGATTCAGCTCCAACATGTACAGACGTATTTGAGAAGTTTCCATTTCAAGTAGAGAGCAAAAAAAAAGTGAAAATCCTGCTACTATAGTTTGTTTACATAGCCTTCGGAGCTGGAGGAAGCTTCCTGAATCTGGCCAATCAGAACAGAGTGGGCTCATCAGGCCTTAAAGAGACAGGAGCTAAAACGGCCTGTTTCAGACAGAGGCTGAACTGAGGGGCAAAAACAGCGAAAAGAGAGTGAATATTGAATATTACATTCACCAGGTGGACAGAAACACGACTCCAAATGAGCAACTGTTTGATAACAAGTTTGACATATCAACTTATGATGTGTGACAAAAAAAAACATATTTATTTGTATAGCACTTTTCATACAGTAGTTGTAACTCAAGGTGTTGTACACATAAGAAAAGTGCTCACTGAGGTCACCTCTTTAATCCATGTTTAATTATTTTTCATATTGTGATTCCATGTCATGCCAGTGAACCCTGTTGGATAGATATAATAAGATAGAATAGAGTACAGAGGAATTTAACCACAGTGCTGTGTTGACATTAGACTAAAAATAACTGAAGGGGACGGACTTACTGTCTGGGTGTGTGTGTTTATGTCCATATGTGTGCATGTGTGTGTGAGCGACAGTCATAAACAGAGTTCCTGCTCTCTGCTGCTTTCTCAACACGTGTGGTGTTTTTAAAACTATCTTTAGAATCAGCGACATTAGCCAACACTGATAATGATTATACACAGCGACCAACTGGAACTATTTCATCCGTCACTGTCCATCATACAGTATGCAGCAGATGTGTAAGAACATAGTAATATGAAGACTTCACAAGGCTTTAGCTCAGCCTGTTGTTCACACTGTCCAACACTTACATTTGTTTCTGTGTAATTAACATTGCAGCCTCCAGAGGGCGCTTGAAGGACTTCATCCTGTTACCAACAGCGTTCAAACCATAAACAGTATATAAACATTGTCGTAGCAAGATGTGACGTCACCCATTGGTTTGCACATTGAAGCCCAGAGTTGCAGTTTTTGGTCAGCGTCATCGTTTCTTTTTGGAGCCAGAACCCTCCAAATAAGAAGTGCGGGGTGTTGCCTTTTAGCTACTTTAGCTAAATGGTGCTAATAGGGCAGGTATTATAATCAAGTAACATTAAACATAGTGAAATATTGCAACAGTAGTCCAACTCAGTGCGAGTCATGTTGTTCATTCACTGGTGATACTGTTCTTTTCCTGGCATGATGGACAATATCACTACTACTTTGCTTTGAGCATGTAGGAACAGAATATGTAACATTATAATCTAAACTCAAAGGACAATTTAGAAGGTTTTGGAGGTTTAAACTGCATCTTCGTTTAGAAAATGGAGCTGGCTCAGGTTTCCCTGAAGTGTGAAATGTTTGTTACGTGATTACAGGTGGTTAAATAACATCCGTCTCTGTTCAAAGATGGTCTCTGGTGATGACCTTTGACCCCTTCCCATGTTGTCTGCTTTGGTGTTTATTTTGTATTATGCCTTTTTCCAAAAGCAAGTAACCTTTGAGTTTATTTTGTGATATATAACAAGTAACTTGATTGACTACATGAGAAAACTGCAGATGCTGAAGAGTGAACTTTAGTTACTTGAACGTTTTTATTCCTGCAATAACAGAACAATTTAGATTTATCTGAAAGAGGAAGGAGGAAACCGAGTCCTGGCATTTATCAGAAATTCAACATTTAACCACTTCACCTGACACACACAGACAGAGAGCCAGACAGCTGCAGGCAGAGCTTCCCTTCATCATTTATTGTATTTAGACAGCTGGAACAGTGATAAAACCATTTTAAACAGCAGGCTGCAGACGCTCACACAGGAACACATCAGGCTCAGTATGTCAAGATAGCGAACAAACAACGTCCTCTGTTATATTTCATGACGACATGCAGATTAACGACCTTCAAAGTGTGGTCCAGGGACCCTCGGAGGTCCTGGTTGGGGTAGAGGGGGTCCACAGAAGTTTTTTTTTTCCATTTGTAATTGAATTACACTTTTTTGAGTTTTAAAGTATACTTTTTACATATACTTTTTTTGAATATGGAAGTCCATTTCTGCGAGAGTAATGATGAAAATAAAAATTCTCAAGCATCCCAAAATTATGACTTAGCACCTTAAAATTTTAAAATATGTATATATGTATATATTTTTAATTAATTAAATGTAACATTAATGTCATAATAATTATGAGATACCCACAAGAATTTCTATTTTAATTACTCTTAATCTATTCTAATTTTTATTTCCTTGATAAAGTAGGAGTGGATCACCAAACAAAAAAGACAAATCCAAACATTGGAGAACCACTTGCGTAGTATGACACTTAATGTCCCATAGTGATAAAAATACACAAAAATAAAAATATACTGGAGGATTTCAACCAGTGCCAATAAAAAAACTACAGTTCAAAATGAATTCATAATTCATAAATGAAAAAGAGAAAAAGAAATCAGGTTCTGTTGCATGAGATTAAACCACAACTCATACACAACAACAAAAGATTAATGAGTAATAAAACAATGTGTGATCTGATATGTTACATCTGTGCGGCAGTGTCCTATTGAAGGCTTATTGATTTATAATATCAATATTATATATCTTTATTCTGACAGGTTTATGGAACAGCAAGTTTAAGATTAGAAAGTTGTACATTTTACAGACACACCACAACTTCAGCTACCTGAGAAGATGATCATTTTTAAATATTTTCCAGACATTATGACAGACAGTTACAGCAATAAATTGTTATATATAAATTATGGAAGCCCATTCCTGCCAAAAAAGAAATTAAACAAACAAAATGAGATAAAACAGAAATACCTCAGAACTATAGCTTAGTATCTTTTTTATCATAATTAGGAGAAAATATGTAATTATACTGAGTTATGTATTAATCATTAATATGAGATTGGTAAGTTATAATTTTATCATGAGATACTCATTTTTATACATTTTTAACATTTTTTTATTTTGGGCAGTAATGGGCTTCCATACATACTAGAAACCACACAATATGAAGAAGACTTGAAAAGTGTTACTGTTCAGTCTGAGAGTCTTTTTCCTACATTTTGTTCCTTCAGGCCTCAGTGTGAACACAAACACCAGTAAGTGCTATTGTCTAATTTGTTGTATAGTTTTGTTTTGACACAAGTGAGTGTTTTTGGAAAAATGTCTGCAAAGTAATCACAGGTTATCTGTAATGTTAAAGGGACACTGTGATATTTTGATCAATCCTGTAAATTTTAATTCACTAGAAGATCAGTATCAGTTTCATTTCTGTGCGCGCAGTACAGAAATAAATAAAAGCTTTCCTTTTCAGTGATTAATCAGTTAATTAAAAATATATTTATTTTACTCTCCCATTTATCTTTTACAGGTTCCTCTCATCGCTTTTTTTGTTTTCTCAATACTGGAACACAATTTAAAATCATCTATATTTCTTATTTTACACTTATTTGTCACTTGTGGGACTCCATACACACCAGGCTTTTTATTAATGGGATGCAATTTTGGTGAAAAATCTGCTCATTGATAAAGCTGATCAGCCAAAATATCAGTGTGTTCCTTCTCCATAAAAGCGCAGGTTAAGCTACAGTAGCACTGAGGTTAGGTGGATGTTATATGGTGGGTTATTTGGGCACTGCTGATTGGCCATTGCCAGTGAGGGGACTTGGCCATGTGTAGGTGTTCAGGCGGTGGTGGCTGCCTCCTTCCTGCCGATCTGACAGTAGAGAATCATGGAGAAGACCATGCCGGAAATCTGCAGAGAGAAACAACACGTCAGATAACCAAACACTGAAAACAGTCAAAAAAGTTATTAAATTTTGTCTTCAGCTGAAATTATTTACATTTTTTGTGACCATTTAATATTATAATTATGTTTTTCGTATTAGTCTACTTATGTTTGATGGTTATATGAGTGCTCATCATAAAGTGGTTCTCAACCTTGGGTACGGGACCCCCACAAGGGGTCACAAGATAAACTAGAGGGATCAAGAGACGATGAATAAGAACCAGAAAAAACAAACATGCTTCTGCTACACAAAGTTATTTTTAGACTTTTCTCTATTTATTTTTTTTCCTTTTGTTGTGATTATTGGACAACTTTACTTTTTCAGGCCTTTAAGAAATCACATTATAAAAATAGGTCACTTTTGGTTGTACGGTTGCAACCAGTGATGGGGTGTCGGAAGTAGACATTGCCTCCTTTTAATGGGTCACAAGACAAAAAGGTTGGGAACGTCTGCTTAAAGTGACTGAAAAGATATGAGAAAATGTTTGGTTCTTTGATAAAAAGTCAATAAATGTAAGTCTGTAGACATAAAAAGTAGAGAAGTTAACTACGACTCCCAAGATACATTTCAGGAAAAAACATCTAATCACAGACCTCAGAATTCTGTTATATGCACTGCTAAAGAAGCAGAAACCTGATCAAACTTTCAAACAAACTTTTAAATATGTTTACTTTTGAATTCTGGGGAAATTAAGCATGAATTTGGTAACTTTAGTGCCATGTTTTATTCCCATGGCAACTGATTGAGCCAAGACTTATTGGTATCATAGTATTTAAAACCATTCAACATGCCAAACGTCTTCTAGGACCACCAGCTACTCCAACTTTGTAACAGAGTAAGCTATCACATTAACTTTTGGAAAACAGCTTCAATTTTGTTTGTTGACTAAATCATCTCCAATACTAGGCCCTGTAAGACTAACCTGAACTGTCTGTAATGTAAAAAAGGGCTTAAAAACGCCTTTTGTCTGCAACGATTAGTCGATTAATCGATTGGCAGAGAATTAATCAGTAACTGTTTTAATGATTAAAGAATCGTTTCAGTAATTTTTACGGAAAAATACCAAAAATTAGCTCCTCCAGTGTGAGGATTTTAAGTTTTTCTGTGTCATACATGATCGTAAACTGAATCTCTTTGTGCTTTTCACTGTCGGTCAGACAAAACAAGATGTTTGAAGACGGCTGTGAGAACCTGTAACGGATGTTTTTCATTATTATCTAACATTTTATAGACCAAACAATTAGTTGGCAGATGAATACGTAATGAAAATAACTAAGTTGCAGAATATATATGTACAAACATTATTAGCAGTGTAAAATAAAATGTGCGTGTGTGCTGACCAGCAGGATGGCGATGGCGAATGCGATTCCCACCACCACCTCCATGTTTTTCTCCATCAGACGAATGATTTGGGTGGCGCAGGGCTGCAGGATGAGACCATGACATCATCATACTGTACATCACATGTTTTTAAGTTTTGTCCATTAAATGTGTTTAAAATGTTTAATCTCTCTGCAGCAAGTTTCAAGTCTCTGCAGTTTGATTTTTACAGAAATTAAATTTAAACTAAAGGAAGTTACATCAATCTAAAATATTCAAAAACATGAAAGAATGTAGGTGCAGTTTACAGATGGGTGTCTGTGTACTACAGTGATATTTTCCACTCAGGCTCCGTCCTCACCGTGGAGTAGATGCCAGAGTTGCACTCTGTATTGGTGCCATTGCAGCGACAGGAGTCAGGAATCTTGTCCCAGTCTGATGGTCCATTCACAAGTCCACAACACTTGAGCTGGAGGGACAATACAACACATGAGACTCAGCTGGCCAACAGACTCATTAGCTGTTCATGTACACAAATAAGGTTTTATGTGGTACTTTGTGTTTATGGACATTACATTGTTCAGTGAAATAGTGTCATCTTAAGATTTGAGCATGAAGTGGGGAATATTTGTAGAAGTTTACACCTTTTTGTTCTTATTTAAGAGGATCTGTTGACATTTCTTGGTTTGATAACATTACATTTTTCTTTATGTGCTACAGAGTGAAATAAAGCTTGATGATGATGTGTTACTTCCTGATTTGCTTCCACATTTCCCTCTAATGTTAAAAAAAAACTGTTGTTTATCCATCATCACATTTAAGTTAAAGGTATTTCTCTCATCTGTTACTTATTCTTTATATATTTATATTATGTTTGAATTGCTCTTGTGTGTATGAAATATATAATGTATAAATGTATAAATAAACTTGACTGTGTTTGAGGTACTTCTCTCTCCTGATTGGTTTGTTCACAACTAATGAAACAGCTGCACTTTCCTAATTGTAGACTTCATCAATATCATATATCTGTAGTATCTGTATTGATTCAGTGTCTGAGAGAAACGTGGTGGCAGCCTGATGTATGTGCGCCCTCTAGTGGGTTTCTGTGGTGACTACAGTCTGACTGATACACATGTGACTCCCTCTAAAGCCACATATGTTTATGTTTCTCTACAGATTCAAGAAACACAACATGTTTAGAGGTGCTGGTAGGTGTATTTTTGAAGCTGTTTCCAGTCTTAATGCTAAGCTAAGCTAACCGGGTCCTGACTCCACCTTTGCATTCACCCAGAGACGAGAGCTGGTATCAATCTCCTCTAACTCTGAGCAACAAAGTGAATACCTGTATTGTATTTCCCAAAATGTTGAATTATCCCTTTAAGGTTTGTGTCAGAATCTAGTTTTATTTCATCTGATACCACAAGAGTATTTGTAACATCACAGGAGGGAAACATAAAATATCCAAAGCACTGAATATCCCTCAGATTAAGTCATAAAAAGGGAATAAAAATTTATTTATAATACTATTAAAAATGAATTCTTTATAGAAACTATAATTCTGTCTGCACATGATGAACATTGCTGATAAATGATTCACACAACTTATTGATTAATGCCCGTAGATAACAAATCACATAATGAAATCAATCACTTGGGTTCCATATTTTGATTATAAGAGTCTCCAGGAAATGAATGTAAGTCAATGTAATGTCCTCTGAAGTGATGGAGACACAACTCTCTCTCTCTCTGTGTGTGTGTGTGTGTGTGTGTGTGTGTGTGTGTGTGTGTGTTACCTCGTGCTGCAGCTGCTCCAGGTCTTTCCTCACAGTTTCTGGTTGCTGGGACAGCGGGGTGAATTTGTCCAGACGCTCCTTCACCCAGTCCTTCACCTGCACGACAAAAAGCAGCATAAAGCTCAGTCGTCTGAACAAACTGATGAGACTGCAGGTGCACCGAGGACGCTCATCACTTCCTGCTTTACCTTCTTCTCGCCCACAGCTCCCAGGATGCCCGCCGCCAGCAGGAGGATGAAGATGACGAGGAGGCTGATGAAGAACTGAGGAAAACAGAAGGAAGAGCGGGACTGATTTATATGTGTGTGAACATTTTTATAGCTCTGTTATACTTCTAAATACATTATTACATTATATAAACAGCATATAAACACACACTGGGATGTCGCTTTAGCATCCACACAGCTCACTGATGATATTTGAAAACTCAACTGTAAAAAAGTTTTAGCTGGAGCTGACACTGTAGAAAAATGATAACTGTAAATCCTCATATACTGGCCTTTCTTTACCTCAAATGTAGAGAGTGAGTAGAGCAATTATTAGTAGAGCAACTAAATCTACAACATTTCTAACTTTTGTTGAGTCTATCTTTATTACGGAGAGCACAACTTCAAAATATGTTGCTACATTGATATAAATGTGTATAAATGCAGGAAATAATATTTATAGAGGGTTTTAGTTTGTTTTTGTTTTGTGTCCACTTCAATATAAAACACTTCAATATAAAACACTTCAATATAAAACATTATCTGCAATATTTCTTTAAGATTAAGATTTCAGATCTAGTTTAGAGGTGGAACACAGTCCAGCAGGAAAACTCAGGGAAAAAGATCCATTTTTGGGTTTAGGTTCACTAATTTCAGTCAGACTCATTTTTATTTTTTATTTTTTTAATACAAAAAACTGGTTTCAGGTTCAAGGAGAAATCATTTTCGTCATTATTTAAGCAAAAAAACAAACAAAACAAAAAAAACAAAAACAAAACAAAACTTCTCAAATGTGAGGAATTGAAGCTTTTCTGTGTCATACATGATGGTAAACAGAATATCAGAAAAATCAAATGTCATCATGAGCTATATTTTATAGACAATTTGATTAATTGATGAAAATGATCATTAGTTGCAGCCCTAGTCTGAACACAACCAGCCATATAAAACTGTTTATAAGTTAAATTCAGTATGAAATGAAAACTCATAATTTAAGTCTGAAAATATCCAATCAAATACAATAATCTGATGATCCTCACCAGTAGCAGCATGCAGCGGTTCTCTCTGATGGCGCCGCAGCAGCCGAGGAAGCCGAGCAGCATGATGATCACTCCGATGGCGATCATCAGGTCGATGCCAGGAAGAGATTCATTGGTGATCTGAAGAAGGGAGACAGTAAATCAATGTTTTACACCACTGACAACAGTATCTGGATTGTGTGATCAGATCAACTGAAACATGAAGATTACTGAGAGACAGGAAGTCGGTTTCTTAAAACAGATGTCAGCATTTAAAAATGTCTTTTTTCTGAGGCCGGGAAATTTACAGAGGCTAAGGTTTAGGGGGTGAAAAACCTCCAATCAGTGTGAAAAGAGGAACAAAAAGCAGAGTTTTCTGATTTTATCTGGAAGCAAAAGGTACATTCAGTAAACTGTGACTCTCACCAGGTTTCCATCCTTGCTGACTTTCAGGTAGATGGACACGCCCAGGATGATGCAGCCACTCAGCTGCAGAGACACACAGAGAGAAGATTTATATTACAAAATGTGCAAGAAGCATCACTTGAGTGAAGATGAGTTGAAAATCTGGTGACACCTGGTGGAGAAAACCTGCAGCAGCTGAAACTGCAAAATGTCAACTTCACATAAATAATGAATCTCGAATTGTCCAGTGTGTGAGACACTTTCAGCTGCACAGAAAGGAGGTTTCAGTTTCTACAGCAGGGTTTCTGATGCACACAAGGTCATTTCTAAAGCTCCAGGTACATAGATTCTAAACAGCATCAAATAAACTAGATGGACAAAAGTATGTGGACATTCAACCTGGACAGGATTGTCCACATACTTTTATAAGTTACTAGTATGCAGTATGATCATTTGAACATTTATTAAAATGAAACCATGTGAGAAATTTAGAGCGAAAAATCACTATTTGGTGGAGCTGTTAACAACTCATAGACATCTGAAATGTGACCCCGACTACACACTGCTTTTTGTAAGACGTCAAAAGCCAAAAAGGTTGGAAACCACTGGTTTCATCTTTAACAATGTGTTGTATTTTAAAAGCTTGTTATATTATCCATTGTGTCAAATCTTCATCTGAAAAGTAACTAAAGCTGTCAAATAAATGTAGTGGAGTAGAAAGTACAATATTTCCCTCTGAAATGTAGTGGAGTGGAAGAATAAAGCAGCATCACATGGAAATACTCAAGTAAAGTACAAGTACCTCAGAATTGTAGTTAATTACAGTACTTGAGTAAATGTACTTAGTTACTTTCCAGCACTGCAATAAACCAAACTCAGAACTAGACTAATGCAGAAGCATCAGCTGATCCTGATCAGGAAGGACTGCTGAGTGATTTGCATTATTCAACACTCAAACAATTAGCCGACACAACCGCACCACTGTACGTAATCATCTGCCATCAATATTTCATCCTCAGAGCTGTTGACACGCAGGAGAGAAAAGACAGAGCCGGAAAACAGAGACCAGACCACAGCGTTTCCATGGAGACAAACACACGGCTGCTAATTACAAGCTAATGTTGATGAAACAGATGTACATGAAGACAAATAGATAATAGAGATACACTCCTCTGACCTGAGCACACAGGAAGTTTTGTGTTCATTTATCAGAACATAAAAGATGCTTTTTTACTTTTTGTCATTATTTGTACAAATATGCTCTTTAAATGTTTTTATTCATTTTATATGTTTTTTTAATCAATTTAGTTTTGGTTTTTGCTGTTTTCTTTCCTTGGGTTAAAAATTCAATTTTAATTATTGACAAAAAAAGCTTTAAACTGTGCATTACTATGCAATATTAAAAAGATAATACACCTAAAAATAATTTTAAAAATCTCTCTCTATATATATTATTATCTGGGTAAAATGAAATGAAAGTTTACAGTTCAAAGTTTAACTTTAATTCTGCTGTTTAACTTAATTATATTTAAAATGATTATTTACTTAATGATGTAACAATATTTATTTATACAGCACTCAAAATCAAGCAATTACAAAAGCTAAACGTATTAGAAGAAAACTAAGAAAAGTAAACAATTAACATTTGAATCAAACAAAACAAGGACAACTAATATATCAGTGTGTATGAAAACTTTTGTAAATTAGAGATTTCATTTTTTGATTTTTAATAAATCTGAAAACATTTCTAAAAACGTTTTTTTAATTTGTCGTTATGGGTTATTGAGTGTAGATTAATGGGCAAAAATTTACGCTGTAAATCATGTTGTGTTGCAGTCGTGTAAAACACTGAGGTTACATTACAAATCATTCATTCCACCTCTCAATGAACGGAAACAGATGCAAACAAACAAAAAAGGACGTGACCTCTGTGCTCTCAATGGTAACACACACACACACACACACACACACACACACACACACACACAGACACAGACACAGACACAGACACAGACACAGACACACACAGACACACACAGACACACACACAGACACACAGACACACAGACACACACACACAGACACACACACACAGACACACACACACACACACACACACACACACACACACACACACACACACACACACACACACACACACACACACACACACACACACACACACACACACACACACACACACACACACACACACACACACACACACACACACACGCCACCACACCCTGAGCCTATTTATACTCTTATTCAGGCTGAAAGGATGATTGAGTAATGTGTTGAGGTTTTGACGTTCTGGGTCACACCTTCACACACCCACCCACTCTACATCTAGTTTGAAGACTTCAATAGTTTTAGTTCCTAATGAGCTCATTTGTAGTAAAGTTGTGTTTTAATCAAACTGCACACAGAAAACTGAGGGACAGGTTGTGTTATTCTATCACAGGAGGACTGTAAGGCTGCTACCAACTATTTTTTATTTAATAATCTATTGATTGTCCAGAAGATAGTAAAAAATGCTGATCATTATTCCCTAAAAGCCCAACTAAACATATTTAGATGACTTTTGTCTGACCAATAGTCAAAAACAAAAAGATGTTGAGTTTACTATCATGAAAAACTGGATAACTAGCAAATATTCACATCTGAGAAGCTGCTACCAGAGAATTTTTGGCATTTTTGCATTAAAAAAATGACTTGAACGATTAATCGGTGTCAGTGAAAGTCAACAATATAAATGTCATTTCTAGGAGCCAGTTTACTATTTTTACTTGAGAGAGAGCTGCTGACAGTCAGGTTGGTTGAATGACAAACACAAAGACAAACAGCCTGCAGGTGGTAACATCGCCTGAGAAAAAAACCCCTCAAAACTCTGCTGACACTGGGTTTGTCAGCCCTCATACAGAGTTTACAGATAACAGAGAAACTGCTCCGACTGCAGGATCAAACCTGTTTCATGACAGATTTAAAGTAAAGCTTCTTCTTTTCCTGTCAGTCATCTATTAACACACAGCGAGCTGTAAAGACGTTAAATAAAAATGAGTGTCCTGTCTTTTACTGGAAACAGGAAACCAGTCTATTACTGGACGTGGGAGGAGTGATTTCCTGCTTTGCTACTATTGCCTGCTAATATCTTGTGCACTATTTTTTAAACTCTAACAGCTCTTTTCATTCACCTAAAATATATTTTTTATTTATATACTTTGACCTGTTTTTGTGATACTTGCATTTTCTCTTACCTTCTATTTTTTGATTACTATGCACCACAGCACCAAGGCAAATTCCTTGTATGTGCAAACCTACTTGGCAATAAATCTTTGTCTGAATCTTCATCGGTGGAAAAAAAAAACACACCCACATAAAGCGTTTTTTTCTTTCCCATTCAGGGTGGTTGCCAGCGGTTACGGGCGAGTCAGGCTGGAGCAAAAAAGAGCAACACAAACATTCAGAGTTCAGTACAGAGTTGTGGACCTCTGTTATCACCCAAACATACGGCTGGTTTAACCTGACAGATTAAAACCTGCGTCACTGTACGGAGCAGAAACACAACACACACACAGAAAAACCTGCAGAGCAACATAGTCAGAGCTCAGTGGGTGTGCAAAACAAACACACCCTTTGCACACAGCAGCTCTATAGACTGAATCACAATAAGAGCAAATTGTTAGAAAACAGGTTTATAACTGATCAGAATTAGTTATTTAAGATTACAAATAATCAGGATTAGAGTTAGTTGTGACTACAGTAAATCTGGATTAGATTAATCTGGACAGTTAACCAGGATTACGTCTGATCAGAAGTTAAATTAACCAGGATTAATTAGTTAATCAAGATTTCATTTGATCAGGATTAAAAGTCAGTATTACAACTGATCAGGATCACAGTTGATCAGGAATAAATTTATTTTGGATTACAGTTGTTAAGGATTACAGTAAATGTGGACTACAGTAAATGAGGATTACTGTTAATTAGGATAACAGCTGATTTGGTTTGCAGTTGATAATCAGATTTACAGTTTATCAATTTTACAGTTGATCGTGATAATAGTAGATCAGGATGACATCTGATCAGATTCACACTTGATGGGAATAACAGGAATAACTACAATAACTAACAATTACGTAAATCTGGATTCCAGTTGATCAAAATAAAGCTACACTAAATCAAGATTACATCTGGTTAGAATTACAATTGAGAAAAAACATTTGTAGTGTTTCACCTTCTTGGGAAACAACTAATAAACACCACGGTAATAATAACTATTACAAAAGCCCATCAGTTAAGTCAGTTAAACTGGAGCTGGGGCGGTTCATTCCACTGAAGTGACTCACAGGCAGTCGGCTGTAACTGAGATACAATCTGATCTGCTGGATTCACTTGAAATCCACCAAGCAAGCAAGCTGACGAGATGGTGTCATTACACAATCACCACACACACACACACAATTACAGCAGAGATGCAAGTAATAACCAGTTTGGTGTGTACAGTCATGAACCCACTAAGCCCTACGAAGTCACCCCACAGTGTTTGTGCCAAACTGTGTTTGCTTTACATCAATCCAGCCAAAATAACAAACCAAAAATCTAATTCCAATATAATAAATAAAACTAGATAATAACAGTTAAACTTAGCTTGTAAGGACACACCTCATGTCTAGCTCTTCATTCAGTCCATGCGGCAAAAGTGTGTTTAATTTTTGTATCCAAAATGCTTTACGTTTCAAAAACAATAGATCCAGATCGCCACCTCGCTACCTAGCTACAATATTCTGGAAAAGTTGTCTCTTTTCTGACAAGGTTCAACAGTTTGAAGATGCAGCAAGTTACATGATCATGGAAAGGTTCTCTATCTGGTTTGTTTCTGTGCTGAATATATAGAAGGATTTATGTTATTGGGTGTTTTCAGACATATAGTTTGGTTGCTCAGGTCCAAACAAGTGAATGAGATGGTAAACTTGTTGGTTTGGCTCATTTTCACACAGCGCCTGGCTACGGGAGTCAAAACCAATTTGCTGACTATATGATAAAAAACGTATTTTTTCCTTCAACAAAAGTTTTTGAATACTTAAAAAGTCTGCTACTCTTTTGATATTTTTAAGTATTTTAATCAAAATTTGGTTTCTGACAGGAACAACCGCAACATACATGGAGCACGTCAGTCCTGTACCGCTACTTCAACTACAGTAAATGTATTTAGTTGCTGCAGGGCTAAAACATGCTTTTTTTCCTGTTTGGATCATCTTTTTCCTCTAATGGAATGGTCCCTGAACGCAGCATCTATTATTCATGGAGGATATGAGCACTCTGCACTCTGCTAACAGGCGTTAATGTACAGGGGAAGAGCTGCAGATAATTGGTTATTTCTCTTCTCTCGCAGGACGTAAACCAACACTGTTTGGCAAGATGCCGGCAGGTTTGGAGCAGTTTGTCTGTAAAGTGCCACAGAAACCACTGATGGTGAGGCCTTAAAGATGCCAAGGATAGAGCTTTATAGTGAGTTTCAGCTCATTGTTTATCTGTCCGGCTGCAACTTTACTGTTTCGGTTCACTCTCAGCGCTCTCATAGCGTCATTTCCAGAGAAAAAGCTGTAAAAAAAACACTGTACACTACCTGCTCAGCACCAAACGGCAAACAGACAGAAACACAACTCCAAATGAATGATTAAAATTTTGCAATTTTTTTTTCATTTTAAACGAGTGCGTGTTTCCATCAACTGCCGTTTTGTGAATCTTTGAAGGTGGGTCATCAAGATTAACAATTGGTGGCACCATTTTTTCAGTTGGGGCCTTTAAACCATTGCAGAAGAAGAGCACACAACAGAATGTGTGCTCTTAATTTTCTGTTATTTTTAATACTGTTCTGATGTCGGATGTTAAACACGGTAAAAGTTCCAACTTGGAGGTGAACGTATTTAAAAATGCTCCTTGCAAGTCAAAAGTCAGGGCTTCAACCTGCTCTGAACGCTTCATTTGCAAAGTTACCTCTACTTCCTCCTTGTGATGACATCAGATTGTGTGCACATGCTCACTTAAGGCCATCTGTTCCATAGTCATCGTTGCTAAGGTTGTTCACGTTGTCCACTCACATATTTCAAATCAGATTCAGTTCCAACATCTATTCTTTCGGATGGATTTGAGAAGTTGACATTTCGAGTAAAGAAGGAGAAAAAAAGTGAAATCCTGCTGCTATAATTTGTTTATGTAGCATCCAGAGCCAATTGAAGCTTCCTGAAACTGACCAATCAGAACAGAGCGGCCTCCTCGGGAGGTGGGCCTTAGACAGGAGCTAAAACTCTGTTATTGCATGTTTAAACATATAGTAAATAAAGGAAAATAGATTATAAGCATAAAAAGTCAAATAAAGTAATTCTTTGTCTGCTGTTTTTAATACAAGAAACTACCAAATCCACATCATCCTCTCCACAGCGTCCACATTTGATTCCTGTTTGTCTTTTAGGTTCACGACCATGTATTTCAGCAGATGGGAAGCATCACTTAGCAACTAAAAGCTACTGCAGAGTCACAAGTTAAAAACTACAGTAAATAGGCTTTACAGTAAACAACAACCCTACCCCACCCATCACCATCATCATTAGGTAAACACATCATGTCCACCATGTCCACTGAGTGGTTAGAATCAAGTTAACATTGATCTAACAGCACTTCTGGAAACATGAGACGGACTGAAATGATCTCAGCAGGCAGAGGGGCTGACTTTATTTTAAACAGAGCTAAAGCTGGACTTTTGATTTCTTTGAATTATTTCTGGAGAGAAAAACAGGAAGGATGTCATTTGGAGAATGTTTTGAAGGCTGGAGTTTGTGTTTACAGCCTCACCTCCATCTTTGTCAGTTACTGAAGTGAATCAGGACTTTCACGGTTTTGTTCCAGGAGTACAAAAACCTAATTTTTATTAATGTAATTCATGAATGAAATTTGCAATCAGAGGAATTTGTCTCTGGTGTGTTGTGGTCCAGATTTTGCAGTACATGTACATGCTGTAGATCCAGGTGTGTCTTTGATTTCTTGACCTTTCAGAAGTCTTGAAATCACAAGTCTGTACCAAACCCAACTGATTTGGTGTCCTCTACCCCTTGATTCTTGGCCATTGATCTATTAGCTTTTGGGTGTTTTAATTGCATACTTTTCTGATGCAAGACGAGGCTATTTAACAGAGAGTGAATCAGTGAATACGCTGATTGTCTACACTGTGCCCTTATCCTTGTGAGAGCTTTTAAAGTTTATATCTTAAATAACAATATAAACTTTAAAGTAACAATTACATATTTAAAAAAAAGACATTTTCTTACACCCCTTAAAATCAAGAAGGCCTCATGACCCCCTGTGTAGCTTTTGCGACCCCCAGGTTGGGAACCAGTGGTTTAAAGTAAGGCTATAACTTTGTTTTTGAAGGAGAAATAATATTAATATTAACAAAAATATATAGCCTCGGGTCGGGTTCGAGTCCCGGTTTTAGGCCTGTGCAGAACTCTAAAACATACTCACAGAATGTTCCTACATTTCCCAGAATGCTCTCAGGTCAGTAGCTTTAATGATGTCATCATTAGGTGCATTATTTGACTGAGAGCGAGCCAAACAGCAGAAAACAACGTCTCCCGTGGTGAGGTACGGCGTTTAGTTCCTGTTTTACTCCAGTGATTAAACCACTGGAATGTGTGTGTCTGTGTGTGTGTGTGTTTGTTATTGTGTAATACTAGTCAGCTGCGTCAGTAATGTCACTTACTCAACAATATGTAGCCGAATTTGGGTAACGTTTGTTTTTAGTCACTGTTGTCTCTGTTTTTTATTTATTCAGTATGGGAAAATAACTCCTATTTCAATACTCTCATTACTACATACATTTTACACGTTTACACTCAGATGCATCAGATGAGATGACAGAAATAAAGCTCATCTCAGTGTCTTCAGTACGAAAGAAGGTCCAGGAAGTGTTTCAACAGAAACTAGGTGGCACGGCCACGTCTAAAGGCTAAGGTGAGTCATCCTGTTCTGTCAGAGGCAGCAGAATAAAACCTGTCTGCATCACAACTGCCTCCCTGATCTCTCACCAACAACTATGTCTTTGTAGTCTCAAGACTTGTGAATCAGCAAAAATATTGCATTACAAGTCCTGCATGAAAAATTCTCCTACAGTAAAAGTACATAAGTATTATGAGCTTGATGTAGTTAAAGTATTGCAGTAAAAGTACATAAGTATTATGAGCTTGATGTAGTTAAAGTATTGCAGTAAAAGTAGTGGTTTGGTCCCTCTGACTGATATATTATTATATATGACATCATTAGATTATTAATACTGAAGCATCAGTGTGTAAGCAGCATGTTACTGTTGTAGCTGCTGGAGGTGGAGCTAGTTTCAACTACTTTATATACAGTTAGCTAGTTTAGTCCAGTGGTTCCCAACCTAGGGGTGGGGCCCCTCCAAAGGGTCAGCAGATAAATCTGAGGGGTCGTGAGATGATTAATGGGAGAGGAAAGAAGAAAAAACAAAGTTCTGATACACAAATCTGTTTTCACTTTTTGGACTTTTTCTCTAATCTTTGATTTTTGCTCAAATATTGGATCATTTGAACATTTATTGAAATGAAACCATGTGAGAAGTTTAGAGGGAAAAATCACTATTTGGTGGAGCTGTTAACAACTCATAGACATCTGAAATGTGACCCCGACTACACACTGCTTTTTGTAAGACGTCAAAAGCCAAAAAGGTTGGAAACCACTGGTTTCATCTTTAACAATGTGTTGTATTTTAAAAGCTTGTTATATTATCCATTGTGTCAAATCTTCATCTGAAAAGTAACTAAAGCTGTCAAATAAATGTAGTGGAGTAGAAAGTACAATATTTCCCTCTGAAATGTAGTGGAGTGGAAGTATAAAGTAGCATCACATGGAAATACTCAGGTAAAGTACAAGTACCTCAAAATTGTACAGTACTTGAGTAAATGTACTTAGTTTAATATGTGCTATACAAACAAAGTTATTATTATTACTATTATTCAGGGCCAGTACAGTACAAGCACACTGAGGCACCTCCCTGCAACTCCAAAGTTGTATAATTGAGGATCTTTTAAGCGGTTTTTGGGGAACAAATACTCCATGAAACTGGTAAAACCACCATATTTCATTTGGTAAGCTTCCTGCAGCACCTCCGCCTTTATATTATAACAACATTGATGTTTGCATTTTTATTCCACTGTTCTGCCCTCTCTCAAGAAGAAACACCATCAGGTTTGTGTTGAGCAAGAGCTGAATCCAAAATGACCGCGCAGAGCTACTGATTGACCACCCTGGAACATTTGGTTAATGGGGAACCTCCCAGCAGAGAAATACAACATAAAGCTAACTCAAACTAAAGCAAACACTGACTACATTAGGAAATATGTCCAACAATGACATCTACTGCAACCTGATATCTGAACACGGGTGGGGGAGTGATATGAAGCTGCAGATGTCAGACATGATGATGCGTAGGATGAGCGGCGGGCCACGCCCTGAAACTGAGCCACAAGTGTTTGTTTGTGGAGGGAGAGGCAGGGGAAACAAAAAAAGAGCCGGCACAACCTGTTCTACACTTCTGACAGGACTGCAGAACAAAAAGAACTGCAGGAGGGAGACAGACAGTGGTCATATCAGAGCAGCTACACACAGAAACAACTAAATAAATCACAGTTAAAGTAGTTTAAATAACTAAACACATATTAAAAAAGATCAAATACAGAAACACCTGCTTAACTAAAGACAGAGATAGAAACATGCATAAATAAGATGAATGAATGAATAAAAAGACAGACATCAGGCACAAAAACAGACAAAAAGATTGAAAATAAATAGAATTACAAATGACACTAATCACTTCTGCAATTAACCCTCATAATGAGTCTCTAGTCTCTTTTCATTTATTATCAGTCATTAATAAATGGGTGATTAATCCTTAATGAAGCTTTCAGAGAGCAGAGAAACTATTCTTTAGGGTTTACACTAGTTTTTTTATGGAGAAAAATATTCACAATCTATATTATGGTGCTTTGTTACCTAAAACAGGAGAACATAACAGCCTTCCGATTTAAATGAATTTTAGTAAATATGAAGAAAGCAATATTTTTTGAACAGTTATTTTTCATTGTTTGAATTAATATAAATTAAATTGGTCAAATTTGACCCAGAATACCCTGTACAATATGTACAAAATGAAAAAAACGTAAATATTTCCATTTTTCTATATTCTGGGAAAAGTTTCAGGCTGAAGAAAGATAAAAACACCTGTCAAATGTACAAAATTGGTCAAATTCAAGGATAAAAAGCTACATCTCAGCTTCCAAGACTGAACAAGAGTGAAATAAATGAATCCTGCACCAAACTGTGGCTAAATTAAAACAATTTAAATGAGAAAATAAACCTGCCGGTGCAGCAAAATACAGATTCAGATTCAAACATAACCTCACAGTTTGAAACATCTTTAGAAATGACACCATTAGACATTTCTGTATGACTTTAATATCCTACTTGTTGTGTTGAGAAGTTTAAGCAATGGAAATACATTATTATAGTAATGTGCTTTTGTTTTTTTCAGACTCACCCAGAAAAGAAGGTTGAAGAAGAAGAGAAGGTATTTGATGCACTGATTAACAGCCATGGTTTTCTTTCGTTCCTGCTCAGCAGCTTCTCACACTCGCCTCGCTGTCCTCTGACTCAGGCCTCCTGCAGAATGAAGGCAGACAGAAACCGACTCCCTCAGGCTAGTAAACTGACCGGCCTGCTCCACCTGTTTCCACTCATGGAGGGTGTGTCCTGCACCCTCCTTTCTTCCCTACCTCCTATTTCACTTCCCTATTGCTTATTTTTCCTTCCCCTTCCCTACATCCTCATTTCCTTCCAGAAGCAAAAGCAAACAAAAAAGAAAGCAACACAGATGAAAACATTTTTCACTTCATATTTGATATTTAATTGTCTGAATGGGTGATCCAAATGACTTGCAGATATGAAAGTCACATTTCTATCTTTAACCTCTCTTACTTTCTGTGAGGTTTGTTCATAATAGTTCAGATTCAGCAATTTAACTTACTTATCGTAAATCAACCTGATAAATGTCAACTGTTCTCACATTTGTGAGATTTTACCATTTTTGTGGTCATTCATACCATACAAATATAGACTGCATCCACATTAATAGGTTTTCGTTTTAAAAGCAGAACTTTTCCTATGTTTATGCCTAGCATCCACACCACTCCGGTGTTTTTGAACCCCTAAAACTGAGACTTTTGAAAACGCTGCTGACCCCATTTTAATTGAAAGGATTGCATTTAAGTCTGGACAGGTAGAAAATGGAGACAAACCCACATTCGCTTCCTGATTGGGTCTTATCAGTCACAGCGTGTCCTTTCCTGTTTCATCACGCCCCTGACATGTGAAACTTTTCCGCATGAAAACAAACGACATCAGCTTTGACTACCAGTGGTTAATTCAACATGGATAAAGAGTTACAGGCAGCTGCTTCCTGCAGTTGGGTCGGATCCAGGTCGGATCTAGGTTGGATCACGTTTATACCACAAACGAACCATACAAGAGTTCGTTTGTAACTGGACCGAGACCACCTCTTCAACAAGGTCTCGGTCCAGTTGTTTTGGTCCACACCTGAGTGTGATTGGAACAAGACCCGATCCACACTCCATACCAATTGGTGGTGCTAATGGACCATTTCATTGTTTACCAATCGTCAATAAACCTCAAGAAGAAGAAGAAGAGAAGCCTCTCAGCTGTGGTGGTTGCAGTGTCAAATCATTGAAAATTGCAGTTGTGTTTACTGCAGTGTGAGGTGTGAATATCCAATCTCAGCTCACGCCAAATAGTTTGACTTTATTGGAATTAAATTGTAAATGACTCAGAGCTTCAGACTTTCCCTTTTTAAAGTCACTTTAGCATCAGTGGTTTTAACATCTACTCACAAGAATGGAGCCATATGAGGACCAAATGTTTTGTCAATTTGAAAGACAAAATGGTAAAAAAAAATAAAATAAAATTTTAAACTGAAAGCACAAGTATTGAACCCTGAAAAAATAATAACGTTACCAAACTTTTGTTTGATTCTTGGGAGATTTTCTTCAACTATTATGATACAAATTTGACCCCATTTGACTACTGGTAACATCTTGGTTTGGTGTGAACATGAGCAGCATTGTGAAACTGTACCCCCTCAAAATAACTGAATGCATGACGCCCCCTCTTTTATCCAAAGTGTTTTACAATTTACCACCCACTCACACACTGATGGCAGCAAGCTAGCATGCAGGGCACATCGCCATGGAAATGGGGATCAAACCACCAACCTTGTGATTAGTAGACAAGCAGCCCCATCACACACCCATGACACTGATCATGACATGATCATCAGACTATGAATTTACTTTCTTTTCAACTTGTCACAGAATATGAGTGCATTATATAAACATGTATTAAAGATCAAGTAGTAAAAACAACAGCATCAACACAATGCCATGGTCATTATGAGTACAATCTGTGAAATATTACTCTATTACCATCTAGTGGCAGCTGTATGGAACTACAACACGGTCAGCAAACATATCTCCTCCCCTCCACAGTTCCCTCCTTTTTTTTTAATGATTCATGGTCTGACATGTAAAGTTTCCGTCTTATCTGTTAGCTGTAACAGAGAAAACAGCTGAGCATATGTTTCTACCCATCTCATTTGACACTGGTAAGTCTTCACATCTCTTATCACAGTCACTGAAGCAACCAGCAGTGACTTACTGACATTAAAACCCAGCTTGTTAAAACATAACTTTAGGCAGGCCTCATTTTTACAGTGTGTGTCCTGCTGGTGATTATCAAACTAACTTCAGCCGAGTGTTTGAACAGCAATAATGCTTTTATTCACACGTTGTCAGAGCGTTGCAAAATTACACAGAGCAGCTTTTGATGTGTTAACATCTCTCCAAACATAAACAGTGGTTGTGTCACGTTAACATTATACCAGCAGTATAGAAATGACAAGCACACTTTGACTGGAGAAAGATTTCAAAACAGACAAAAACCATCACGCATTTTATAACTTGGCAAAAAACTGCATTTAAAACTACTGAAGATATATAATTACAGCTGTTATACTATACTAACATGAATTAATTAACTGTTTATACACCAGTTATGAATGTTTCATAAGAGGAGTTATAGTTATTAACAAAGACATTAACACTTAAAAATGTCCTTATATCTGTTTACAACTACACTATAATATGTTATAGTGTGTTTATAAAGTATAAATAGGTGGGGGGTGGTTGCTATGATTAATGACCACAAAGCAAACGAAATGTAGAGCTTCAATGATTAATTGATCGGCTAAAGTTATTCACCAACATTTTTCCATAATTTTTTTGACAAAAAAAAAAATTTCTCTGATTCCAGCTTCTTAAATTTGAATATTTTCTGGTTTCTTTAGTCCTCTGTGACAGTAAACTGAATGTCTTGTTGGTCAGGACAAAACAAGACATTTTATGTTGCACATAAAATGGGAAACAGTGATCGGCATTTTCCACAATATTCTGATATCAGTTAACTTATAGAATAATCCACAGATTAATTGATAATAAAAGATAAATAAAAATAAAAAAAGATCCACTTCAAATGTCCTTTCAGTGTAAGTGATGGAGACCAAAATCCACAGTGTGTCCACACAGTCATTTAAAAGTAGATGTGAAGCTTATATGAGGCTTCAGCAGTCTGAGTTAGTCATATCAAGTGGATATCTGCCACATTTACAGTCTTTTTAGCATCAAATTCCCTCTTTGTGTTTCCTCGGACAGCGTTTCCCTGTTGAGCTGCGGTGGAAGTATAGTAACAAAAAACAAACACAAAGAAAAATGTGTCAGTGTTCATATGGGCAGTTGACTGTAAGATAGACTTCCTTTAATTCTTGATGCCACTGTGTTCAGCCATTCATGCCTATCAATATCCTGCTGTATCCTGCCAGCCTGTGACCTGCTTCCTGCTTACTGGATACTTGCTGACCTGTAAGCTGTTTTTGACCATAGTTTCTAGTAAAGTCCCTTTAATTCAACCTGCTTGGCCTACATGTGTTTATGTTGTGGGTCCGCTACCCTATTGCCATTTAGAGCTGCAACAATTAGATGATTAATTGATCTAAAGAAAGAAAATTAATCTGAAACTATTTTGAAAACTGAATAATCATAAGTCATCAATAAGTCATCTTTAAAGCAATAACGCCAAAGATTTGATAGTTCCAGGGTGTTAAAAGTGAGAATGTGTTGCTTTTATTACATGATAGTTAATTGAATATTTTTGGGTTTTGGGGCTATATGTTGGACAAAATAAGACATTTAAAGACATCACTTTGTGCTCGAGGACATCCTGTTTTCTGATGTTTAATAGACTAAATGACTCATTGAGAAAATAATCTGCAGATTAATCGATTATGAAAATAATTGTTGCAGTCATATTGTCTTTTGTATCTGAACACTGACAGTTTAAGGCGTACCCAGTATTTCATTATCAAATTATTTAGTCTCAATATTGACTCTATCGAAATTACTATCAGCCTCAAAACTTCAAACCCAATTGGCTGTCGATCCCCTATTGCCATCCGTGCTGTATCCACACTCTTTTGTAATTTAATTTCCATGCTATTAGTATGGAAGCACAGCTCATAGGTCAGTCTGGTCTGATGTCATACTGACGTTTAGGTTGTGAAGGTTTGACTGCAGTCAGACACCTAACGCCTCAGAAGCAGCAACGTCTGTCAGAAGAAGGAAGAAAGTTGCTGTGACCTCATCTGGACGAGTTTAACAAGTAAGATTACCTCAAGGAAACAACAAGAAACACTGTTGAAGAAATGTCATAATTCATTCTGGTGTGGAGTATAAAACAGTCTCATATCTGAACACTGATGAATTTCAAATGTTTGTTAATTATGAAGTTAATTGTGTTATAGTGTGTGAGCGAAAACAGAGCTGATCTTAAAGGTTTTCTTGTGAATCTAGTTTTTTTTTTTTTTACTCTGATTTCACGATAACTATTTTCTTGGGTGGGATCTGACATGTCAGAACTGGTCTCAGAATCTTTTTTTTTTTTGACTATTACTTGATCCAGTTTTCCACTTTTTATGTGTGAAGCTCTGATTGTCCAAGTGAATAAACTGAATATATCAGTATTCCTTAATTTTACCAGGGAGCCAAGATGACAACAATTAAAGAAGACCTTTGGAAAACTCTGGAGGATTTGACAGATGAGCAATTCAAGCAGTTCAAGTGGTGCCTAAAGGAGAATGACATCCCTAAAGGCTTCTCAGCCATCCCAGTGGCCCCGCTGGAGAGGGCAGACAGGCAGGATACGGTGGATCTGATGGTACAAAAATACAGCTGCCCTGGAGCTCTGGACATTACCATAAGGGTTTTAGAGAAGATCAGCAGGAATGATCTGGTGCAACATTTATCAAGCACCAGCTCAAGAGTGAATGGTAAGCTGAGGGAAGGTAAAATCAGGAGTATCTGAACAGCAAAGATGTTTCACACACATCTAATAAATTCCTGTTCTGCTTTGTTTCAGGCCTCAAGACCACAGATTCTGTTCTTCTCAAAAATGAATATGAAAGAGAAAAGGCCGCGCTGGGGAAGACAAAGGCTGAAATTAAGCTAATGATTCAGGAGAGACGGATGAAGATCTTGGAGGTCAAAGGCTCAGCAGAGCTCAGCAAGAGATCTGCACACAAACAGATCGCAGACAGTCTGCGAGTCTTTACTGTTTTGCAGCAGTCTGTAGAACGAAGTCTGGCCAATCTCATCGACACAATTGAGGAGAAGCAGAAGAAGACACAGAAACAGGCCGAAGAATTCATCCAAGAAATGGAGCAGGAAATCTCTGAGCTGACCAAGAGAAGCACTGAGATGGAGCAGCTCTCACGCACCAAAACCCACCTTGACTTCCTCCAAAGCTTCTCTTCCCTGAATGCTATTCCACCCACTAAGAGCTGGACAAAAGTCAGCGTCCCTCCCTCATCATATAAGGGAAATGTTAAGACGGCTGTGGATCAGCTGCAGGAAAAATTTAGCAAAGAGATGAAGAAGTTACTCGATGAGGCTGAGCTAATCAGGGTCCAGCAGTTTGCAGTGGATGTGACTCTAGATCCCGATACAGCAAATCCCTACCTCATCTTGTCTGATGATGGGAAACAAGTATACTGTGGTGATACTGGGGTACATCAAAAGCTCCCGGACAAGCCAGAAAGATTTAATCCTGCTACCAATGTCTTGGGAAAGCAGGGTTTCTCTTCAGGTAGATTTTACTATGAGGTTCAGGTTAAAGGGAAGACTGCCTGGGATTTAGGTGTCGTCAAAGAGTCAGTCATTAGGAAGGGATCAATCAACGCAAGCCCTGAGCATGGCTATTGGACTATATGTTTAAGGAATGGAGATAAGTACAAAGCTTCTGCTGCCTATCTTAGTGTAAAATGTAAGCCAAAGAAAGTGGGCGTGTTTGTGGATTATGAGAAAGGCTCAGTCTCCTTTTATGACGTAGATGCTGCAGAACGTATCCACTGCTTTACTGACTGTTCCTTCAATGAGAAACTCTACCCATTCCTCAGTCCCAGTGTTCATCATGGTGGTAAAAACTCCACCCCTCTGATCATCTCTCCTGTCAATTACACTGTTTAGATTTGATGCATCATCTTCTCAAAAATTATTTGACAATTTAAGAAGCATCACAATGTTAATGACTGTTTATAATCTGAGCAACAAAAATAATCTTCACCAACAACAATGGAGATGAGGGACATACTTTATCTGCTTTTCCACTTCAGGAACTTAATGAACTCCATAACCTGGAGCCTCCCATATGCTAAACCTATCAGAACTTAAAGGCCTTAGGTGGTTGGTTCTGTGTTGCTTTTCCATTGTATTATACAAACCAGGAAGGATCGGAAGTCTAAATTAGACATCGTAAAATTAATTACAATCAAGTCTTACATTAAAATAAAATAAAGTAAAAGGAGATTAAGTCTAAATGTAGTTCAAAAATGTAGTTATAATAATGAATTGTGCATATACTCTTTTTGTTTTGAGGAAAATAGAAAATAATGGTAATCTCTTCAAAAAAAGACATTTGTGAATTAAATATGTTCCCATTATAACCATTACATTTAAAATAAAATTCATCTTAAGGTCTTTACATTTAAAATATTAACATCTTTAACAGAAAGTTTAATAGAAAGTTTGAAATTGTGTTTATGTTGGAAATGACTGAAATCTGACCAAAATTTGTAAGGTCACAACTGAAAAAGTATTGATATCGACATCAGCAAAACATGAAACAAAAACATTTGTTTGTTATGTAGCGAGTACCTGGAATTTGATTTAGTACCAGTCCTGGAGGGTGCCAGAATTTAACTCCAGAAACTTGTCTCCAAAGGGACAATGGGTACAAGTTCAGTTACTGGTAGGTTAAGTTTCTGTAGTGGAAAAGGTCTGTTTTCCTAACAGTCTGAAAATGTGAAACTGTGGTTTGTTTGTAGTACCAGGTTATACCACTAGATGGTGTCAATTTCTGTTTAATGAGCTGGAGTTATACTGTAGATGTGTGTGTTGCATTGCTTTGCTCCTTGCCACATTCTCCAGAGTCACCTCAAAGAGGGGTGACAAGTCAGGTTAAAGTGCCAGTTGAATGTTTTATTGGAAATAAAACAACATAACTATTTACAAAAGGCATAAGGTGTGACAAGTAACTGCATCAGTAGTGAATGGAATGTATGGATGAGTGAAAAATGTGTATGCTATTGTTGAATGCAGAAAAAAATGTCAAAACAAACCAAAAACCTGGAGAGATGTGAAACCTAGGAGAGAGAGGCAAACATACGTACATTTACATGCACAAAATAATCCGGTTTTTGCCCTTATTCCAAAAAAGACAATATTCCTACTAAGCTGTTTACATGACTAATGAAAATGAATGTTCCACTAATATTCCTGTTTACATGCAGAGGGTTTTCAGGGTTTCCCTCTGCTCTGGTGGGAACGGCAATCACAAGATCTCTGCAGGCAGTAAAGTAAACCAGTGAGGTGAAAAACCGTGTCCGAGTCCGTGTGTAGCAAACTGCAGTAAAACCCCAGCTGAGACGAATATTCCAAATGCGCTGTATATTCCGAATAATATCTGAATATCTCATGCTTAGGAATAGGGCCTAATTCAGAATATCCGAACAGAATATGCTGTTTACATGACCTGTATCAAATTTGGAATATTGTCATAGTCGGAATAGTATAGTGGAATAGCGGAATAGTGAAATATTAGTGTGCATGTAGTCAATGAGACCAGACTAGTAGTTATAGCCTTGGTGGAGGCCTACCCAGGTGTCACCACATTACCATGACGACCCCCCCACATTCTGTATTCCCATTTCAACATTTTCTCTAAATGATATCATCAATATTATATAACATAGAAACACAGGATTCTCACAGATAATGTAATGATCCTATAGGTTTATATTAGAACCACCAGTTTCAATTAGTTCAACTTAAGGTATTACTTTGATACATGGAATTCATTCATTAACAAAGGGCTGCCTGTGTATGATAAGAATTAACTTTTCAAGGAGGGGGAGAGGAGTATCATAACCTTAATATGGCCACTTTTTGTATTTGAACAATAACAATATTTTTCTAATCTTTCTACATTTTAAGGACTCTGTGCTGAATTCTTCCGGGTGAGTCACAAGTCAAGTGAGTGCTAATTATGACATATGCTAATGTTTTTTCACATTGTTTAGTTTGATACTTAAAATCAAAATGTCAGATCACTGGTTTTCCTTCAGTTAAACGCACAGATACACATCTGTCTGTTTTCACTAACAGGAGAGTACAGGCTGGACCACGTAGTGGTAGTAAAATAAAAATAAAGTCATAAACACTGAACTATAAGGTATTACTTTGATACATGGAATTTGCCCCAGAACAGTCATTCATTAACAAAGGGCTGCCTGTGTATGATAAGAAGCACCGGCTGAAAATGCCAAACTTTTCAAGGAGGGGGATTCCCTTAACTGCACTACTTGTTCAACTTCCTTGGACTAACAGAAGAGTATAGGCTGGATACTCTCCTGATATGGCTTGTCCAACTTCCTTGGACAAGTAATACAGTAATACATGGAATCGAGGCCAAGACGGTATATCCACCTCTCTCTGACTGAGTATCATAACCTTAATATGGCCACTTTTTGTGTTTGAACAATAACAATATTTTTCTAATCTTTCTACATTTTAGGACTCTGTGCTGAATTCTTCTGGGTAAGTTTTTTTTTTTTTTAATCAGTTACATATATTAATAGATAACATATTTTTATGTGTTCAAGTATTTACGGTCTGATATTTCATGTCTCGTCCATGTCTCTGCCTCACCTCTTTCAGTGAAGTTGTTTTTTCTGTATTTTTTCAGTTGTCTCTGTCCAGGAACCAGCAGTGTTAAATCAATCAAAACTATTGTGTGAGTTTTAAACAGTTCTCAGTAATAAGTCATGCTACAAAAAATGAAAGTGAAGAAGTGATAGAAATGTTGACATATCAGCATTACTGATAAAGCCATAGTTTCTCTCATGTTACTGTCAAATTGGGCCTACGAGCCAGAAGTAGCACTATATCCAGTTTTATCAGTTTGAAAGGTATAAATAAGAGAAACTTTAATCACAATGAATGAAAAAAAACATACACAGCATTTTGTTCTTAATTTATGGGTCTATATATTTGTAATTCATTATTTCTTTTATTTTGCAGAGTGTGTAACACTCCTATAGCTTGCTTCCTCTCTCTCACACTGATAATCTGCTCATGTTTTGTATTAGTGAGACATTTTTCTACATTTTCTTCCCCCTGTTTACATTATGTGACCGTCAATCTTCTTTGATTCTGATTGATCCCTGAGCGACCTGGCAATGAAAGGAACGGTATCAGTGATACTGATACGAATAGAGTACTTCATTCTATACCCATCATATGAATGGAAGCATTCAGTTGCGTAAAACGGCCACCACTCCTCCCCATCCAAGTTTTACAAAAATATTGAAATTATTAAATAACGGTACAGATGAAGTATTATCAGCACATCTTCACACTTACAAATAACATAAGTCTTTATTGTCCCAGAGGAAAATTTGCCTTGGACACACAAAGGTGCTGCTGTACAGTACCAAATAATTCAACATTACGACACATCAAGCATCTAATAAATACAATGATAAAAAAGTAATCAGGATAAAAACTAAAACTCAATAAATACTCCGAGTACCTCTTGAAGCTCATCGAGAGAATGCCAAGAGTGTGCAAAGCAGTAATCAGAGCAAAGGGTGGCTATTTTGAAGAAACTAGAATATAAAACATGTTTTCAGTTATTTCACCTTTTTTTGTTAAGTACATAACTCCACGTGTGTTCATTCATAGTTTTGATGCCTTCAGTGAGAATCTACAATGTAAATAGTCATGAAAATAAAGAAAACGCATTGAATGAGAAGGTGTGTCCAAACTTTTGGCCTGTACTGTATATATAAACAAAAAGAGGGACTTTGGCACTAAAAAGACTAACGTTGAAAGATATCTACTTGATTTGACTCATTACGACACATCAAACATCTAATAAATACAATGATAAAAAGTAATGAGGATAAAAACTAAAAATCAATAAATACTCTGAATTCTGAGATCCTCAAAATAAGCACATCACTAAAAAAAAGACACAAAACAAACCAAAACACAGCAGCTTGCTTGTTTGTCTGTATTGCTGGTTTAGAGGAGGTTTAGAAATCAAGGTGGTCTGGGGTCTGTACGTCAAGGCCTTTACCTTCGTCCACCATCTGACGACTGGCAATGCAACAAACCCCAGAGGGCCAGCATGGCAGCAACCCCATGTTGTTTTTTTGGGTTAAGTTTGACTGGGCCTGATAGGTGCTGGTGTGGCCTCCAGGTCCCTCTCAGGGCTTGCTCTAGAAGAGGGTCCCCGTTTTCCTTTTCTGCACAAAGTTGCTCTGTCAGTTATTGGCCTTATTAATGAGGATTTTTATGTCACTTTTGGTCTGGTCTTTGGAAACCCTACCAGGATCTATTGCCCCCCACTAACATAGCCCCTAGGAATACAGGGACATTAAACTCTGCCATTACAATAAGGGAGCAATTCTCTTTGGTGATTCTTTAATGGTTTACAGGATCACTCTGTCAGCTTTCCATATACATCTGATCCATCTTATAACCAGGCGCTGATCAACTGACAGTTTTTTAAGTCGAGTCCATAAGACAAGAAAGATGGGTACTCCAAATAGCTGTTTGGCATGTGCCTCCCCCCCTGAGGTGTTTATCCTACTTTTTTATCATTTGAGTGCCACCTTCTTCTTCTTCTTTTTCCTAGAGTTATAACTATAACCCTAAAGTAAACTTTTAAGTTGCTTTATAGAAAATATAAAATTGAATTATAAACATGCAACATGTTGCATATGCTAACACATAACATTATAGAAGTTGTTTTGCAAAACTGACTGTGTGCTCTACCTTGTTTTAGACCTCAAGACACATTCTGGTGCTCAGAAAGAAGAAAATACCAGAAAAAAGCCAAAGCTAAAGTGGGTCCAGCAGTTTGCAGTTGAAGTGACTCTGGATCGCAACACAGCACATCCTAATCTTATCCTGTCTGATGATGGGAAACAAGTACGTCACGGAGACGTGAAGAAAAAACTACCAAACAACCCTGAGAGGTTTTACAGTTGTGTTAATGTCTTAGGGCAGCAGAGTATCTCTACTGGAAGATTTTACTTTGAGGTTCAGGTTAAAGGGAAGACTGCCTGGGATTTGGGAGTGGCCAAAGAGTCAATCAACAGGAAACAAAGTATTACAACAAGACCTGAGAATGGCTACTGGACTATAATGTTGAGGAATGAAGATGAGTACGTTGCTAATGATGATGATCCAGTCAGTCTCTCTCTGAATCAGCCTCCTCAGAAGGTGGGAGTGTTTGTGGATTATGAGGAGGGTCGTGTTTGCTTTTATGATGTAGATGCTGCAGATCTTCTCTACGTCTTTACTGGCTGCTCCTTCACTGAGAAACTCTACCCATTCTTCAGTCCCTGTACTAGAGATGGTGGTAGAAACTCTGCCCCTCTGATCATCTCTCCTGTCAATCACCCACTGAACCTCAAGACACATGACGTTGGGGAACAGAAAGAACAATATGAAAGAAAGAAGGCCGATCTGAAGAGTCTCCAGCAGTTTGCAGTGGAGGTAACTCTGGATCCTGATACAGCACATCCTGCTCTCATCTTGTCTGATGACAGAAAACAAGTATATGATAGTGATGTATGGAAGAAACTCCCAGACAACCTTAAGAGGTTTAACAGTTGTGTTAATGTCTTAGGAAAACAGAGTTTTTCCTCAAGAAGATTTTACTTTGAGGTTCAGGTCAAAGGGAAGACTGCTTGGACTTTAGGAGTGGCCAAAGAGTCAATCAACAGGAAGGGAGATATTAGACTGAGCCCTGAGAAGGGTTTCTGGACCATGTGGCTGAGGAATGGAGATGAGTACGAGGCTATTGATGAACCTTCAGTCAGTCTCTCCATGAAGAAACACCCTGAGAAGGTGGGAGTTTTTGTCAATTATGATGAGGGTCTCATTTGTTTTTATGACGTAGATACTGCAGATCTTCTCTATGCCTTTACTGACTGTACCTTCACTGAGAAGCTTGTTCCATACTTAAGTCCCTGTACTAATGACAATGGTAGAAACTCTGCCCCTCTGATCATCTCTCCTGTCAATCACACAGATTAGATTAATCATACTTCTTTCTTATCAAAAGACGCTATAAACATTCATGCAGACTGTTGAAATTAAAGGGGGTCTGTGGAGTATAGACTGAATTTAAACAAGTGTCTTTGTGTGCAAGAAAACTACTTTGACATGTGCAACAGGAGATTGAAGGAGATGTCAACACAGCACAGTTTGTTCACACAACAGCAGAAAAACTTGCTAATATTTTGATTACAGTTGTGCTGAAAAACAACACTGGTCACATTTTTCTTTTACAAGTTTGATGGTGATGTAAAGTATTATCATTTTCTGTTATTTTCTTATTTTCTGTAAATGAAAGAAATGTTGGAGTGAATTTTGGATGAATTTCATTCTGCAACGTGTTTGTCATTTAAATGTAATTAATAAACACAAATACTGAAATATAAAATTTGAGTTGACACTTTTGACACGTATTGTTTTCTAGCAAAATATAATCTAAACTTCTGGGATTCATCAACACTGATGTTGTCTAATAAGTACATTAAATAAGAAAATTACAAAGTAGGACGTGTTTGGCGGTTGCCTGTTAAAACTGGAATTTTATCTGCGCTTAATGAGTTTATAACAGTATTTCTGGTTTGCTGAATTGCTTTTAAAATAAAATGTTTACAAATTGATCACTTATTTCATAAATGTGCTCAATTTTTAAAATTATTTTGAAATTGATCATTTGTTCTTAAACTCAAAGAAGTTACCTTAATTAGACAAAATTTGCTCTGAAATTTAAGAGTCAATTAAGATAAACAAGTATAAATAAAAAAGTATTTCCTGAGGAAAATGTGTGATTGCTGTAATAACTGATGCCAATTGGTATAATTTTGAATGACTTTATAATCACATGAAAACTGAAAACTTGTAGAAATAAAACATGTCTGCATTGGCCTTTAGTGCATTACTGTAAATAACTTGTACACTGTACGTCATCATAATGAGCTCGTGCTGTTGATCAGAATTGTGCATCTTGGTAGCATTATTTATGTAGGAGGAGATACAAATCAAAGTGGTCTTTAAAGGCCCAAACAACCAAGTTTCTCAATTATGATTGATGTGGTTTGACATTAACACAATTTTCCACTAAAGTTTAGAACAGTTTGGATGATTTTACACGAGATTTGTTCACTTCTATTTTTCGCTCATACAGTCCTTATGAGCGACTAGCTTGTAGAGTTTAGAGTATCCAACTCTTTATAATTCACACCTAAATTATATGTTTAGCTTTGATTGTTGCTTATTCAGTCAAATGTGCTCTATATTCCAACAAATCATCATATAATGTGTGTCCAGCCTCAGTCTGTGGATTTATCTGTCTGTTAACTTTGTGCATGTTCTACTCTTACCTCTCAGACCAGAATCATCATGCAAATAAAGTTTGCCTTTGCTTTTATGGGAAATATAGTCCCCTAACAATAATAATAAGGTAACAGAGACAGGAAGTACACAATGTACTAAACATTTCTTCATTTGTGGTAAACAACTGCTAAACTTCTCATGAGAAAGTTTCACTCTGCATAAGGGAAGTCAGATCTTTCTCTGCACATTATTAGGGTCAGTCATGTGGTCTTCACAGTGCACTGTAGTTTACGTTTTGACCTATCAAGGATGAGATGTAGGCATAAAAATTAGATTAACTTTCTAACATTTTGCTTCTATAATTGTTGTAATAACTAAGTTGAAGAAGGTTTATCTTGCTGAAGCAGAAGAAAGCACATCTTCCACAGTCTGATGCTTCGTGTCTGTGGTCACGTAGAGTCCCTGAACGAGGAAACTAAGCAAGAGAGAGGGGAGGGGGTGCCTGTACAAATTAAAAGATGACAAAAAGTGGTGGTTTATTAAAGATTCAAGTAAGCTTTATAAGGGAGGGGCTGGAAATTCAACAGGAAGAAGAAAGAACAAGCTGAGGTTTAAACAGCATCTAACTCTGCTTGACTGAAGATCAGAAACTTCATCTGGAAACTCAAAGGTAACTTTTAGTTAAAGTGTAAAATGGAATAATTTAACTGTATCGTTCATCTTTCTACATTTGAAGAACTCTGAATCCTGAATCTGAACTCTGAATCCTGCTTGGTGAGTTTTATTAAATATAAATTTAAAAAACACATTTATCTGTGCTCAAGTATAAAATCCCTCGACACTGGTGGTCTTTAAATTGTAAACGTAATTCTCTTTGTCTCTGGACTTTGGTGAGGTTGAATTTGGGAAGATTACTTTTTACAGTCTTGTCTGAACAATCCTTGCTGTTCATCCTTTGTGAAGTTTATTTGACATTATTATTATTATTATTATTATCCACAAGTTGTTTACATCTGTGGAAATAAAATGTAAAAAGAAAATGGTCAATAAATGATCATGTTCCTCTGGTACTGAGGCCATAATTAAATGTCGGAAGTTAAGACGTATTTTTAAAGAAGGAACGACTTCAACGTGCATTTGGTTAACGGCAGGAAAAAGGTATTAAAACCTTTGAAAACTATTTTGAAACGTGTCAAAACAACAGAAGATACTCAAGCTTTTGTCGTCTGTCTGATAAAGTTGCAGATGATTTGAGTTGCATTTGACATGCAGGTCTTGAACAGTCACACTGGTGAGAAAGCAAGAGGTGAAATAATTATTAAAGCTGCTATAATCTATATCTTATTAATAAAAGATCAGATGAGTACTGTACATGTGATGACTCCTTGTTTTGGTTTTACACATTTAGAGATTTGCTGGTGAATAAAGTGAAACAGCTAAAGAGATTCTTATTTATAGACATGGACAAAGACACAAGTCCTGAAGCTAATGTTGCTTAATGGCTGCTATGTAAAAAAGGCACTGTGTGCCAACATGTTTGCCATATTAACTTATATGTCCATTTTGTGTTTACACCTTGTTAAAATTACAAGTCAAGTCAAATACATCATTTGACCATATTCATAGGACACATAACTACAATGTCAATGGTTCAACTCCCAGCTGTGGGACCCTTGTTGCAGTCATACCCTCATCTCTCTCTATCCCTGTATTTCCTGTCTCTCTCCACTGTCAAATAAAGGCAAAATGTCGCCCCCCCCAAAAATCTTGGTTGTTTAAGCTCCAGGCTACATTAGCCGCTACTAGAATAGTAGTAGTGGAGTGAATCGAGCTGCGTTGCATTATGGGTAATTTAGGCACCAGGTTTTGAAAGCAAAGAAGAACGTGTGAAATAAAAATTATGATATCACTGGTTCTGCTGCATTGATTTTAATCCTGTTTTTTTAAACTATCCATCATGAATGTTATAGGAAAGCAATGCTGAATGTATAAAAAATTGCTGTATAAATAAACTGGCCTTGCAGGTTTTGGCATTTAGCTCAACCAGAGGAAACAAGATGAGCGTTTATCACCAACAATGATAACAACACTAGTACAGACCTGCCAAGCCTGCACAAATTGTTTGAGTTCCACTTCAGCGACCGAGATGCATCAGATGCGAATCACTGCTGTTTGAACAATGAATTATTGTACATAATATGCATACATACCCATTACAGTACATCATTTGAATACATGCAGCAGTCAAACAGACAAAAAAGTGAGGGATGCACTGATATCAAAATTCTTGATACCAATAACAGATTGTTTACAAAAATATCTGCAGATGCCAATGCTGTTAGTTGGTCATGTTTGTCCATTTGTCTTTCACCTGCCTAAACATGGCTCATCAAGGAACAGTTTCACTTAGGCTACACACTAACCTGCCACTACTGCTGCATTTATATAGTTTCTATTGTTTACACCTCCACAATAATCAAACTTTAAGACAGTTTGATTTTTAAAAATATGATTTTCAGCTAATTTTAAAAGATGATGACAATGTAAAACCCAAACCAGCCTAAACAGACTATTTTGTGGCTATGGTGAAGTAAATATTTGAGCTGGTTAATACAATTGTTCTCATTATAGGTAGGCTATTACTTAATGGTATGATGACCAATAACAATACAGGCTGAATATGAACATGGCTGTTTAAACTGTAAAGGCAATCACATCCTTCCTTACATATTTTACTTAATTTTCAATAGGGGTGACAACAGTGACTTTTCCTTTCTTCCTCTCCTCACTTCAAAGTATCCTCAGTGAAAAGCTGGCCAGGTTACTTCTCATGTGTATGTGTAACCCACAGATGTATTATAACAGCTGGATAGGCCTCTGGCGCTCAGCCTTGCAGCCAATTTTCCCCAGTGGCCTCTCGCAGTATTGAAGCAAAAAATCCACCTGTGGCCCAAAAACTCTTTCTTTTATGAATTTTTGATCCATGGAGGTTTTATATTTGTAAAACTTTCCTCGAGCCGAGAAAAGCGATTTAAAAATCAATGATGTCGTCACAATGTAAAGTCAATGGACGGAGCAGGAACTCGTGGGCGGGGCCAGCGGGGGAAAGACCACTGAGGATATTCAGTGGGCTGCACAACACGGAAGCAAACCTGGAAGCTAGAAACTTTTTTGGCGTATACACCAGCTGACCAATTCTTATTGGACTTCTGGTCCAGTATCCAGCTCTCATAATACATCCATGGTGTAACTGGGGGTGGAAGAAAGAAGGCATAGCCTTGCCTAAATTTACTGCTCCTTACTGTGCACCCTACGCTACATACTGCTAAAGTTAAAATAATGAAAACATCTGTGTCAGCAGTTCAGCGGCTGAAGAGACTGCAACACGTTATGTAGCCCCACAAGCTGTTAGCTACGCCGTTAGCTAATGTTAGCACTGTTGAATCACAAGCATTCATGGTTAGAACACCTGTTTTGTTGGTCAAATGTATATCAAACCTGTGAGTGCTATAGCTCATTTCATTCACAAAAATTAGGACTTTCCAGTCAATATAATCTCACAAGCAAGTGGACATATCTGAGAGCATGACAGGTAACAGAAATAAATGGGCTTTACCGATTTGAGAGGCTTCCTGCAGGAACTTTTAGGTCCACACAGTGCAGCATGACTGACATTAAAAGTAATTTTAATTACTTTAATTTAATTTAAATCATGCCAGTTTAATTTCTCGATTGGCTCGGATGTATTTATCCATTACTTAGGTGTAAAAAAAAAAAAAAAAAAAGACAACTGGCATCTTTTTGCGTACCATAAAGTAATAACTCATACCAGCGTACTTTGATGTCAAAATGCGTGCCTGCTACACAAAGATTTGGGGGCAGTGGTGGCCTAAAAGTTAGAGAAGTAACCTTGTGACCAGAGGGTCACCGGATCAATCCCCCAGACTGGCAGGATAAACCTGGGTGGGGAAAGTGAAGCAGCGCTTGCCCCTCCCTCATTACCACCATTGAGGAGCCCTTGAGCAAGGCCCTTAACCCCAACTGCTCCAGTGGAGCTGCTCAGTGGCCGGCAGATCAGACTGTGGTTGTACTGGGCAGCTTCCAGGTATGAATGTGTAACTGTGTGAATGTGATCAGGGCATTCCTGAAAAAGAGAGCATTGCTCTCAGTGAAAATTACCCTGAATAAATAAAGGTTAAAAAAATGCATATAGGCTAATAGGTGATACAGGAGGTTCAGTAGTTCCTCAAATCACAATGTTGACAAGCATCTTTTCTTCTGAGTTGTCCTTGAGAAAGATACTGTAAGCCTGTTGGCACATAATCAGCAGCTGACCTCTGACCTCCCAGTTTAAGCACCAGGAATGACAATGGTGAAGTGTAATATCTCATTATTATTTTTCAGGTTTTCGCAGGCCAAACAGCTCCCCTCAGCGCCCAACGTCATCAGCTGACCATTAAAGAACTCCTGTAGAGGTATGTGAGGTAAAAATGTAAAATATTATCATTAAATGTGCTGTAATACCAGCAGAAGACAGCACTAAAAAATATGACTGACAGTGCAACAAAAGTCATACTGGTAAAGTGGCATGAGATTAGATAAATAATCATCCCACAGGAAGAACTGAATACATGTCCTTCCTATTTAAAATTTCTCTTATTTTCAGCAGGGGGCCATAATGGTGAAACTTAAAGAGGAGCTCCTTAAAATTCTGCAGGATTTAAAAGAAGATAAGTTTGAGGATTTCAAGTGGTACCTGGAGCAGGATGACATCCTGGGGGGCTTTAAAGGCATCCCAGTGGCTCAGCTGGAGAAAGCAGAAAGGCAGGACACAGTGGATCTAATGGTACAGAAATATCAGGATTCTGGAGCTCTGCAGGTAACCATGAAGATTTTAGAGAAGATCAGCAGGAATGATCTGGTGCAGCGTTTACAAAACTCCTGCTCACGACCAAAAGGTAAGTTAGGGGAAGGAATCTGAAAAGCAGTGTCACATGCATTTCATAAATTATTACATGAGTTATGAGTTACAGTGTTATATTAATAGTAATGTGTTAACAAGAAATATATAAAAAATAATGTTAGAGATTGATTTGTCTTTCTTTATGGTACACCACCATCAAAAAGAAAAAGTAGCAGGATAAAGAATATTTTTTAATGATTCAAAAGCTTTTTACAGCCTCTTGGACTCTTAACCACTTCACACTTGGCTACAAATAACATAAGTCTTTATTGTCCCAGAGGGAAATTTGCCTTGGACACACAAAGGTGCTGCTGTACAGTACCAAATAATTCAACATTACGACACATCAAGCATCTAATAAATACAATGATAAAAAAGTAATCAGGATAAAAACTAAAACTCAATAAATACTCCGAGTACCTCTTGAAGCTCATCGAGAGAATGCCAAGAGTGTGCAAAGCAGTAATCAGAGCAAAGGGTGGCTATTTTGAAGAAACTAGAATATAAAACATGTTTTCAGTTATTTCACCTTTTTTTGTTAAGTACATAACTCCACGTGTGTTCATTCATAGTTTTGATGCCTTCAGTGAGAATCTACAATGTAAATAGTCATGAAAATAAAGAAAACGTATTGAATAAGAAGGTGTGTCCAAACTTTTGGCCTGTACTGTACATATAAACAAAAAGAGGGACTTTGGCACTAAAAAGACTAACGTTGAAAGATATCTACTTGATTTGACTCATTTGGACGCTGAAGCTTCATATTAGCTTCAGATAAACTTTGAAATACATGTTTGCACAGAAGGAGGACTGTGGATTTCGTCCCCCATCACTTACATTGTAAGTGCATTATGAAGGGATCTTCTAATGGTCAGTATGAACAGGAGGAATGATTACAGCAGGAAAAACATGTTTCAGTGTTCATTTGGGCTCCTGAGTGATCAGACTTGAAAAATTGTGAACCCGTCCTTTAAAAAGTCAGTCAGTAGGGCCTTTTCCTAGTGGGACTTCTATTTATGAAATAATCTCCCTGCTGGCGTCACACAATCTCAGTCTGTTGAGTCTTTTAAATCTGAACTGAAAACTGATCTTTTTGCCTTCAATGATTTGTTTTTAATTGACGATGGCCTTGTACTTGTTACCATTTTCCTCCCAACGGGTCAGTATCAGTCTCAATGAATTCATCAAGCTTCACTAATTAAAGCCTGTCCTGCCGACAAGATTATCAATTATTGCAACTGTTCTGATAACCATTGCATCTCTCTAACTTTGTGTTTGTTGTCCACCAGCACATGAGCATCCAAGCCATGTGCTCTCCTCTGTCTCTTTTCTCCCTCTCTCTCTCCGTTTTCTCCTCCTCCTCCTCCTCCTCGCTTTTATTTCAGTCGTCCTTTGGCTGTCCTGGGACAAATCTACCTCCGTAGCTGACGGTATCATTTCCAAAGGTTTGCTTCTGGTTCTTCATTCTGTAGAAGATTCACCCCCACCCCTGGTCTCATTTTGATTTGGTTATCCTGCTTTTCCAGGCTGTATTCCTGTAATTTGGCCTGCTTGGTCTAATATATACACACACAACATCTATTGCATGTTTGTCTGTCCTGGGAGACATCTGATTTTTTAATTAAGTGTAGAAATGTATTATATCAGGATAAGCCCCTTGAAATGTATCATCTCTTTTTCAAGGGGGTGCCAAACACTCACAAACCAGTGGAAAACGGTAGAAGACACAATGATATATAACACAACAATGACACAACAAACAACAGATAAACAACAAACTAAATAACAAAGAGAAAGACAAAAATGAATAAAATAAAGGAAAAGTTACAACCTTTAAAAAAAATTGATCAATCTATAAATAAAGGAAATAAAGGAACAGTGATGGCATTACTGACAACATAGGCAATCTGTTTTAAGATCAGAAAAAACATTCTTAAATAAGCAAAATGTTGACAGAGCGGATATTTGCAGGTAAATTATTCAAATTGGAAGGAGCCCGAAACATACAAACTTCCTTAGATACAAAGGGGACTAGAAAAAGGATCTGATCAGAGCTTCTTAGTGAATAATTTGACATATAAGGAACAAAAAATTGTTTTAGACAATAAAGACAGTCTGACATCAAGAAGCATTGAATGGGTTTTTGTTTTATTGAACAATAATTTGTTAGATGACAACCAAGTTTGTAGAGTATTAAAATCAGATTGTAGGGCCTCTTGAATTTGTGATATAGGATATAGAAGCTTTTGATGTATATATTATAGTATCATCTCCATATAATTGTACACAACAATCAGAAAAAAGAGTGGGAGATCATTAATAAAACAGAAGTGATCCTAAAGTAGAACCTTGAGGCACACCTCTCTGATGACTAAGTAAATCTGATTTGCACTCTCTTAAAACAACACATTGCTTTCTGTTGCGAAGATACAAATTAAACCACAGTAATGCACGTTGGGAAAGACCAATAGCATGGAGCTTGTCCAAAAGAAGATAGTGATCGACCAGATTAAAAGCTTTGGTGAGATCAATAAATATTGCCCCTGTGAGATGACCGTGTTTAGATGCAGAGAAAACATAGTTAGTGAAGAGACCAGTAGTTGTGGAAAAGCTAGGTCTGAAACCAAATTGATATTGAGAAAGAATATCATTATTATTAAAGGTACTGTGATAAGTGATTATAAATGTTTTTCAAATACTTGAAATTGGTCTGTAATTATTGGGATCAAGTGTGTCACCATCCTTGTGGAGAAGAGTAATATGTGCAGATTTCCAAATAGCTGGTATTTCACATGTACATAGTGAAAGATTAACCAGATCAGCCAACGGATAGATGAGAATATGAGATGCTAATTTAATGAACTTTGTTTCAATTCAATCAAGTCTGGGACCACTGCTCTCTTTCAAATCACAAATGGCATTGCAGACATCAAAATAAGTTATTGTATGAAAGTAAAAAGAACTTTGACAAGCTGAGATAGAATTAGAAGTCATTAGTACACTGTTTGGAATTCAATTAGAACAGACAGAAGACAAATGCTGATTGAACGCGCACGCAATAAGTGAGGGATCATTCAGTATTGTATCAGCAACTCTTAATTGACTAGCATCAAATTTATCTGATGTATGAAAAATATTTTTATATTTTGTTCTGGAATTGTTTAGGATTTTTGAAATTATTACTCAGACGTTCATTATAGTAATTAGACTTGCATTTCAGGCTTGAGTCTTGCTGATATTTCTTAATTGTCTGTATGTTCCCAGTCAGCATGTTTCCTTGTCTGAGGATATTTTGCCTTCTGCCTAAAAAGAGATATGAGCTCCGAATTGATCCAGGGTAAATGTCTGCCCTTAACTTTTGACAGTTTCCAGGGAGCATGTTTATCAACTACTACTTTAGTGAATTCGGAGTAAAATAAATCCCAAGTGTTTTGAATATCAGGTATTAATTAATGGCAATTAAGTCATGAATAAATATGTCTGGGTCCATTTTCTTACACGGTCTAATTTTAACCAATTTGGTGGGGATTTGGGTAATTTTATCTTCCAAACTATGAAATGGTCACTAAAGCAATCTAACAAAACACCAGCTTTTGAGATTCTATTTGGATGTGTGACAAGTCTCCAGTCAAGTAAAGACTGAGAGGTAGGAGTGACTCTAGTGGGTTCATTAATTAGTTGTGTTAGGGTCAAATTAGAGAAAACAGTTTTATCTTTGCAAGAAGACCTATTTAACCATTTTTTGTTAAAGTCAATGGAATTGATGGTTGAACTCAAACAACTACGACTCAGCAGGTGCGGCTTGGGGTCTGTATACATTTTCCAGTCTAGTGACATATTTATTCTCATGAAGAATTACTTTAACAAAAAGACTTACTAATTTGAATTGAGGGTCCAAGGATAGAGGATGTTGTGTTGCTGTATAGATTGTGATATTGGGCTATACAAATAAAACTGACTTGACTATCTCTGCCTTGTTTTAAAAGAATATGACAGAAGGAAGGCCGAGCTGAAGAGCGTCCAGCACTTTGCAGTGGATGTGATTCTGGATCCTAATACAGCGCATCCCAATCTCATCCTGTCTGATGATGGGAAAAAAGTACATCACGGAGATGTGAGGAAAAAACTACCAGACAACACAGAGAGATTTTATTCTTCTGTTAATGTCTTAGGAAAGCAGAGTTTCTCTTCAGGTATATTTTACTTTGAGGTTCAGGTTAAAGGGAAGACTGACTGGGATTTAGGAGTGGCCAAAGAGTCAATCAACAGGAAACAAAGTATTACAACAAGACCCGAGAATGGCTACTGGACTATAATGTTGAGGAATGGAGATGAGTACGTGGCTAATGATGAAAATCCGGTTCGTCTCTTTCTGAAGAAACACCCTCAGAAGGTGGGAGTGTTTGTGAATTATGAGGAGGGTCTGGTCTCTTTTTATGACGTCGATGCTGCAGATCTTCTTCACTCCTTTACTGGCTGCTTCTTCACTGAGAAACTCTACCCATTCTTCAGTCCCTGTACTAATAATCATGGAAGAAACTCTGCACCTCTCATCATCTCTCCGATTGATCACACTGATTAGATTGATCATTTGTATTTAAAACTATTAATGATGATCAGTTGAAATTCTGCTTAATGTGGCTACATTAATTTGTAATCCAACTTTGAAACTGTTGTGTTCACACATGAATGAGAAGCATTTTTAAAAAAACAGGGCAAAATATTTGTGAGAAAATATGTATGATTTACTGAGCATGTAAATAAGAGATGTTTGAAGCATTTTATGAATCACATTAAATTCTCGATTAAAATGAATGGAATACCCAGTAAATACTGAAATTCAAAATAAATTTGATCTATTATGTAATATTTACAAATTACATTTTGTACTATTTTCACTTTTATGTAACTGTAAAGAAAATAAAACAGTGACACACTGGCTGTATTATGAACAAAATATAATATTTTGTCTACTGAAAACAGCTCAAAGTCCTCAGACTAACACATAAAGCTTCAACAGTATAAGCTTTTCTTTCTACATACTTACAGAATGTGAATTGTTTTGTATAAGAAATAGATTAACAATAAACTACAAAGTAGGAAACTTTATGAAAAACTGATACAACACTGGAAAAACAGTCACTGCATCAAAACTGTAAAAATCATTAACTAAAACTGCGGTCCAGTTCCACTTCAGTACTCTGTGCTAAAATGCTTGTTGACTTTGAAAACAGAAACGTACACGGTGAGACTGATAAGGAAGAACTGCTTCTGCTCCTTCAACCAGACCAGCTTCATCTTCACCTGACCGTCAGGGTTCTGGTACTCCATCAGAAAGTGCTCACCGCTGTAGTCAAAGGACAGCGGGTTCTTCGCCATTGTGATGCAAATGGGTGAGCTGACACACCAGAAAGGTTTCTGGAACTCGTCCAGCAGAGTCAGTGTCATGATGCAGCAATTCTACGCAGCAGCATAGGAAAGAACCATCAGAGCTGGAAAAAATAGATGTGACCTTTCTTTCCCAACAGCTGACCAAAACCGAAAGTCATTTCGCAGAATCATCAGTCAAAACAGACGTTGACAACCACAATGTGTATATACTTCCTTATTTCCAAAGAGTTATACTAATTTTAATATTCTCTTATTAGTTTTAGTGCCGGTAGGCGGTTGGCGTATTCAAGTAATACTGCAAATTCAAAAAAAATTATCACTGATTGTCAACCATCCACGACATACAAACACAGAAATCCACTGATGAGTGTGTGGAGAGTGTGGAGTTATATTCAAAGACATGGAGAGACTGAGAGCAGCAGTAAAAATAATAGTAGCAGAAATACTCCTACTACTCTACAATTTCGGCCGGTAAAAAAGACACTTCACGTCACACAAATGAAACACAAGCTCTTACTAGACATTAAAACAAGACTATGTAACTACAGTTCTATAAATTGTTGATGATTGTCAGATATTATATCTTGGTGTTAAAACATTGGACAGTGGCTGAAACACATCTGTTAGACAGCAGGAGAGATAAAGAACACTGGAGAAGCAGTAGTTGCAGGATACATCCATGGTACTGGGGAAATGTGGTAGGAGGGGGTTCAATATGCGTTTTGTGAAAGAGTGTTTGAAGTTGTTCTTTAAATATAACTTATTATTGGTTAGCTCGTGGATGGCTTCAGGGGAAGCCAAGTCCCTTGGGTGTTATTGTATTTGTAGGAAAGTTGGTTTAAATTGAGATTTATTTTCATTTGATCCGGGCTTATACAGATGATTCTAAACTGGATTATTTAAAGAGGACGTATTCTGCACATTTCCAGGTCTATATATATATTCTGGGGAAATATAAACTTCTCAAATACATCCACACATGTTGGAGCCCGAATCTGATCTGAAATATGAGAGTGGACAATGTGAACAACCTTAGCAATAAAGACTGCAGAGTGGACGGCCGTTTGTGGGCAGGCACGAATAATCTGTCATCGTGAGGAGGAAGTAGAAGTGACGTTGCAAACGGAGCGTTCAGAGCAGGCTAAAGCCCTGACTTTTGACTTGCAGGGAGCATTTTTTACGTTAACCTGAAGTTTTGGAACTTTGACCGTGTTTACCATCCAACATCAAACCAGTATATAAATGACATAAAATCAGAAAAACCATGATATGTCCCCTTTAAGGTAATTGGCCAAATTTCAAACATTCTTCAAATTTGTGGAAATATTGGTATATATTGTCAGAGTATTGGCAACATTGCTGAACCACTATAACTTGGATTGGTTCAGTGTGTGTCACTTAGTGGAGGGGGTGTGAAATGTGTGTTTTGGACAGATGTACCTCCACTGAGCCCTCCAGCAACTCGCTCTTCCAGGGCAGCTTGATGTTTCCAGACAGCGACCTGTGCTGGGACAAGTTGGTCCTGTTGATGGCCTTCAGCTCCACCTGTCCGGCCCGAATCTGAACTGATCACAGCAGCACAACAAACCTTAGGTTTTTACACCGTAATCAACACAGTTCCTTCTGTCAGGACAGTGCCGGTTCATTTTTAAATCTGGATCTTATTTATGAACTGAAGAAAAGTCTAACCTCTGCAAAAACTGAAAATTATGACATAATAAACTAATTCTAATATTACAGTCAAACAAGATTCAGTTTTAAGTCAGAATTAAAAGAAATTGTTCAAAAATCTTCCAAACAAAACCTGATCAGAAGTTTTTCTTAATTTTCAGAATTTCAAAATTTCTTCTGGCTTAATTTTGTTCAATATACTGCAATTAAAAAAATGTTATTATCCATACTCATTTATTTCGATTTTTTTTTTTAAATAACCTCATTGTAAATTGTATGTCATTGTGAATTAATATTTATTAATATTGTGAGATTGTGAGCGTGACAATAGTCATATTGCCTGTTAATTAATTGGGCAAATATATTTGTTAACCTATTAATAAGATTAGATAAAGTAATCTGAGTGTTAATCGTTAATCACCTTTTAAATCAGAAAATGTCAAATTTAATATGGTATTCAGATTGTCTGTACCTGTACGACAGAAGAGCTGGCGGAAGTGTCCCGACATAATCTCAGTGCCGGTGTTGTGCAGGACAAAGTGCAAAGTGTAGCCATGCAGCCCAAACTCAGGGTCCGAGCTGTCCACAGGCGGTCTGTCCACAGGCTCAGAGAACGGGCTGCACGAATGAACAAACAGGATGAAAAACAAAAAAAAACAGCGAAGAAGAATACAACACTTCAGAAGTGGAACACAAAATATTTGACTAACCAAAGCTTATGACAAAGGTCACTGAACTTCTCCTAAATTCAACAACAGAGTTGATGGTGGTGTAGTTAATTTGATGAATTACCTTTTAAATCAAAGCTTCCAAGTAAAAAGAAAACACACTTTGAACACAGAAAATTCAATATTTTTGCCGTCAGCGTTTCCCACGGCATATTACAATGGATTAATTTACTTTATTATTAAGCTCCATTAAAGCTTCCTTAAACTTAAATATAATAACTAAATACAGCAATTAAATGCATGACTGAACTGATACATTTCTTCTGAAAATAGAAAAGGTTCATTCAAGTTTATTTTAAGTAATGACATTTTCTCTTTAAGTTTAATTTTTAAGATTTTAAGATATTTAAGATAAATATTATTATTATGTTGATAACGCTGTAGTAATGTGTTGAGACCAGCAGAGGGAAATCTGTCTACCTAACTGAACCTGAAGTTTGACTAGTTAGATAAATTGAACAATATTAATCTGTTCACTTTTGTTTATGTGTTTTGTTATTTTCTGAACATAAACTGGAGTTTATTAGTGTAACAGTTAAAGCAGCAGAGTTAAGGAGAGCTGAACGTACCATACTGGAGATCCCAGCAGACTCTTTTCCACCAGCCTGTGAAAGTGCAGGCTGACCATGATGAAGGCAACGCTGCTCTGACCCTACACACAAAAACACAAACATGTTAAATCGTACTTTTGTTTATGTTCACATTATACAAATGTGCACACTGTCAAGGCTTACTGGGACACTTGAATAGATCGGAGCCATCGTTTATGTTATTAGTTACACCTGTGTTTTTCCTCCTATGACGAGTCAAAATGTGTGCTGTGAAAAAGGCCTATTTTACAATTTCATGTCTGTGCCTGAGTCACTTTTACATAAAAAGACCGTCAAACATTTCCATTTCATCACGGCACAATTCTAAATTTAATGCCGCCACATTAATGTACATACACAGTGAGATTCAGAACCCGGTTAGCTATGTAATAATTTATGTAATAATCAATTAATTATCATTTCTGACAGACAAAGTAAATAATATCAGTTTAATAAACCAGAAAATACTGAATGAGTCTAAATGTTTTTTCCCCTCAGTGTGGGGGAAAAAAAATAGATAAAAACCCTCGTATAACCACAATAGTCAGCAGACCTGCCATTTCCCAAATGATTATTTTCACTATTGTTTAATGTGTTGATTATTTACAGTTGTTTGGTCTATAAAACATCAGAATATGGTGAAAAATGTAGATCGGTGTTTCCTGAAGCCCAAGATACAACCTTAAAATATCACACAACCCAAAGATATTTAGTTTACTGTCACAGAAGACTAAAGAAACCAGAAAATATTCACATTTAAGAAGCTGGAACCAGAGAATTTTTCTTCAAAAAATGACGCAAAACAATTAATCGAAATAGTTGGCGGTTCATTTTCTGTCGATCCACTAATCGTTGCAGCCCTACATTATAAATTTGCATCATTGTCAGCTGAATGATGAAATTATGAATATCTAACAGAACGCCCTACATGCAAAATGTTAGCAAACAGACAACATCTAAATTGTATTAAATTATGTAGAGCTGCATCAATTTTAATAATTGATTGGTCATTTTTAAAGAAAGAAATGTCCAAATTCTCTGATTCCAGCTTCTCAAATGTGAATATTTTCTGGTTTCTTTAGTCTCTATGGCAGTAAACTGAATATCTTTGAGTTGATGGCCTGTGTGTCAGGACTAAAGAAGACATTTGAGGATGTCTCCTGGGGCTTTGGGAAACAATGATCGACATTTTTCATTTTATAGACCAAACATCTAATTGATATATTGATTGATTGAAATAATCAACAGATTAATCAATAATGAAAATAATTGTTTGTTGTAGCCTTGAAATTATGAAACAGTTGTGAAATGGATTGGGGATTCACTAATGAGAAGCAGAGTGAGCATCTCTGGTCATTTCTTTAGTCTTCAACAGCAGCATGCTGATATTGTCCAAACTCACAATCTTTTATCTTAAAAAAGGGAAGATTCTGAACTTTCCAAAGATACAAGATGATTTTTTACAAAATAAGAAAACAAATGTGTGTAAAAACACACAAGAGTGCTCAAACATCATATTTACCCTCCAGATGCCAATGATGAAGCCCGGCGACAGAAGGATCAGTTTGATCAGTCTGTCTTTTCCAACGAAACGAGCAGGATGAGTCTTCATGTCCAGCTTCAGAATCAGAGAGCGCCAGCCAGGCCTGACAGAGGAGAAAGGATTGTGAAGGAGTGGTGGTGGATGAATTGAAAAGGAGGTGTGGAGGAGGAAGCGGAGGTATCTCTCACTTCCTGACTTTGGGGCTCTTTAGTGCGTCCTTCCTGACTCCGTGTAGCTGGATTTTGCTGATATGATGGTATCTGGGGAAGTTGCCTCCACTCCAACGGACGATCACAGAGGACTCGAAGAAGTACACTCGGCTCTGCTCCAGCCTGCTCTCCCGTCCCAAACAATCACACACTGTCAGCTCCCAGCTCACATTCAGGTTCCTGGGAAAAAAAAAACTCTACATACTTAGTTTTTTTTCAAGGCTCACAATATTTTAAACTGAAAGCTTCTACTCCAAAGTTAAGTTACAGTTAACAGTCACCTTTATATCTTCAACATTTATTATTGTGTCTGTGTGTGGCCCGGTCACACTAGCATTTAAAAATTGGTTCAACAGAATTGTTGCAGTCAGTGGATTTGCTCACAGGAGAGAACAAAAATCCACAAAAAAATGTATTTTCAAGATGAGTTCAGTTTTAGTGGCATGCGAATTTGTGCAGTTAACACTGTTATGATCGTTTTTATCGTTATCTACTCTAGATTTATGAAGTCATCGAAAAGATTTGATGCAATCTATCGCAGGGAAAACTAGCTTTTGTTAGGGGGCTAAATATTTTTGTTGGAGGGCTAGATGGCCCACGGGCTGCTATTTGCCTACCACTGGTTTACAGACAGTCAATAAATATGTCTTTCCAATAACTAAGACGTTATTCTCTTGTTATCAACCAAGCTAATAAGCTTGCTAACAGAGTTGGCTAAGTTGACTAAATATGATTATGATGGACTATTCATCTACAGCAAGTTTTAAGTCTCTATATGAAATTAAAACAATGGCTGCTGCCTGAAAAGTTGGAAATTAATCTAAAATTTGATGTTTTGTCAGCAAGAGTAGAAAATATATTTAACTGTGGTCACTGAATAAAACATGAAAAAAGCAGCACAATGACAGCTAGTAACTTTAAAGTGACGCTTTAAGAAGGAAGGAAAGATACCTCCTGTCTACAATGATAAAAAAAAAAAAAAATTTAAAAAAAAAAAATCACATTTTCATCTGTCCCCTACCTGAGGACCCACTCTGTCTGCCTGGGCAGCCCCGTGTACGGGCTGACGTCTCTCAGCTCTCTCCTCCACTTGTTCAGCTCTTGTCCGGCCATAGTTCTGAAGTACATCTTCTTCCAGTAACCTGCTGACCGATCCTCCATCTCCACCGGCTCCTCCTTCAGCGCAGCATCATCCACTGACTTCGGCTTCCATGTTTGACCCCCAAACTCGGACACATAAATCTTATGCCACATGACACTACATTGAAAGAAAGTCACAGCTGAACACTGGCTGCAGAGAAGTAGTGAGAGCTACTGACTATGTGATCAAGACCAAATTTTCTTCTACTTTGTTCAACAAAAGATAATAAATACAATAATTGTACATCCAATAAGTATTCAGTAATATCCGGTTCTGATCTGCTGACTAAAAATACACAAATACAGATTTTGGGCTGCTGCGGCTCAGAGGTTGGGCGGGTTGTCCACTAATCGGAAGATCAGCAGTTTGATCCCCGGCTCCTCCAGTTAGCCTTCCAGACTAACTGAAACACCTATAGCTGCTTCACATTATGCATAACAGTAAAGGTTCGCTTTACAGCAGCTTTGCAGGGTACAAAAACTCACAGAGCTTCACAGCTACCCCTCTGGCAGCTTTCTTAGTCAACACTCCCCAACACCCTCACAATAAAAGCTTTTCAGCTGCTAGGAATGTGATGAAAGCAAGGCATGATTACTGTGAAGCAGCTGCAGGTACAAGAGACGCACATTATTGTTTCACTTAGCTTTAGGAGTGTAACAGTACGTGTATTCGTCCCGAACCATCACGGTACGGACGTTACAGTTCGGTGTATGCAGTCATATGAAGAATATACTCCGTGACCCAAACAATTACTGCCAGAATAGTCTAATGATCCATTTACTCTGACGTGTGGAACAATAATTCTATAGCGCGAGTTCCACCCAGAACGTTTTGGCAGCACACCACTTAGCTGTAGCATGCTCATGGGTGTATGCTAGATGTCAGAATGACAAACAAGAGACCCATAACACTGACCGAGTGCAACACTATTATTAAAATATGCTCCGTTATCTCCGTAGTGAAACGATACCACGACTCCTCCTACAAGCATTAATAGCGCTCTCTGCAAGATTCAGTATTTAATATTTCATAAATCTCCTGATGTGCGGGACAGTTAAGACTTCTTGATTAAAATGAAATGGGGAACTGTGTCACACTTACTCGTCATTGGCAAGCTGGTGGAAGAGCTTGCTGACGTGGCTGATGCAGAACAGCGAGGATGCATCCAGGTACGACAGGATCTTAATCAGAATCTCAGACGGCAGCCTGACAAAAAGGTAATTAGATGTTACTTTGAGTAAATGATGCCAGCAAAAACTCACCACAGCTAGGGGGGTCCAGATATTCGCTTTACATTCTCATTTCTAGTTTCTTTTAAGTATATTTGCATCTGCCTGAAAACTAACTCTAACAGCCATTATGGGGTAAAAAAAAGTTTAAAAGTGATCAGTTTTAAGTATAGACTTGAACTGAACAAAATAATGAAACAAGAAAAAACTCAACATTCTGTGATTAAAGGCTCTCAAATGTGAAAATGTGTGGCTTTTCTTGGTCTTACAAAACTGTAAATTTTATATTTTGGGGTTTTGGGTTGTTGAGTGGAAAAAAAAAAAAAAGACATCTGAGGACGTCACCTTAGACTCCAGGATGTTGTGATGGGTGTTTTTCAATATTTTCTGATGTTTTATTGACCAAGTGATTAATCGTGAAAATAATTGGCAGATTAATTGATAATAAAAATAATCATTAGTTGCAGGCCTAAAAAAGAAAGAGGAAAAACCAATTATATTCTGACTGTTTCAACATTCAGCCATAAAAATGAAATACCAATAGTTGCCCAGCAGATGTCGCCATTTGGACTGTATCAAATGCTTTGAAACAGTAAACCATTTCAATACACTTGCTTCATAGTGATTCAGTGCTTCAGAAAGCTTTGTTTATACGTATATACCCTATCACTATATATGTACAAGTTAAATTTCCAAACATTATACTGTCCAACTAACTTCTATCAATTAGACCTGCAGTTTAAGATATTTAATCATATCTATATTTAGCAGAACTAGAAAATAAAGCATTAATATAAAACTCAGTCCTCGTCTGAAATAAGAATAAAAATAAAATGTAAACATGGGACTGGCACTGCTTAATGTGAATTCATTTTCAGGCTACAACTTTTAGTTTAATCAATTAATCTTTCACTCTATGGAATGACCAAAAATAGTAAAACATAAATAATTTTTAAAAAATCTAGGGCTGCAACTAACTGTCGATTATTTTCTTGCTTACATGATAAGTTGCTTGGTCCATAAAATCTCAAATGTGAAAATTGTCAATCTATGTTTACCAAAGCGTAAGGTGACGTCTTCAAATGTCTTGTTTTGTCCTGACCAACAGTCCACAACCCAAAGATAATCAGTTTACTATCACAGAGGACTAAAGAACCCAGAAAATGTTCACATTTAAGAAGCTGGAACCAGAGAATTTTGGCATTTTTTTCCTAAAAAAAAATGACTCAAAACAATTATTCGATTATCAAAATAGTCAGATAATCAACTTATCGATTAATAAACTAATCGTTGCAACTCTAAAAAAAAAATTTTCCCTAAGTCCAAGTTGACATAGTTAAATGTCTTGTTTTGTCCAACAGTCCAAAACCCAAAGACATTCAGTCTACTGTCATAGAAGACCAGCAAATATTTACATATGAAAAGCTGAAATAACTGTTTTTTCAATTATCAAATCTGTTGCCAATTTCTCTAATTAGATCAACTTATTGCTTCATTTACTAATAATTTTAGCTTAAAGTAAAAAGATAATTTTACTGCTCATATATAAAGATACCTGCAACAATATGTAAATAGATCAATTAGTCAATCAGTTTTTCTGATTTTGTGTGAATGAAAATGTGCAAATTCGCCCGCTTTCCCATTGGAAATACATTACATTTCAAATCATCACTGTCCAGGTCACAAAAGCCAAGTCTGAAGGGAGTAACAGCCATTTTCTATACTTTTCAGGAATATACGCAATTAATGTTAGGAAATAACACTTAACTTACTACCCAGGAACAAAAAAAAACAAGTAAATATTTGATACATAGTGTAATTAGCAGTGTCTTTTAATCATGTTTTTTCATGGGAGAATGGAATTAATACTTAAAACAAATGTGAAAGTAAATGATAAATTAGTTGATCAAACATTTGTGATTAGCTAGCTTAACTTACCTTTCCACTAAGTTTTCCTTTGGTGGAGAAGATTTCACTTTGGTAAAATTTTCTCTGGTATCCTCTGTTTTTTCTTCTGGAAATCTGGGATATACATTTTGAAAAATATTAACATGTTTTTGTCAAGTTAAGTTCTTAATTAAAGTGTAAATATGGCCTCTGTGTGGCAGAAGTCACCTGTGATCCATCCCGCTGACCGGGCCAGGTGCTGCCTTTGGCCGTCTCTTCCTCCTCTTCCCGCCTGCCGGTCCTCTACACGGTCCCGCCTGTCCTCCGCCCGAACCCGGCTTTCCTCTACCACTAACCGGCTGTCGACTACCCGGAGCCCGCTGGCCGGGTTGTCTATCCAAACCCTCCAAGAAACTGCGAAAAAACTCCCCTCGTCCAGCCGCCATCACAGCTTGTTGAAGATGCCGCCACTCACCATCAGCGCGAGCACACTACTTCCTGTCCGCTCTATTTGTGACGTCAGTAGAGCAGCCAGACCGCCAGGTGGCAGCAGAGTGATGTCTAAAAACATGACAGGTGTATTTTATTTCCGTGTTTGTAATGTATCCCTAATCTTTAATAATAAAGACATATTGTATAATCACAATCTTGGTTTAAGGATGGCACATTTTTTACTTATGAGCAGTTTTTAATCACAATACACATCCTTGTTACACCTGGAGATTCTGCAAAGATCTTTGGTGCAATCCCTTCTAGTATAGTCTATATATGCTATTGAGGCAACAACCAAGGATTAGTCATCCATTTTTACCATCTCCTATGCACTCTCCTGTAGGGAAAACGTGATTTTCTTTGCATCCCATCGTAGTGGGTGGTGGTGGTGGTGTACTGGAGTGCGTTATATTGAAGAGTGTTCCTAATATTTTCACCTTTCTGACAATGTCACCAAAATCTGAAAATGATTATAAGTGTCATAAAAATAGAATTTATGGCAGGGCTGTTGTATTAGATTGCCTTAGATTGCACAGGTGTTCCTAATAAAGTAAGTGTAGGTAAGAAAAGAAACTCCGGAAATCAAATCTAAAACACTTTTTGGTCTAACTCTCAACTTCAGGAATCTGTTGTGTCACAACTCAACTTCCTCCCAAAAAGTCCAGCCTGTCCAAACTTTTTTGTCTATCAAAATGGATGCAGATCTGGTGGAGACCAGTACTTCCACCCTGTTCCAAACAGAGACTCTTGATCGAGGAGCTTTTGAGGCAGCAGATCGGTGTGTCAAACCAGTTTTGTGTTGATTTACAGTCTACTCAATCACAAGTCTGTTCCAAGAAGCAAATTTACAGCAGCAGTCATTTATAGCGGCAGAGCCCAACAATCCATCACCCCCACCTGAGCCACATCCCTTTTTCAGCAACATTTTGCAGATTTGCAACATATTTAACTTGCTTTACTAATTTCTTTTCAGTTTATGTCCCTTTTCACTGAGCTTTATTCACTTTTCAACTTTAAACAGACACTTGGGTTCCTGGTCTCGTGCACAAAAGGCCTGTTTGGTAATGAATCTGGAAGTTTAACCCCTCAAGTCTGGAACATCGACTGATGTATAAAAAAAAGGCCCGTTACAAGTTTTAACAAGCAAATTTATCCAAACCTTCTTGGAATAGACCGCTAGTATTGTTCTCTTACCTTTAACAAGTTTAAAACGAAGATGAGGCGGTGCTCTTTTCTCTGCTCTCACTGTCAAGAAAGAAAGTTACATACAACATGTGGTAAAATGTCATCATTTTACGCGCATTTCACATTTTTTAGAATATTGTGTGAGAGTTAATTTATAGTTAATGGCTGTTTTTAGATTTTCTGCCGTTAAATTCACTCGTTATTCTACAGCAAGACTGTATTTTTTACAAGGTTTTGTTAGTAAAAACACAAAAAGAAATTAATTTTACATTCAAATTTCATATGTCAGTGATCATACAACATGAATGCATTTTTACAATGTTGTGTTCATAAACATACTGTAAAAACTGAATATTATAAGTAAATTCTTTAATGCCAAAAAAGTTGTAAGTCTTTCTTTTAAATACTGAAGTCAAATGATGGTTATTCTACAAAAAAGAGAAAAAAAAAGATTATAAGTCCAAATCTATTTGAAAGAAATGACAAGATTTACTGCTGCAGACCTCTGGGTGACTTATTTTCCTCTGTAAGACGCGTTAAATGTGTGTTAGCCTTTTTTCTTTCTTTTGATTGTGTGAGCAGGAAATACACTGAAATTAAATTTTACTGTTAAATTACATAACGACAAAAGTGGCAGGTCTTTCTTTTAAAAACAATGTGACATGATGGTGATTCTACAACACAGCTGTATTTTTACAAGGTTGTTCTGCAAGTGTGCGTGTTATGTAAGTGTGCTCCGCTCTGTAATTTAACTAAAAGCTGTGAAACCTGAGACCACACACACATGAATGAACAGACATGAACAGCAACACCGAGAACCTACAGCTCTCAGCTCTGTCAGTGATGTAAACATGCTGTGGGTCTCCAAGCAGCATAATAAACAATTACACACTGTTTAATTGATAATGTCCTCATATGGGAAATACGGGAGCAGGCAGAGATGGAATATATCACTCTGTTCTGCTGCACCCTGAGCATCATTGGCAGTTTTCTGGTGTCGTGCATTGCACAGAAAAAACGGTCACCCTCTGTAGTTTAAACTCCAATTTTTTCCTCCAAAAGAGAGAAGTCATCCTCTGAACCTCCTTTTGGTGAGTATATTTGGTTTAACCATCATTTACTTTAACTGGTAACGTGGTAAAATAGTGTGAAGCCTCTGTATTCTTGCAGTATAATATTCCTTGGATACTTATTTCAAACAATGGTTAACTGCTAATAGCTACTGGGTTAATAGCACAGTGTTATTCCTGAAGCATTTGTCTGTCTCCGCTGGGTCTCTGGACAAAACTTTTTAGATTTTATAATGTTTTTTTCATTTCCTGCACTTCTGTGTGTTTAACCTTCACTTAAAGGACAGGTTCACAGTTTTTTGAAACATTGAAACCTGTTTTTCTTGCTGTAATCGTTCCTCCTGTTCATACTGACCATTAGAAGATCCCTTCATAATGCACTTACAATGGAAGTGATGGGGGACAAAATCCACAGTCCTCCTTCTGTGCAAACATGTATTTAAAACTTTATCTGAAGCTAATATGAAGCTTCAGCGTCCAAATGAGTCAAATCAAGTAGATATCTTTCAATGTTACAGGGAATTTGATGCTAAAAGACTGTAAATGTGGCAGATATCCACTTGATATGACTAACTCAGACTGCTGAAGCCTCATATAAGCTTCACATCTACTTTTAAATGCATGTTTTCACAAAATGAATGTGTGGACACACTGTGTCACACACATTGAAAGCACATCTTTTAATATCCAGTATGAACAGGAGGAATGATTACAGCGAGGAAAACCTCTTTCACTGTTCATATGGACACCTGACTGTCAGTGCAGTACTTCAGCTTTGACCATAAATGAAGCAGGCCACTGTTTATTGTGTGTGGATTACTACTGGGAATGATGACATGTGCCCTCAGATACAACCCTAACACTGTTTTATACAAACAAAAACATATGAAAAACATGTTTTCACCATGTCTGCACAACGTCAGCTCCCAAATAAACAGTACTGTAAAAATCTGGCCCATGGTTTATCTTAATTGCTGACCCCTGATAAAGCCAACACTTGTTAATTTTAAACAAATGAGTAGTAACATTAGCTGTTAGCCCTCACTTACAATTACATCTGCCCTCAGATACAATCCTAAACAGTGTTATGAATCAATTTTATTCTTTAATGAATTAAAAGATATAAACAAAGCATATAGCTAGGCCTGTGTTTCCACGGTGCCGGTTTATGGCCCCCCAATGAAAACTCCTGAAAAAAACTGGTCCAACTGAACTTAATTACTGACCCCTGTACTAGTCTGTGGACTGAAGGAGATATATAATATTAGTATTATTTAATTATGGATTACAGAACAAAATGAAAACAAAAATCCAAAGGATAACATAAAGAAACACAAGACATTCAACATAAAAACTAAAGAATACAATCATGAAATCCAAAAACACATCATCATAATTTAAGAAATAAAAAAAAACCTCCCACATCATACGACGACACAAGGACAATTTGATAGCTAAAGTAACAATGTCATTGAAAATTTTTATTATTATGGAGCCCCTAAAGTCCCAAAAGGTGACAATTTTTGTATCTTGTGCACACAAGATAATTTATTATAAATCCACAGGCGTTTTTAACATACAACCCGCCAACTGACGCACACAAGACGCACACAACCATCATATAATGAGAGAACTCAGCTAAACAAGTTTTATTTTCACCTCAGAATGTCATATAGTGAAAATGTTGCTGGTAAAGGAAGAAGGAAAGGGCTGCAAAGCACCCAGACGAAAATACATTTATTAACAATTTATTAACATTTATAACTGCAGACTTTAATTATTTTCATCAGTGACCTAATAAGTATAACTGCAGACCTGATGACTTAGAACATGTAAAACAGTAACCCTTTATTAATAGCTTTAATCATTTATAACTGCAGACCTGATAACTTATCAGAAACATTTAACCCTTTATTAATGATTCCTAATCATTTATGATAATGATTTATGAAGGTCAACAAAGCCTATGCAATGTGAATGCAATCTCAGCATTTTGCAGCCTGTTCAAAAAACTCTTTATAATAGTTGTAGTAATACAAGACTGGTACTATTACAGATGTTTTACTTTATCCTACTGAAACATTCAGTGTGCTATTTTACCTTTTTTGTCTTCTAGCTTCACCCAGAAGAAGATTTACTAATAAGTTCTTGGATGCTGTATATAGTGAACAATTGTTTGATAGTCATAGTCACTGATTAGTCATCAGGCCTGCAGTTATAGATAATTACAAGTCATTAACACAGGGTTAAATGTTTCACACACATTAACTCACATGGGCTCCGTACATTATAAATCTGTGACCCTGTTCAGTAATTAAGTCCTAACCTGACTTCTATAAACCCCTCTATCTTTAAAAGGGGATTAGAAAGAGGAGGAGGAAGAGGAGGAGTAGAAGGAGGAGTAGAAGGAGGAGTAGAAGGAGGAAGAGGAGGGGCTGCACATGGAGGAAGAGGAGGCGTCCTGTCTGTCTGTGTCCAGAGGAGAGGAGCGGCCGCCATGTTAACCAAGAAGCCCGGAGCCTCGGTCCTCCCGACGGGTGAGCACAGCCTCTGTAGATGGCCAGAGGGCGCCTGAGCCTGGCCAGTCTTGCGGAGACACACCGCTGACTCTCCGCCACCGCTAACATCCCTGTAATCCGGAGTAAATGAAAACATAATGAGTCAGAAACGGAGGAAAACACTGAGGGAAGGGCAGGAGGCTCTGCTAGCTATCTGGCAGGGATAGAAACAGACTCTGGCTCGCCTTTTAGAGCTCATTATATTAACTGTAATCTCATAAAAACGGTGACAGACGGGAAGCTGCGGCGTTAGTGTAACGGCACAAACTAAACCGATAAAAAGAAATAAATCTGAAAGCAGCTCCAGACGTTTTCTTTCCCTGTCTGTCAGGTTTATTTTTAGCTAGCTAACCAGCAGATGAGAAGTGACAGCAGCAGTAAAGAAACAGGTTTCCCTGCTCTGTTTACTGCCTGTTTATTTCTGATTTGACTGTTTGTAAAGCCTGTAAAGCAGCTCTGTACCTGTGTTTGGCATCTTTAACGTATTTCTCGGTGTATCTGGTGTGTGTGTGGTGTTAGCTAGACATGGTGTTCGGTGGTGTTTTGTGTGTTTTTTCGGTTGCTGGGTAATTTTCGGCCTCCAACTCGGCAGACAAATAAAGCTTCGGTTCAGTTCAGTCAGAGGTCAGTTGGTTCCACTTTGGTATTTTAACGTCCGTATAATGTCTTTTTTCTTGCTGTCAGCACCAAAATAGACAACAATGAGACGTCTTTTCTCAACTAGCATAATAAATACAACATGGGACCGTTATAACACATTAATATGCATGTTAAAGTGGTTGCTGTAGATTTGTGTTAGCCTGAAACTGTTGGGAGTGATTGTTTTTACAGCTTTATAAACGGCTAATGTCAATTTAAATACCAGTAAAAGACATTCACTGGAAGTTTAGTGGGCTAATTGCTGTTCATAGAATTCTATAAAAATTCAAATGTAAATATTAATGTATAAGTGGAGTTTATAGACAGCTGCCATGTAATTTAGCTAAATAATTAGGAATTGGGAAAATATATTTCGGGCACCTTTGGTTACAGAAGGAAAAATCGCATTCATTTTTCCCATAGACAATGTTACATGATACTTAAGGCTCCCCAGTGGGGTTATAGAGAAAAAATAACTAATTCATGCTCTCAATTTAGTAATTCATGCTCAGAGGAGATATTTCATGCACCTTTGGTTACAGAAGTAAAAATCATAGAAATTTTTCCCATTACGTGGGATGTTATGTGATTTTTACGGAGACTGCGAGGGGCAATGCAGAAAAAAATAACTAATTCATGCTCTCGATTTAGTAATTGTGTTCGGAGGAGATATTCCGGGCACCTTTGGTTACTGAAGTAAAAATCGTATAAATTTTTCCCATTACGTGTAGTCCAGGAGGGGTAATGCAGAAAAAAATAAGTAATTTGTGTGTCTATTTTGCTTGTTCCCCTCTTGGAAAGGACACCAAGCAACGAAGAAGACATTTCCCCTGTAATGACAGTTATTGATCCAAGCTGGATCCAAGACAGCCAGGAAGCACTCCACAACCATGGATGTATTAAGAGAATATAATACATAGTGTATACATATTTATGTCCACAACCCTGAAGCTGAGTTTTTATGAACTGGATGACATCTGCAGGAGCATGAAAGTGTTTTCGGCCAAAAAGTCCGTAATCCGGTTTGTTTATAAACGTATTCTACAGGATATTATAAGGGATCTCAGAGATAATACAGTGTTGTGCTTAAAGTATATCTACATATTTTAGTCCAAGATCAAAATAAAACTTACTAAAATTCAAGCGGTCCATAGTGAGGGTGTACGCTGGACGAGAGACTGGCATGAGGGGGAATTCAGTTAAATTGAGAGCACAAATTACTAAATCGAGAGCAGAAATAACTAAATTAAGAGCACAAATTAGTTATTGTTGCGAGGTGGCCCACCAGCATTGTAAAACACTATCCCGTTTATGCTTAAAATAGTGAATGTGGCTACAGCTAACGATTATTTCCATTATCGATTAATCTGCCAATTATTTTGTCGATTAATCATTTAGCCTATAAAATTATGTCTTCAAATGTCTTGTTTTGTCTGATATTCAGTTTACAAAACAGAGAAAAGCAGCAAATCTAGCTAGAACCAGTAAATATTTGGCATTTTTGCTTAAAAAATGACTGAAACAGTTAGTTAATTATAAAAAATAGTTTACGATTAATTTGCTGCCTATCGATTAATTGACTAATTGTTGCAGCTGCAAAGATGAAATTATATCATTGTCAGATTTTCTGACTTTCAAATTGGTTGGGTCAGGCTGAAACAGCTATAATAACAGCATAATCTGGTGGATAATTTAATTACAACAAGGTGTAATAACAAAGTATTGGAGACTAAATATTACTGATTCATTAATATTGTTGTAGACATTCTTAGCTGTTCAATCTAGTGTATCACAAGGTACTGTGTGCCACCACTAACCCACTGCTAGCCTGTGGACACTATTTCCTCCACTTGAATATTATAGGTTTTACTCTACGTCATTAAGTAGCCACATGGCCACTACTAGCCCACTGCAAGACCTTTGAATGTCAGTTTAAACACAGGCTACTATTACAATTAGCAGTAGGGCTACTTGCAGTCTACAGTTGGCCGTCTTCAGTATCGGTGTTAGTGTACCGTGAATGCTGATTATCCTAATGTAAACAGCTTTGTGGTTACAAGCCCAATGTTTGCACGACATTGTCAGTGCGTAGACACAAATGTCGTCACATTAATGTAAACACAGGTACCTAGCCTATTACGAAATGTCAACATTAATGCTCATCATCAGCTCGTCATGGTAACTTTAGGAATATTTATATAGTATTTTTTTATAATCTTGATAATCTTGTTTGTCATATTGAGGTTTGTTTTGTAATGGCAGTATGCAGGAATCCCATACAACTCGCTGTCTGCAATCTCTATCTTTAATCCCTCTATTTACTCTGTGTATTCATCATAATGATGGTTTTATGACCAGTTCCTCATTGGTTGGTTTGTCTTTGTAGAGCAGTGTTTTTCCTGTGTGGTGACAGTTTGCACTGCTTTAGGTTGCGTTTTCAGTTGTGCTCCATTTTGGATCCCAGTTCCATACTATAAACCAGAAAGGATACATTATGTGTGTGTAATATATAGTCAACGAAACTGTGACTTTGGAACAATACAGCTGATTTCAAATTTCAAAACATAAATAATGTTTTTCCACTGATGATTTATATGTGATGTTTTTTTTGTCTCCAGAAGCATTTGACCGCCGTCCAACAATTTTTGACTTTTGTCCAGCTGTGAGCAGCCTCTCTATATCTGTGTCCAGTATGACATTCGCCACAAATTACAGTGATTTTTAAGGCCTCAGTGTGCTTCAAAGGAACTAGTTTATATGATGTTTTGGTTGTCTTTGTAGTCTTGACGCAGTTAAACAGAGATAATAATGGTGCACATGTTTTTGGACGGTTTCTTGAAAGTCATTCATGATGCTGCTGGTTCAAATTCAAACCCTGCTTACTGTTTTTATTTCTTTTTTATTTTATCTAACATTACTGGAATTGGTTTTATGTGTTTTATAATAAACTATATTCAATTACTGCACAAAAAGGGCATGGTTGTTAGATTTTATGTTTGGGAAAATTACAAAAATTGTCAGATGCAACCTCTGCAAATCTGCCATCGAAAAGGGCATTTCAGACATTGTTAGACGATTTGACAGACCATACTGAGGCATTTAAAATGAACTGATATTGACCTTGTAATTATACTCAGTGTAGTTGTTTTTACAGTGTGAAATCACTACAGTACAAAAATGTTTCTAGAATTAGTAGAGTATGCAGCTGGGATCCAAATAAACTCACCTACAATGACCCATGAGGGACAGAAGTAAAATGTCAGCAGGTTGAAAAGAAAAAAGGGGGCATTTTGTCTTTGCATTTGTAATTTCCAGGTCACTTTCTGAACTTTTGTGCAGCAGTTTTTTCCCTCAGCACCTCTGTTAGTTTGTGACCCTGCTGGGCGTCACAGCACTACATGTGTGCGGTCACGTTGCTGCAGATTTTCCCACTCGTCCTGTCGAGCAGCATGCCGAGCGTGCTCACCGGTGCTCTGGCATTTCCAGCGCAGTGTCGAGTTCACATTCAGCACGCTGCTGTTCCACTCTGTTAGTATGCATCTATCAGGCTCGCAGCATGGAATACTGTATGTACTCTCAGATATAGATCCCTGTTACATTATCAGTGTGTGCTGTAGAGTTAGAGCACAGTACGGTCGTTTACTGTCGAGCTGGAGGCCCCATGGAGCTGATGAAGGGCTGAGAGGCCAGCAGGAAACTCCACGGACAATTTAAATTAGAGCCTGATGAGGCTGATGTTATTGGTATTTTACCATATTAACAATACAATCATGTGATATTGGCTGATAATTAGAGCTGCAGTGATAAGTCAATCAACAGAAAATATCAAATCACTGTTTTAAGTGCGTTTTTTTTTTTAAGAAAAAGTGGCAAAATTCTCTGATTTGAGCTTCTTAAGTGTGAATATTTTCTGGTTTCTTTAGTCTTCTATGGCAGTAAAATGAATATCTTTGGGTTGTGGACTGTTGGTCAGGATAAAACAACATTTTAGGACGTAACTTTGGTCTTTGGGAAACAGTGATTTCCGTTTTTCACCTTTCACTGACATTTTATGGACCAAACGACTAATCAATTTATCAAGAAAAGTAATCAACAAATTAATCGATAATGAAAGTAATAGTTGTAGCCCTACTGGTAAATATTTTTCCTATAAAAAGAAAAAAAATTTCTAAGGTTCCTTAAAATCTGCCAGTTAAAAATAAATAAAACATTTATTGCTGCAATTGACTGCACTGCAAGACATACACTGATCACTGATCAATATGTTTGTGATAAGCCAATATTTTATGATAAAATCAGCCATGATTTATTGGTTGAGCTCTAGTTTGGATGGAGTTTGATTTTGTTGGGTATATTTGGTGTGCTACACTGTTATATACTTAATTAAATAAGTAAAAATGATCAAAATCGTTTCAGCACTAGTCTGCAAGAGAGGAAGGAGAAGATTTAAGTGCCTGTGCATTGATAAAATTGCAACAGACAGTATCAGAATGTATTGATATTGATTATTTGTCTGAGCCTCTACTCGTTAGCAGGATTGCAGTGCAGATGCAGAGATGCATCAGAGGCTGCAGTGTGGTTGTGCTGTGTCTGCAGCTGATTACAGTAATGATGCACATTAGATGCTGTATTGTTTGCACGTACTGTTGATAGTTTTTGTCATGTACTAGTTTTACAGCACGTTATCATTGTGCAGTGTGGATCTGTGCAGTTGTTAAATGCGGTTTGTGTCTCTGAGTCGTCCTCATTAGCAGGATTACAGTGAGTGTTCAGATTAGAGGCAGAGAGCAGCAGCAGAGACCATCTGTCTGCTTGAACCTGCACGTTGCCGCACGAACACAGGAAGCTGCTGAGCGCTGGACAGCAGTTCAAAGTCTCTGTCTCCATGCAGTGGTTTTATATCGGTTTATTCTTCCGGTGGATGACTGGCCAGTTGTAGACGTCGTCACATCATGTCCACATATTTCCAGCAGCTGCAATATCAGAAAATATGTCAGTGATCTCCAAAACATGAAGGCTGTGTCCAGCTCATATCCAACTGCACTGCAGCTCTGAACTCAACAGTTCTGGTCAAACTAGCGTCACGTACAGGCAAGAAAATTAACAGCAGATGTAGACATGCTGATGTGCATCATCTTTAGGCAAAGACAGTATGCTCCTGATGCTGTTAGGAAGCAGCCAGAAGAAGAATATTTGTGCACTTTAACAGTTTAGCTAACAATTTTTCACAACACAAACAGACGGATGTTATGACACAGATTTTCTCAATTAATCAATTATTTGTTTGGTCTATTAAATGTTAGAAAATAGTGAAAAATGTCATCACAGTTTTCTGAAGCCCAAGATGACATCTTTAGGTTACTTATTTTGTCCGACCAACAGTCTAAAAGCCGAAGATATTCAGTTCACTACCATGTATGACAAAGAAAAGCAGCAAATCAAGAAGCTGAAAAAAATGAATTTTTGGCATTTTTGTTAATTTTATGACTTAACGATTAAGCAATTATCAAAATAGCTGCCAGTTAATTTTCTAATGGCTTAGTTGTTTCAGCTCTACTTGCATGGATGGACTATGATCAAGACAAAAGTTTTTATTGTCTTTATGGGCTCTCATGCTGCTCCCTCACCCACATACAGCAGATCACTCGATGGTTGAGCCAATCAGATAAAGACAACAACAGCATGTTCTGTGTGATTGTATGTGTTGAAATCACCGGAGCTGCGTTCCTCCTGTCGGCGAGAAAAACGTCTCGTTCACTTTCACTGTTTACTGACGCAGCTACACTGATAGTAAAGATGACGTATGTGTCTTGGAGAGACACGGATGCATAACCTTTATTTATTCAGGGAAGTTTCACTGAGAGGAAGCCCTGATCACATTCACACAGTTACACACATTCACTCCTGGAAGCTGCCCAGTACAACCACAGTCTTTCTGCTGGTCACTGAGCAGCTCCACTGGAGTAGTTGGGCTTAAGCTTGCTTCTCTAACCTTTAGGTCACCACTGCCCCCCATTTACTGCAGGGCTGCAACTAACCAATCAACTAAACCAGTCAGTTATTTTGATCTATAAAATGCTAGAGCTGCAACAATTAGTCAGTTAACCGATTTGTTTTCAACTATTAAATTAATCACCAACTATTTTGATAATTGATTAATCGCTTTAATGACCGAGTCATTTTTTTAAAGAAAAAAAGTGCAAATTCTCTGATTTCAGCTTCCTAAAATATGAGTGAATATTTTCTGCTTTCTTTAGCCCTCTATGACAGTCAACTAAATTTCTTTGTGTTCTGGACTGTTGGTCGGGACAAAACAAGACATTTGAGGTTGCATCGTGGGCTTGATTCACGTTTCAACATTTCCGACATTTCAGAGACCAAACAACTAATTGATTAATTGAGAAAGTAATCGTCACATTAATTGATAATGAAAATAATCATTAGTTAGAGCCCAACCCACAACTCAAGGTGCAAGCTCAAATGTCTTTCTTTTGTCCCAACAACAACAGCCGACAACAAGAACAAGATGTTCAGTTTACTGTCATAGAGGACTAAAGAAACCAGAAAATATTCACATTTGAGCTGGAATCAGAAAATTTGTTTCTTTTTTCTTAAAAAATGACTCAAAGCGATTTATCAGTCATCAAAATAGTTAATGTTAAGTTAAGAGATTAATTTTCTGTCGATAGATTGATCGACTATTTGTTGCGGCTCTAGTGTAGTGCTTCTTGGTTTCTTGGATTTTCTCTGAGTTTTGATAGCACATGGCTCTCTGATCCACCCATGACCCATAATGTGGCAAAGTATTTGTCCCAAAAACGAGCTGGGCTCAGAATAAAATGAAGCAGTCAGTAGACTCAAAGTGTAGAGCGGCTACAAGACAAGTTTGGTTTTCTGGATGTCAGGGACCCTCCCTGTGTTGCCCCTTTCCATTCTGCTGTTTTTAAGTGGGAAATATAGGAAAACCACAAAAAACAGAAAAAGCAAAGTCAGTCAACACTTTTTAACTCTCAGTAACTGCTGTATTAAGATAGTGGCCTCCTGTGACCTCTGACCTGTCTTGTGTTGCTGCTGTTGTCATGTTGGTATTAAAGGAGGTGAAGCTGCAGAGGGAGAGAGACAAGAAGTGAGCGAGGTAGAGGGAAGTAGGCAGTGTATCGGGGATTATCAGGCTTTATTAAAACCTTCATCCTCCTTAGACTGAGTCAACCTGCAGGACCCACACAGCCTGCAGACTGGCTCCAGCTCACTGTAGCCCGGGTTAGCCCTGTCCAAGGCTGTTTAAGGCTGTTCTGGTCAGATTTTCCCTCAGACATCAGGTCATGCTTCACATATTGACCAACTTAACACCCAGTCAGTATGTTTCCGTTCATCCATTTAAACAGAGACAGAGCTAACTAGAGCTGTAACGATTAGTCAGTTATTTTGATAATCAAATAATAGTTTTATTCAATTTTTAAGCAAAATGCCAAACATTAGCTGGCTTCAGCTTTTCAAATGTAGCGATTTAATGATTTACTACTGATTATTTTTGTGTTTTGTGTGGACAAAGACATGAAGACGCCAGCTTAGTTCCACATAGTTACTATACACTTGGGTAGGGCTGCAACTATTTTAATATCTATTAATCTGTCAGTTATTTTCTAGATTAATAGATTAATTGATTGGTTTATAAAATGTCAGAAAATGGTGAGAAATGTCGGTCACTATTTCCCAAAGCCCAAGATGACGTCCTCAAATGTCTTATTTTGTCCCAACCAACAGTCCACAACCCAAAGAAATTCAGTTTACTGTCATAGAAGAATAAAGAAACCAGAAAATATTCACATTTGAAAAGCTGGAACCAGAGAATTTGGGAATTTTTCTTAAAAAATGACTCCAAACAATTAAATCGATTATCAATAGTTGGCAGTTAATATTATCGTTGACAACCAGGGTTTTCCCTGGATTTTTTTGTGACAAAGGTGGCAAAGGCTGGAGAAGGTGCATGGTGCAGCGTACACAGTTTGTGCGTGCACCTTTAGAGTGTCGTGCACATAAGTGAAAAAAATCATGATTTCGCAGACAAAAGTGTCCATAGAGATTTAAATTTTATACCAAGATGGAACAAAAAAAAGAAAAACAAAGGTTGTGACAAATGACGGTGTTGATTTTGTAGGCCTGTGATGATATGCTTATCTCTGGGTGCAGATTCGAATCAGAATTGATTGTAAATTCTTGATTGATTGAATGAATGAAAAAGGGGCTCTATTTTCAGTCTCTTGCTCCAGTATACTGTGTGCCAAACAGTTCACTGGTGTCCTTAGTCCACTGAAATACTATATGAAACATAACTGGCAGATAAAATAAATGATCCGCAGCCTTTTTCATTTTAAAAAGTGCATTAATTAATGAATTAATTCATTTGAAAGCATCTTACAGTCTCCTGCCTGTATGAGAATAACAAACTGAGGGGAGGCGGAGTGCTCCGCTGTGTTATTATTAACGTCATGTCTCCAGCAGTGGAGAGCAGCCTCTCTGCTGCACCGTTAGCTCCGGGGAAAGACATCGCTGTCCAACACCCTGAGTGGGCGCAGGGTTTCTGAGGTTTTAGATTGAGCACAGAGTTATTTTCTTCACCTCAGAGTTGGTTTAAGTTGTTTAAGGCTACAGTGTGTGTTGGTCAGCCGGTCTCGTTTGTTACTGCTGGAGTTCGCTGCTCCGCTCTGCTACAGTTAGTCTCTGAGTGACGGCGTAGAAAGTTCACAATATACTTCACGTTCATCTCGCAAAGGTAATTATTTAGTCATTAAATCAAAACAAGATGAACTACAAGATAACTCTAGCGTGTGTGCTGTAGACTGTCCGAGTGCTGCGCTGCCCTGACAGTTGAGTTCTGCCTTTTTCATCAACATCACCATTGTGCCGGAATTTTCAACAAAGGCGGCGGCCAGTAATACAAAGGCCATTTGAGTTAGATAGGCAGGGAAAACCGTGACAACTTATAGATGAATCACTGCAGCTCTAATGTTGTAGCACCACTACCAACAAGGAAACAGGAAATTATACAAAATAATATTGTTCCAGAAGTTCGCTACATTTCAAAGCCCCCAATGTGCGTCATTCATCATCACTTTTTTAGTCGACTTAGCTGCCTTCAGCACTGGAGCTGAGAGCGTCGGAGTCGGAGCAGGAAACAGAAAAGAGTCGCACTGTCCTCCGTTTCCTTCACAGTTATGTATTTATGTAATTTTGAGACAAGACTTCGTAAAAGTTAACAGCCTGTCATGCTGTTATCCTGCATTACTCTGTGTACAATAACACAGCTAAAAAAAGGCAATGATTCGACTCACAAAATGCGAATTGACTGATAATTTGAACCATTGTAAAAAGGCTGTGTTTCTATCCACATATGTTTGTCTGTGTGTTTTATATGTCACTCTGTCCAGTCATTTCTAAACATACCGAATCTAAAACTGATTGGCTTTCTAGCTCCCTGTCAGTGTAAACATTGGACTCTGCCACAGTCCTCTCCGCCAGTGTAGAAGGATCCACCTCTATGTTATTTGAGAGATTCACAAGCGTGTTCCTATGTGAATTACATAAGACGCTGTTTTTGTGGTGGTCATGTCATATGATATTTGGTATGTTAAAGAGAGGCATCGATACATCTTGTACTATGTGTAGAGTTCAAACCTGGCAACCTCACCTCGAGAACAGGACTTTTGTGATGCTGCATTCAGTCACTGCAGTTTTTTAACAAGTAGCTCCAATGCTAACTGCTGCTAAAACTACAATATCCTCTGTTTACTTCTGCATCTGTTCAATAAAGAAGATACAGCTCGTAAATTGGAGTTGTTGTTGCAGTTTCCCCCTGCATCCAATCTGACATGTTCTAGATCTGTCTCTGTCCTGGACACAGAAATGAAACTGATATTAATCTTCTTCTTTGAATAAGAATTAAACTAAATCTCTTTTGTTTTTTGTCTCTCAGGCAAAGTGGGCGAGCCGGTCTACTCTCCCGGTCACAGTGGCTCTCAGACAACATCACCCATCGCCCTGCCGCCACTTCGCAACATCAACCACAACCCCCTAACGGTACAAACACACCCTCACACACCTCTATTTTTTACACTTTCCTGTAATTTATTTACGACATGGTCAATGCTGAGTTCATCAATTCATCATATTTTTACAGTTGGAGGTTTAATAGTTGAACTCTAACCATTAAAGAAAATAATTGCACTTATATAAAACACTGGCACATTTTGACTTGTCATAACAGAAAAAGCGCAGGTGGAATTGGATCATATTAACATGGCTATAATCAATATTTTTAAAATAATGTCTGATCTGACAGTGTGTAACGGAGCTTTATAGTGAGTTTCAGCTCATTGTTTAGCTGTTCGGCTGCAACTTTACTGTTTTGGTTCACTCTCATAGTTTTGGGCCGCAGCAGGCAGCTGTTTTCAGAGAAAAAGCTGTAAAAAGCCACTGTACACTACCTGCTCAGCACCAAACAGCAAACAGACACAGTTAGCTGTAGACTAGCTGGTGAACATAGTGGAGCATTTAGCAGCTAAAGAGCCAGATATTTCCCTCAGGAGTTGGTAGAGAGCAAAAACAGCTAAAGGAGAGTGAATATTGGACTTACATTCACCAGGTGGACAGAAACACGACTCCAAATGAATGATAATGTTGCTCCGTAACTGCTGGATTTGCAAATAAGCAACTGTTTGCCAACAAGTTCAACATATCAACTTTAAAGTTGATGATGTGTCAGAGTTGTTCACTACTAGTTTCTGCTGAAAACTAGTGGACAAAACATCAGTTAATGCAGGTTTAACGATTGCTAAGTTCCATTATTCCTCTGATTTTCCTGCTTTGACATGTCAAAATGTGTGCTGTGAAAAAGGTCTATACCTTCACTCTTAGTGCAGACTGACAAATGTCCACAGTATGAAAAACTGTCAAGTATCGAAAGTTCGGTGTCAAGGAGGTGCTGATCTAAATTGGCTAACTTTTGTTACTTTAGGCTTAGTTTTATCAAGGCAAAGGTTTTTATTTAACACTAATGCTTTGAGTAGTTTGTCATATTTTGTTAAATTGAAAAAATGTGTTTATAATTACCAAACTAAGTGACAAACTCTGATACTGTATTGGCACTGATGTCTGAAATTTTAAGCTTTAGCTGTGACTGGCTTGGTCCATCACTGCATCACATCTACAGCACAAGAAGAAAAATAGTTCACAAAACTGCTTCTCAAATAGACAATATTTTAAACATTCAAATGAAAGTCATGATATTTCAATTATTACCCATAATTTACATTTTAAACTTACATGTCTGCTGAAATACAGTTTATTAAGTCTCTTTTTTGGCCATTTTTTTTACTATGTTCACATGATTTGTTCACCCTGTAGAGAGATTGAGTTTAAGAAAATGAGAATAAAGAAGACATTTACTTGATAAATAAAGTTAACTCAATTAAATATCGTATTAATATCAAAACTGAATTGTTTTATGTTTTAGGTGTAAACATAAATATGTGTTTGGGAAATATGAATGAGTTAGACATCAGCAGCACTTTTGTGCTTGTTTGTACACTGTTTTTATTTTGTGGGCCCCTTAGTTGGAAAGTCGAGTATAAGCTGATAAACATCAGTAAACTAAATCAGTCTATCACTGACCTACATGTGTTAACTTTGCAGCTGAGAGGACAGTTTTATTCACGATAATAGGAAAATTGTGTTTGATTCCGCTGATCACTTGCTGTGCTTGCTGTTGATGCTAACCATTTAATTTAATTCATTTAACCATTTCTGGAGATATCAGACTCTGTGTTTCGACCTGTCGGAGTATTGGTTTGACTAATGGTCATGTGTTTGGGTACAAAATGTCAACCCACCACTGGATGAGAGCCATGCAGACTGTAGTAAACTGTAGTTTGACCAGCAAGCTGCCGTTAGCGTGTTAGCCGGCTGTTAGCTCTGTTAAGCAATGAGCCTGAGCAGCAGTTCTTTGGAACAGTCAGCTGTAGCCACGTGGCTAATAATAGCCCCCTGCTTTAAACAGCTGATTGGTTTATAGGCTGGGGTGAAGGACACACACACACACACACACACACACACACACACACACACACACACACACACACACACACACACACACAGGACTAATGGTATACTGACACCATCCTCTGAGTGGTATCATTGCTTTTTATTATATGATTACTACTGTTAGCATTAGTAGGGTTTACCATAGCATGTTATAGTAGATGCTTTTGTGACGTGTAATATTACCTTCAAGAGAAAACTGTTTATTGTCTAGGCCAAATTAGATGTTACGATCTCCGATAACCAATTTCCTGCAGGAAACGCCAGAATATCAGTAGTTTTAACCGCAGTAGCTGCAGCCACGGTATTGTTAACTATTAATAATAGTAGTTGTAGTCATAGTCATAGTTAGTGCTGCAACGAACTATTATTTTCATTATCAATTCATTGTTTTGTCTATAAAATGTGAGAAAATAGTAAAAAAATGCTCCCACAGTCCAATCACCAGTATGTTTTTTTCATGTTATGTTTATTTAGTTTGCGGCAGTTTCTTTAGCACGTTTATGTTTCTACCACATCTGAGGAACCAACAAGATGACGAATTAGATCAACAGAGTGTTTAAAAAGCAATGTCTTTTGGGGGGAATGTCACTTTTAGAGCTGAAACAATTAGTCTGTTAATTGACAGAAAATTCACATGCAACAATTTTGATAAACAATAAATAATTTGTAAGTAAACGTGTGATATGAAGGTTAAATATGAAGATTTGCTGAATTTCTCTGTTTTCTAAGATAGTATGTAAACTGAGTATCTTTGGATTTTGAACTGTTGGTCAAACAAGACATTTGTGCTGGGAAACAGTAGATTTTCTGATACTTAAAAGACCAAACTGACCAAACAATTAATCTCGAAAAATAATTGGCAGTATAATCATTTTTGCACGTGGCAAGACACAAACACATAGTTTGGTTGTTTGTGCGTGCGTGTACTTGGATGTATGTCTTTGTGAGGATCAATTTGAGTTTTACATTTTGGAAGTGAGGACACTTTTTTAAAGATTTTAGGACAGACATTCAAAGGGCTGTTTGACGGTTCAGAACTGGTTTTAGGGTTAGAGGTGAATTTGGGTTTGGGTTCAGTCTGGGGTAAGGGCTGAGGTTAGACATTTAATTGTGCTGTTGAAGGTTACAGTAAGGGGCTAGGGACTGCATTATGTCAGTGAGAGTCCTCACAAGTATAGAAGTACAAATGTGTGTGTGTCAAGGTGTTGTCAGGTGAGGGAGGAGACTACAGAGCCAAACACTTTGCTCTCAGATGTCACTGAAACTACTGACAACACACATAAAAACACATACACACACACACACACAGAGTCAAGCTTGTGTGTGTGTGTGTGTGTGTGTGTATGTGTGTGTGTGTTAATGTTTTGATTTCATCCCTTGATTGACTTCCTTATTTTTACACCACAGTCCCCTCACTGGTCGGATTACAAAAACACACTCACATTAGGGCTGAGCGATATAGACAAAATTAAATATCACTATATTTTTGACCAAATGCCTCGATATCGACATTGCAAATATTGTAGGGATGACTATTGGTGCTTTCACAAAATATTTACACAATGAGATTCTTGATAAATAATCATCAGCAATGTGGATATAATCACTAAGTGGGTAAGTAGGACAGCTAAAACAGTCAGTTACATCACTTTACTGTAATGCAGCCTTTAAAACCAGGAAAAGACAACACTTATGTCATATCACGATGTTACAATATCCAAAATCTAAGACGATATGTAGTCTCCTGTCACAATATCAATATATTGCCCAGCCCTAACTCATATTATTATTAGTTCTTTGAACTGAGCCGTGTGTGTGTGTGTGTGTGTGTGTGTGTGTGTGTGTGTGTGTGTACACTGAAACCAAATGCACCTCTGTTATGTGAAAGGACCCAGGTGTGCTAGTCACCACGGCAACAGGGAGTGACTCACTGAGTGAGAAACAAAGAGACAGAATGAGAGAGAGAGAGTCTGTCTGTTTATTTGTCCATCAGTCACAGTCAGACAGTACAAACACTAATTTGTGAGCATGAATTATCCACATTTTTACCCCCAATATCTTCCAGAATTCATACGGTGGAGAAAAGTCTCTCTTGTTGGTGCATTCAAGGACACTCCAACATCTGAGATTTGACTGACTCAAAAGATAAATATCTTTTAGTAAAGTCCATGTATGTTAATTGTTTGTCTTCTGGGTTTGGTTTTTCAGACACAGCTTGTGATTGCTGACTCCGAAATCTCAGACGTTGGAATTTGGGCTTCAACTAACGATTATTATCATTATCAATTAATCTGCTTATTTTAATTTTATTTTCTTAATGAGTCGATTAATCATTTTGTCTGTAATAAGTCTAAAACATCATCAGCTTTATCTCCTACTCACCTGTCTGTTTACAGGCAGGCCACTCCCTTTTTTTGTCAATAATAAGTCTGAAAATGGTGGAAATGTTCCATTATAATTTCCAAAATGTCAGCTGAAGTGTAAGAGATGAAAGCAGCTGAAGTGTAAGTCAGTGTGGTTCCCAACCTTTTTCTGAAACGGGCCAGTCTGAACTCAACTATCACTTCATCAACACCACCCGTCGTCGTTTCAATACATCTTAAACTGGATATTGCAAGTGGCAGAAGCCAGACATTTCAACAACATTTTAATTTATCCATTAGTTTTAGATAACTATTTCAATTACTTATCCATTACCAAAAGCTATTTCAACCAATTATCCATTAGTTTTAGCGAACAGACTTTTCTGCTTGCTTGCTAACTTGTTTTCATGTACTCTCATTTGCAACATGTGGTGGGCAGGTGTTATAGCTGGCCCAATATTGCAGATTTTTTAAATATCTAATCATATTTTCAGGTTTTTCATAGTCGTTGAGCTACTCCACAATATTTCCATGTACCCCCTGGCAACTGCAAAAGTACCCCTGGTTAGCAATCACTGGTTTAAACTTTAAAAGAAACTGAAATGTTGGTTGACTTGTAAGCACTGAAAGCAGTTGAATTGTTAATTGAAGTGGAAGAGATGAAGTTGAAATATCCGAAAGTATACAAGTGCAGTAACTGGAGTGAATGTAATCTGTTGCTTCCAGACGGTGCCCTGGCTTTCTCTGATCTGACATCTTTGTGTGTTTCTCTTCAGGGAGGCTCTAAAGCCACCATGTCGGACGCTGTCCAGCTGTCGTCGCAGTCGCAGGTCCACGTCACCCAGCTGTACGAGGAGAACACCAACAAGCGTCCGGTCCTGACCTCCCAGCCCAATGGCCTGGCTCCACTCAGCTCCACCCGACCGGGCCTGCCCCTGCCAGACCGCCAGACCTCGGCCTCAGAGCCCTCCCATCACTGCCGCCAGAGCAGTGCTGCCTCCAACAAGTCCGCGGACAGCAAGCCAAAGCCCGCTGCCCTGACGCCAGAGCAGTCCATGAAGCAGTTCATGGCCAAAATGTCGTCGTTCGAACACCACGAGGTTTTCAGCTACCCTGAGGGTGAGTGGGTTTGATATTGATTAATGGTGCTAATGACAAACCAATAATCTAGAGCTGAAAGAGTTAATTAATTAATCGATTAGTGGATCAACAGACCAAATATTCCCTTGTTCTAACTTCTTAATTTTTAGGATTTCCTGCTTTACTGTTTTCTGTTTATGATAGTAAACAAAATATTTTTGAGTTTTGGACTGTTGGTCAGACAAAACAAGACATTTGACGTTACCCGGGGGACATGATGGAGGAAAATTTGCAGTATTTTTTTATATTTTATAGACCAAATTGATTAATTAAAACAAGTTAATCAAACATGAAAATTATCATTAGTTGCAGCCCTAGAATTATCTGTAGTCATTGAGGTACAATCCATAAACACCTGTTAAAAGATAAAATACATGTAAAACAGATTTTTATGATTGTAAGCCTTTATTGACGGTATTGAGAATGACGGATAATTGATTAATTTTATTCTCTCCCTGCTCTCCAGTGTATTTTGTTGGTCCAAATGCTAAGAAGAGGTCAGGAGTCATGGGCGGAGCCAACAACGGTGGCTATGACGATGATCAGGGATCCTACATCCACGTCCCACATGACCACATCGCCTACCGTTATGAAGTCCTGAAGGTCATCGGCAAGGGCAGCTTTGGACAGGTACGACTATTTTATATCATACCCAGAGGCATCCCAGCAGCATTCTGGATGAGCTGAATCTGTCTGATCGCTGTCTTAGACAGTCCATTGCAGTAGTGCAGCCTGCTAGAGATAAAAGCATCTACAAGTTTCTCTTGATCTTGCTTTGACATCAAGTATCTGATCCTTGTGACACTCTTACAGTGGCTGATTTTGTTATTGATTTAATGTGACTACTGACATTTAGGTCTGAATCTAGGATAATACCTAGGTGTCTAACTTGATTTTTACTCTTAAATGATATACTGCCTTTATGAATACCTTTAATAGAAGTTCCACTTTTGGTTTCATAATCTTTTACATTTCCAACATTGCCTCATGATCTTAACATAGACGTCAGGTCACCTTCAGACCAAAGAAAAGCATTTTTCAGATATAATGTGTCTTTCTGACCTTTTTAAGCTCCTCATTGTGACATTTTATGACAGATGATTTTCTCCATTTTGTGCATTTCTGCGGTAAAGTCGTCAGGAATTTTTTTTTTCAGTTTCAGCAAAACAAGTTACACGAGTCCTCAGAAACTTCTGCAGTTTAAACTGGACTAACGAAACACTTAAAGGGCTGACTGACTAAAAAACAATGTAAACAGACTTGAAGAAACTCAGTTGCCTAGCAACAATAAGACTACTAACAACCCATAACACAACTCTGTCTGTAGGTACTTTCCATTAAAAAAAAATCTCTCATCTTATGAACATATAACTGTCTCGTCCTCAAATATAAGATGACTCCCACTTTTCAAATGTAATTTCGAGAATAAAAAATGGGCCAATACAGTAACATGATGTATAATGTTTATCCATAAAAACACTAAAAGTTCTCTATCACACTCTTTTCTGTTTCTTGACTCCACATCACAAGCTGTTAACCACCACTTGTTTTCTCCTCTATCAGCTCATTGTAGTGAGTATCATCTGTGTCTAATAGATGAAAGATTAATCAGAGCATTGTTTATTCCTCTCCTTGCAGGTGGTGAAGGCCTTCGACCACAAGTCGCAGACTCTCGTAGCTCTGAAGATGGTCCGCAATGAGAAGCGGTTCCACCGGCAGGCAGCGGAGGAGATCCGCATCCTGGAGCACCTGAGGAAACAGGACAAAGACTCGAGTATGAACGTCATCCACATGCTGGAGAACTTCACCTTCCGAAACCACATCTGCATGACCTTCGAGCTACTCAGCATGAACCTGTATGAGCTCATCAAGAAGAACAAGTTCCAGGGCTTCAGCCTCCCGCTGGTCAGGAAGTTTGCCCACTCTATCCTACAGTGTCTGGACTCGCTGCACAAGAACCGCATCATCCACTGCGACCTCAAGCCCGAGAACATTTTACTCAAGCAGCAGGGACGCAGCGGCATCAAGGTGAAACAGCACCTCAGTCTGTGCTGAAATATCTTCTAAAAAGCCACTAAAAGCTGCTAGAGGTGTGTTGTTTCATGTATAAAACGTCTTGTTTTCTGTCTGTCTGTTTGTCTCCAGGTCATAGATTTTGGTTCTAGCTGTTACGAACATCAGAGAGTTTATACCTACATCCAGTCCAGGTTCTACAGAGCGCCAGAGGTCATTCTAGGTAAGAAAATGAAGGAACATGAAGGAAGACTGAAAGCAGCAGTTTTGTTTGGTGTTAGTCACAGGTCAGCTCATTTCAGCCATAAAAATCAACTCGTAGAGACTTAATACTCGCAGCAGATGATAATTAATCACAGTAAACATTTAGACAACTTTAAGTTTTTTTAAAAGTTACGTTATTGGCATGCAATTTTTAAAATCTTTCCTGTTGGTGTGTTGAAGGATGTGACAGTAGCACAGATTAAAGGGTCCACTGTCAAACCACGACCTTTTTAATGCAAGAAACAACCAAATTCACATTATGCTTTATTGTTTGTCCACTGGGTTCAGACAATATAGGTCTCCAATTCAACTATTAGTCCATTAATTGATGAGTCGATTGACAGAAAATTAATCCACATCAGTTTTGGAATTTGCTTTGATATTACTGTAAATTATATATGTTCTTGTTTTCGCTATTTTTTAAATAGTGAATCAAAATAATAATGGATAGATTAACTGATAAAGAAAAATAATTTAATGATTTTTTTCTGGATGTTGACTGGTTGGCCTCTGCTCTTTGCTCCAGGCTCCAGGTATGGGATGCCTATCGACATGTGGTCTCTGGGTTGCATCCTGGCCGAGCTGCTGACCGGTTACCCGCTGTTGCCGGGTGAAGATGAAGCAGATCAGCTGGCCTGCATCATCGAGCTACTGGGCATGCCCAGTCAGAAGCTCCTTGACGCCTCCAAGCGAGCAAAGAACTTTGTGTCGTCCAAAGGCTACCCACGGTACTGCACCGTTACAACGCTGCCCGACGGCACCACTGTGCTGAACGGCGGGCGCTCGCGGCGGGGAAAGGTACGTGGCCCGCCAGGCAGCAAGGACTGGAGCGCAGCACTGAAGGGCTGCGATGACCCACTGTTCCTGGACTTCCTCAAACAGTGTCTGGAGTGGGACCCGGCGCTCAGGATGACGCCCAGCCAGGCGCTGCGCCACCCGTGGCTGAGGAGGCGACTCCCCAAACCACCGGCAGGAAGCACCACAGGGGAGAAGACCTCCTCATCCAAAAGGGGAACCACTGACGGCGCCATCACCTCCATCTCCAAACTCGCCACCACCTCCACAACCACAACATCCTCCTCCTCCAAAACCAGGACTAACTTGGCAGCGATCACCGACGCCAACGGAAACATCCAGCCTAGGACGGTTCTGCCCAAGCTGGTCAGCTGAGAATGAACGCACCCCGCTTGCTGTGGTGGGAAACGAGACGAGCAACCGTGAGCAACCAGCTGGACCTGAATAAAACTGGTTTGTCCAGTTTTGAAGAGCGTTTGGTTTTTTTAAAGCTGGTTTTCACAGCGTTGGGGTGCGTTCGGGACAAATGCGCTCATGGAAACTTGGCGTTGGGGTGGTAAATGTGCAGAAGGGCCAAGCTGGGATGTGTTCATGTAAGTGAGCTGAAGGAAAACTGATGATGATGAATTGTGGTGCATTCAGACTCCTCAAATTCTCAGTCCTGTCTGAAAACGACAGCAGTTGTTTTATAATGTGAGCAGCGAGAAGTGACCACATTAACATTTAAACAGACTGTTGAGCTGCTCAGACAATCAAAACACACCACACCACTCTGTAGCTCCAAACACATCTTAATCAGAAATACATGGTGCTGATGGAGGGAACAAGGCTTTTTTTATGTTTTTAACACATAATTTATATTACTGAGCTAAAAGTCAATTAATTGATAAGACACCAAAAACTTTTTATGACTTAGTATTACAAGGTTATATCTGGGAGACAACAGTAGACCCTGCTAACTGACAAATGAGTCAGATATATCTTTATAATTCTAAGGTCATGATTTTCTGATTAGCTTGCTAGTCTTTGTTTCGTATCACTATGAAATAATTACTTTTTGTGTTACGTGTCGGTTTGGGGAATGTTGGTGGTCATTTGTCATTATTTTTGACTTAAATGACCCCAAATTTAAAAAAGAAAAACAAATCCAGCTACCCTAACTGAACCAACTACCTGTTAGCTCTGTGCCTGAGCTTTGGCTAACTGTTAACTGGCTAATTAGCACTGGTTAGTTGTTAAACAGCTATCTGTTTGTGCATAGCTGTTGTGTTGCTACCTGTTTACCTTTTAACTGGCTAGCAGTTAGCCTAGCAAACTTTGAATCAGTCAGCTAGCTATAGCTGGCTCACTATTTGCCTTTTTTTGGCAGTCTGGTGGCTAGCCTTAGCCTTTTTTTAGCCATAGCCTGTTAGCTCTCCACTGCCTGGCCTTACGAAGCACAGACAGAATGATTTCATGTAACTTCTCAGATTTAGAGTTTTTAAGTGTTGTCAGAAGGTAAGCAGACAAAATAGAGAGATGAAGAAGGAAATAAAAATAAGAAGAGAAGTATGTTTGGGTCGAGGTAACTAGCACCATTTTGTTCCCTATTTAATTAACCAGATATTATAATTAAGGGCACAAAATGGCTGCTGAAGGAGCTGTGAAGAGAGAGGAGGGTGGACTGAAGGCGGTTTTATGGACAAGTTATAAATAATGTTCAAATCAAAGGGCTCTGATATTTTAAAAAAAATGGGAATTTTAGAAACCAAAGTATTCGGCTGCTGTATTAACTGAGACAGCAGACAGAAGATTAGAGCATTAAATTAGCAAAATCAGGTTATCGATATATCGTATTTTCTCTAATAGTGGCTGGTATTCAATTAAAAGTCGGGTCACCGATAATGGCTGCGGACGTGGTCAACAAGAAAAAAATAAAGGCCAGCCCCAAATACAGGCCAGGGGAAAAAATAAAGATGGATAAACTCCTGCCTGTTATATAATGTGCATGCCAGTTAAATAGTAGTTACCTGGATGTAACTCCAGTTCTATGAGTACGTGCAGAGCCCTCTAATGTAGCCTACATTTCCACTGCTTTAATTTAATAAATTCAACAATATACATGCTATTTTCACTCAAAGCAGACTGTCACAAAGAGGGGAGGGGGACGGAGTAGACTCAATATCATTTAAATATGGAGATAACGGTGCATATTTTAATACAAGCATACATCCACGAGCATGCTACCCGCATGCTACAGCTAAGTGGTGCACTGCCAAAACATTCCGGGTGGAACTCAAGCGCTAGAATTATTATTCCGCTCGTTGGGGTAAATAGATTACTGTAATTACTGGTAATGCAGTAACAAAATTTTAACAGAGCAAACGGAAGCAGATCAGTAAACAAGAGGGCTTTGTACTAAAATATGAGCAAATATACTTGTCAAACAGAGAGAATTAGAAATAAAGGCCTCTCTCTAATATAAGTCTGCTTCCAATAAAGGCCTGGTACCATCTGCAGTTGAGGTAAATAAAGGCCCCGTCAACTATTAGAGAAAATAGGGTACATGTACAATTTATATTTGGCCAGTGATCATGAAAAGATAAGATCAGAAAGCTGTGATGCCCTAACTCAAGCTAAGTCTTGCTTCCTGGATAAAATGTTTTCTGTCATTGACAGAAAACTTCTTAATTTTAGTAGCATTTTACAGACTGTATTTTAGGACTAGCCATTTTAAATAATTCCTTTTATCAATTAATCTATATTGTGAAGAACAAAAAAATTATCATTTTTACGTCAAATTCATTTTTACCATGCTAGTAAAAATTCCAGGCTTTAGAAAAAAAGGGTTTAAGCCACCACATGACACCACAATATGTCCTTTAATGTCATAGCATAGCAGCAGTATTTGTTCAGATGACTGTTAAGTTTCGAGGAACAGGCAACATAGCATAGAGAGCTGAATGTGTCTTCCTCCTGGCTGTTTGGAAAACACAGTAACTCTCTGAGAGCAGCTTTACATTCTCGATTAAAACAGTCCACAGGATAGAAGAGTCTGTGTATTTGGAATAATAAAAGACATTTTATGACAGCTGTTAGACTTTTTTGTAAGAAGAAGCAGCGATAGCCTGAAGGTAACCAGTACAGAGAAGTGTGTTGTCAGTCACATTTCAGGACTACAAACTGTAATTCTGTGTGGAGGGCTCAGCAATATATAGAAATATATCCTTCTGGGTTCACCGTTCAAACGCCTCATGAAGACTTAGCTCAAAGAGAGAGAATTTAGACAGTCACTAAATGTCGCCACTACAACATGAAAAAATAATAATATTAATAAAAAGGGTCCCGTCACACCAGTATGTGCACATTTTGAAAAGCCTGCAGCAAGGGTTGCTGTGGTGAAGTTAAATGTAGAGTTGCAACTATTTTGATAATCAGTTGATTGTTTTAGTCTTTTTTTTTTTTTTTTTTTTAAACAAAAATACCAAACATTTGCTGCTTCCAGCTTCTCTAATGTGAGATCTTTGTTATAAATGACAGTAAACTCAGTATTTTGAAAATTTGAACTGTTGGTAGGACAAAACAAGATATTTTGAAGACATCATCTTGGCCTGTGGTGAAATTTTAACAGCTATTTCTCAATATTTAACAAATATGTAACAAAAGACCAGGCTAGAATTAAAGAGGTAAAACTGTTATAAAAGAACAAAAGAAACTATTTCAGTAAAATAAAAACAAAAATGTAAGAAAAGTAAAATCAAGTATGTTGTAAATGCAATCTTAAAAAATCCTCTACTAATCCTAATAAAAAAAGTAAAATTCCATGAAATGTCGAAAAATCCTCAAGCTATGAATATGCAAATATTATTCAAAATCCAACTGAAAGTAGAAGAAAAAGGGGGACTTAAACAATTTTTTTTATTGTTGCCCAAAACATTCCTAATCTTTGACAACAAGTATAATCCAGCGGACTCTTCAAAATGTAGACTTTACTGGAGAAGCGCTGTGCAACATTTTTAAAATTTTGATGGACTTGCATTTCAAAGTTAAAAATTATTTGTAATCTCAACATTTTATGAAGAAATCACTGCTACTTTCTGGTGTGACTGGGCCCAAACTCTATTAAACAAGCTCAATTAAAGTAACACAACTGAGATACAGATTGAAAAGAAGTATGAAATGAAAAAATGAACAAGTAAAATAGAGCCAAAACATAAAAATAACCAGTTAAAATGATGCATAGACGAGCAGTCAGTCGAGTATTGACTGACTGGTGATAGATAATGATCAAAGGTCAGTATTGGTAAATGGATCTATCAATGTGATGTGGGGGTGGGGGGTGTTTAGAAGATGCTTCTTATTTATTTACTACACTTTAATTAATATTTATTAATCTAATCTACATATTTACTATGATGTGCAGTTTATACCGTATACTTGAATGTGTGTGTGAGTGTGTGTTTGTGTGTGCGTGTGTTGCAGTTTGTATGTGCAATGTTACAAGAAGGTTTTTTTTTTGTTTTGTTTTTTAAAGCTTGTTCCCTCACACAAACACACGTATGTACACACATAACTGTATCTGAACACACTCTGCAGTTTGGCTCTACCCACTAAAAGTCGCGTCACACCTGGACGAGGAGGAAGAGGAGGATGACTATGGTCGTGTTTGCCATTGGCTTGGCAACCTAGATGTAATGTAGCACACAGGAGGTGGACGAGAACGACAACGTAATGCACAGAAGGAACTGAAAATGTAAAACACACAGACACTACCTGCTCAGCCCATCTCAGGGTAAGCCCCGCCCTCTCTTGGACCTAGACAGGAAACAGGAAGTAACTGACGGAGGAGGAGGAGGAGTAAGATGTGTGTGTGGGGGGGGGTCCTCTCTGATGTTTTTGTTTTCTAGAGATTTGATTGGTCGGTTGGTTGGTTGATTGTGTTTTTTATTTTTTTATGTTTTTTAGTGAGACGGAGTGCTGAGAGTCGTAACTTTGTGCCTTCAGTATCTCATTGCCATGCCACGTCCACCCAACACACACACACACACACACACACACACTGATGCACACACATTTACAGTGGCAACGCCATGGCAACAATCACTATGTTAGACAAAAAACTTGTTTTTTAGGAAATCTTAGTATCCTTAGGTGTAACTCACTATGATGTCATTATGATGTCAGAGACTTGTGTCAGGTGAGTTTTGGCGGCCAAAGTCTGCGTGCTGATTGGCTCCCGGTTTGTTTCAGCAATGCCCAAAGACAACATGTGAACCCCCTTTGACCTCTGACCTCTGACCTCTGACTTCCAACCCCTGAGAGAAGTGGGAACATGGAGACCAAGAGTAATAGAGTGCAGTTAGTGCAGTGATTTTTTTGTTTTTGCCCTGAACTGAGTCTCTCAGGCAGTATTGCCCCCAGAAGGCTCCACCAATCAAATGCATTAGATTGTGGATGGTTAACAATGATGCCATAAAAGTATATTTTACACCAGGGCCAAGGAGAATACTGGATTTCAATTGACAAAAGATCTTCCTCAAAGTTATGTAAAAATTGTACACTGGTGCTGTGTACTTCTAACTAAAAAAACAAAACATTCAAGAAATTGGAAGCAGAGGAAGAGTTTGAAAATTGCAGTAATGTTAATGATAAAATACATTAGAAACATTAGTTTCTATTGATGGAAAATGAACAGACACGTAGCCATGGTATACAGTTCTTAATCCAGCCTGTATGGAAACATACATCATGAAATAGAGGCTAGTATAACTATGTTTGGCTCTCTATTAAACATTTCTTAGCAGGAGGTTGGATACTCGACTATCCCAGTTGTTTTGAATGCAGCGTTAATAACAAATACTAAATGACAGTGCTTTGTGGAAGCCCTTATCTGCCAGAAAAAGAAAAAAAATGAAGGAAGTTGGGAACAATAAAAAAATACTCATGGTGAAACAAAACTGTGACATACTGTAAGTCAATATGAAAAATAGTAGTTTGATAGTCAAATCAAATAAAAACTTAAATCAAAATTAAATCAAAATCTAAGATTTTCTGGTTTTTCACACTTGATTGATAAATCCCATTGAGGTTGGGAACATCATTTGCAAGGACAGCAGCATTAAAAACTTGCAGACAGGACAATACAAATAAAACAATACTAAAAACAGGTAACAATCTTATGAAGACTGAAATAAGCTAAGAGCAGACAAAATCACAAAAACAAATATACAAAAGGATCAAATTAAATAAAAAAAAGTCAAAATGTTTACTTAATATCTAAGAATTTTGTGTCAACATTTTGACTCCAGTCATGATTTTGACTGTTTTTGACTGTTTTTGACCTAAAATCTTATCTATCTCATATTTTGGACTTAAAAAATCACGGTTTTTACTTAGTATCATAATTTTGACATATCTCATATTTTGGACTTTAAAAACCATGGTTTTTACTTTGTATCATAATTTTGTCATATCTCATATTTTGGGCTTAAAAATCATGGTTTTTACTTTATACCTCATCATTACTGCAAGTATTTTTTATTGTTGTAGTCTTTAACATTTCATATATTTGTTTATTCTTTCCTGGCAGAAATGGTCTTCCATAATGTTTACAGAGCCAGCAGAGCAGGCCAACGCACCAACCACAGATTGTAGCTTTAAACTGATTAGCACTGACATCTACAAGTGTTTGTGTGTGTGCGTTGGGCTGAGGAGGGGTTGTAAAACATGGCTGCACAATGTACAGACACATATCAGCCAACTGTCGCCACTCGCCGCCTCGGGTAAGATGGGCGACGCCTGCTGACGACAAGGCTAAGCTAACACTAGCCAATCGACCGCTAGCGTCCGACTGCTAGCTGCTGCACTGATGTTTGTTTTCTCTACAGTGAAGCTAACACTAGCCTACTGCTAACTGACCGCTAGTAGCACATAGCAAGTTTTTACCTGCTAGCTGTGCTGTACAGTTGTGCTAGCATTAGCATTAATGTGGTTTTAAAGCGTTGTTTTTTTCATGTTGGTACCTCAGACTGCTCAGTTATCATTATTATGATTATTACTGTTGTCATTGTTGTGACTAACACCCAGGGCATTTGGTTGATTCTACCAAAGTGCATTCCTTTACAAAGCTAGCGCATAGCTAGCTGCTCAAACAGATGGACGGGAAGATAGAAAGTAAGACATAAAGTGTAAAGCAAGTGAATGAAGAGGCAATCAGACGCAGCAAGAAGCAGCGGCCGCCTTTCAGACAATAAGGAGGAAATAGAACATTAATGGTGTTTTGTTTTTGTTTTGTTTTTTAATAAAAAGATTATTGTTAAAAGGCTGCAGTCACATGAAAACATGGAAGTCTGGTGTTATCTGACCTCTTGGTAGCATTCACAAAATAAAATATTTAGTTTTTCTTCTCGTGTGAAAGCAGCTGTAGTCTAGCTAGCCTGCTATCTCGTTATATTGCTAGCGAGTTAGCCAGCTAGCTTGTTTAGCCATTTAGCTTCTATTGGAAAGTCTCTGCAGATTGAGGTTAGCCGCTGTTAGCGTGAAGCTGCGCTGAATTTCTGTGATGTTTGCCAGCTGGGTTTTAATGTGGATTTTATCTGTACATAATGTGGAAAAAATGTTTGAATAATAAATTTTTTGAGTTTGAATGCGCTGCTGTGCCACGCCGCGGCCAGTTTTACAACGTACTGTATCTACTGTACAGATCACAGAAGTCGACACTTTTCTAGTGAGCCTTTGTTACATTTTATTGTGGTGGAAAAATTATTATTATTATTATTAATAAAACAGTTTTATTGATCATTGTACGTATTGTTCTTTCAGTGAGTCTGTTAAAAAATGCTTATGGTATAGGTTTGATATTATGTCAAGTTCTGAAAAATTCCATTTTAATTTCTTATTCTCAATTTTATATATTAGTATTTTCAGGGGGTGATTTGTTCTTTTTGCTACCAAGCTAACATTACTACATTTTTATTACAGATATTTATGTAAGTTACTTTGTTATTATGTTAGTAGCTTTGGTAGCTTTTAACATTACTAGCTTACTAGCAAACAGGCATTACTGTAGTTCAAGTTTGTCATTCCAACAGTTTATAATTAATACAGCCATATGAAATACAGTTTCTTTTAGGACCAGTGAATAAAACATAAAGACCTGAGTTTATAGCTTGCTAGCTAACGTTACCTTTCATATGCCAGCCAATTGAGGACAGGGAATATTATTTTAAAAAATACAGCTTTACAGCCCCCCCAAAATTAGATAGTTTAAATATGATACACTTTTTCTCATATTATTTGAGATAAATATCGCAAAAGTACAACAAAGTTTTTATTCCCCCTAATTATTAGATATGGAATGAAATGTAAGCTAACTACTAGTTGTTGAAGGGTACTCCAGTGATTAAGTATTATAGCAGAGACAAAAATATTCTGCCTATTAAGTCTGGTTAATGTAATAACAGAGTTATGGTATTAACCAGTTTCTAACTGTAAATAAAGTTCATGTCAACATCCAAGTTGAAATTACAGCAAAGCTCTGATATATTCACTTAGTAATTAATAATAAAAGTGCCTGATAAAAAAAATATGGATGTCTCATGTCAGCCAAATTCTGGAGTTAAAGATAATTGAAGCCAAATATAATGACCATAGAGCTGAACTTTGAATGCACAGAATTTTTAACTCACACGACCAATTCTGTTCTTTCCCGTCTTTACCCTTCATCCAAAATTACATTAATACTGATATCAAAGCTGTTGAGAGATTTTTTTTCCTCTCTAATGTGTGCATTAAGAATAATTTACTATAAATTCATATGCGTCTCTAACATGCAGTCAGCCAACTTCAGATGCACACAGCCACCATATAATGGAGAGAAGTTATATTTTCACCTCAGAATGTCATACAATGAAATTCTTGCTGCTCTTGCACATAAAGAAAGAAAGTAAATATATTTATTAACAATTTATTAACATTTATAACTGCAGACTTGATGACTTAGAATGTGAAAAACACTAACCCTTTATTAATGACCTATAATCATTTATAACTGCAGACCTGATGACTTATCAGAAAGTGTGAAACATTTAACCCTTTATTAATGATTCCTAATCATTTCTGATGATTTATGGAGGTCTATTTGTTTGTTTGCCTATCCAGTGTGAATGCAGGCTTAGCATTTTGCAACTTGTTCAAAAATTACTTTATAATAGTTGTGGTAAAAACGAGAGCAGTCCTATTACAGATGTTTTACTTTATCCTACTGAAACATTAAATGTGCTATTTTGCCTTTTTTGTCTTCTAGCTTCACCCAGAAGAAGATTTAGTAATAAGTTCTTTGTTGTTCTAAATAGTAATAATTGCTTTGTAGTCACAGTCACCTTCAGTTATAAATGATTATAAGTCATTAATAAAGGTTTAAATGTTTCAGACATATGAATTTATATTAAATTATCTTGTGTGCACAACATAACTTCGACAATTCCCAGTTTAAAAAATATCAGGCATTTTTCAACTTTATCCCAAATCCCACATGAAGATTGGTGACATTTTAAAAAATCCTTCCTCTACCATCTGAGCTAGAAATACATCAAACCCTATCAAACATCTTCACACAGAGGGACGGGGGGCGTTTTAACTAAACTGAACTCTACAGTTCTGAGGATCTTGGATACGTACATGGGGTTACCATGACAACACTCAGGCTCACAGGTGCTAAAAAATGCAGCGTTGACGAGGAGGAGGATGTGACATCACAGCTCAATGACAAGGAGCCAGGAAACGGCTCTTTGTCATCATGCTGCCATGACAACCAGCACACACAGCAGAAGGTGCTGAGTCCAACACACACATACGCACACACACAGGAAGTGTCGTCTAGTAAAAATAACTTTTATTTACAAAGAATTTAAGTTGAAAATTTTAGTTGCAAACTCCCCCAGAGATATCATCTTTTTTATTTCACACGTTCTTCTTCCTTGTCAAAATCTGGTGCCTAAATTACCCACAATACAACTCAACCACCAACAGTTCACTCAGAGATAAGGGGTGGGCTACAGAGGTCCGGTAACCTCACTTCTTTCTAACTCAACACTGCCACTTTTTTTTTCATTTTCAAACTTGTAGTCTTCAGCCCCAACCAACACGGACTCCGGTGACTCCGGTGACTCAGGCGATTTATCAGATTTCACACAGCTCCCTCTGCTTTTTTCACATATGCAGCAATACTCCCTAACACCTTTTTTTTCCTAGGATGGTGAAGTCATGTCCCAATCTACTCTGCCTCTGATTGGCTAGTACTGCCTTCATTGGTTGGGTTGGTTAGGTTTAGGCATGAGGAGTGAGATCGGTTAGGGTTAGGGTAAGAATATCAGGGTAAGCCAATCAGAGGCTGAGTAGGGCGGGTCATTAGTTCGCCATCCTAAGAAAAAAAAATATTGCCTCCCTAACACCTGGAAACAGACATTCATGTGTAAAATTGGTGGAGTCCCCCATTAAAGCCCCCTTCAGCTCAAAAACATGTTTTTCTTCTTGTTCCTTCAGCTGGATGTTGTTCTCTTCTCTGTGCAGAATGATGTATGTGCAGAGTTTGTTTTCACATTCATCTGCTGAAGGAGGAAAGTTTCTCTGAGCTCAGCCTAAAGCTCAGTTTAACACGTGCACCTACAAACATGATTAGACTAGTTTGGAGCCATGAAAGTTGAAGCCTTCACTGCACATACACTGAGACAGACATCTTGTGTCCAGCAGGAAAACTTTTGAAATGAAAAATATTTGCAAATTCATAGATTCTGGATTTTTATACAGTGAGAATGAATAGATGTAATTTTAAGAATTTCTAACTAACATTTTTGTGGAAAAAGACACAAATTATTCAAAGCAGAGTGTTTTTATATGTCTTGAAACATGACTGGAAGTGATCTTTAAAGAGTGCCTATTATTTTTATTCTGGGACTCCACTAGAGTAGCTTTGCATGATTCACAGTTCAAAAAACTGCTTATTTATCTTATACTGGCCCTTTATGCAGCCCCTCAGTTCAGCCTCTGTTTCTAACAGGCAGTCTTAGCTCTTGTCTCTCTCCTGATGAGCCCACTCTGTTCTGATTGGCCAGCTTGATGAAGAGCTGCAAACGACCAGCACACCTCCAACAGGTAAACTACTTATTTTACTTTGCAGAGCTGGGTGATGGAGTCATGGCTCGGCGTGACTACCCCCAAACAATGGAAAAACACCATAATGTTAGTGGAGTGGAGCAGTGAACTCCAGCCAACGTCAGCTCAGGCTGAAAGTAGAAAAAAACTGTTGGAAACTGAGCATTCAGAGCAGTCTGAAGCCGGTGCTTTTTGCTCACTATTTCTACATATGTTTACCTCATTATTTGAGACATTGGCCACATTTAATATGAACATCTGATAGTGTAACATTATATGTATGACTGAAAATAAGGAAAAGCATAATAGGTCCCCTTTAAATTTTTGTTTAGTCTGTCCATTTGTCCATTTTTTGCTTTAAAAGTGATTAACTGATCAGTTATCAAAATAGTTGCAGATTAATATTCACTTGATTGACTTGGTTACTTGATTAATCGCTTCAGCTCTGATTTGAACAACTTTAACCAGACTTGTTGTCCAAAAACTATTAAAAACATGTCAGTGAGTCACACCGCTGCACTGGGTCACATGTTCCTTCATCATGAAGAGTTTGGTCATGTTAGTTTTTTTTGTTTAGAAACGGCTCCAAAGACTAATAACATCTTCAGAGAGTAGTTCTGTGTAAGGTAGACGCCACTGAGCATGTGCGGGAACATGGTTCTGTTTACAGCTTTGCTAGCTTGTTGTGCTACATATCACAACCTCCTGACTTTGTACTACAATGTAAATTACTTTAGTATAAAGAACTACTCTCTTTGGAGTCTTTGGAGCCGTTTCTAAACAAACGTGACCAAACTCTTCATGTCACCCAGTGCAGCGGTGTGACTCACTGACGTGTTTTAATTAGTTTTTTGGACAACGATGGAGGTCTACGGCACAAAGGAATAAGATATATCAGGCTTTGGATACACACACAATACTTGTACGTAGATTTGTTCATTGTTGGTTTGACTCTGCATGAGATTTGTTGAGAATAGGAAAAATATAGGAAATTGCCGGCCTTTTGCTTTAAATTGTGAATATTTACCAGAGAGTCCACAGAGGTGTTAACACACACAGTGAGCCCTTATGTGCTGCTGTCAGCTCTCACTGGTTTCCTTACATAGAGATGTCAGGCTGTCAGCACACACACACAGTTTCTCACCCCTGCACATCTGCTCTCATTCATGCACATTTTCTCCCTCACACTCTTTCTTCCTCTCCCGTCATTGACAAGATAATTAGTTTGCCATGGTAACGAGGAGCAGCCATGTGATTGGAGCAGCTGTGGTCCATATTAGGCAGCGGGGAGATTAGCAGGAAGGACACGGCTGCTAATTATAGAAGCTAGCATGAGGCTAACGGGCTAACTGCTCAGAGCAGGTCTGCTGCCTGGCTCAAGGGCAGATGGTCTGAATGTGTGAGCTGTGACTGACAGCTTCAGTCACAGAAGGCACAAACTAAAAGCTAATTATTTATCAATTTAAAAGGACATTCCACTGATTTGGACATGAACTTCAGTTTACTTGTCACGGTTAACAAGTTTCCATCCAAATGTAACACAAATTTTAGCAGAATTTCCAGAAAATCTGTCAAAGAAATGCAAATTATTGTTTGTTTCCCTCCACTGCTGTTGTGTGAATATTAGGAGATAAACAGCTGGTGGTGCTAATTCTGCAGTTGGTGTGGAAAACGTGATGGAAATATGACATTTCTGTTTGTTTCATGTATTGATGTGAGGAAGGTTACAGTCTCCTCATCGCTCCACACAGATCTGATGTTTTCAGCTCTTCAGTGACGTTTAAGTCACATGATTCATGTACGTCATCATTTATTCACTCAGTCTGTTTACATTTGCTTTTTATATACACACAACTTATACAGAAACACTTAACATATTTTTTAATTATCCTCCCCCTGCTCCTTAACAAGCAAATCATGCCTCTGTCAACATCAGCTAAGTTACAATTTCATGTCATATTCTGTCGTTTTCTGTCTTTTTATGTTTAACATTGTTGAATGTTGTTTATCCATTGTCATTTTGCACTAAAAAAATATGTATATTTTTGACTTTTTAAAAAAATGTGAGGATGGAAACACACTTATCTATTTAAGTCTAAAAACAATTTGAGATCAAAATATTCTGTTTTTTTTGGCAGTTTCTTAGAATTAACTACATTTAGGAGATATTATAGTTTATGACAAATGTCTTTTTTTTTTCAGATTTCCTGCGCTTCCACGGCTGCGTTTTTTTTATGCCCAAACTGAAAATGCCCATAAAAAAGGTGGATGGAAACACTTGAAAAGCCTTTAATGAAAGATGCTTTTCAGTTTATTTATGGGAAATGTAGGATCCAAAGTTATTGTAGCTTTAACCATACTACGGAGGGGTCACGTTATCTCTGCCTCTGCTGTTTCAATTTTGACCATTCTTTGTTAAATGTGTCTCTCATTAATCCTAAAATACTAAATTGCTGAAATGTAGTACACCTTTAAAAGAAATTTAATTGGCACAAATATTGCTAACCTCTTGAAGCCCAATTTTTCCATTAAACTTTCTACCTTCAGTAGATCACTCTCCTACCACTTTCTGCACTTTAGTCTTGCACATATACCACACACACACTTTCTATTCTATTTTATTTTATATTTTATTTTTAGTATTATTCTATGTACTCTCAATCAGCTGCTGTAACACCTAAATCAATCAATAAAGTGTTATCTTATTAATGTACATTTATTTAAGTAGTTTATTACTCAGTGAATTGAAGCAGATATGATGGTTACAGGGTTAAATATTCAAACACAATATGTCATTTGAATTTCTAAGTTAACTCTTGACAAACACATTTTTATGCTTCAAGGTCCATAAAGTCGCTGTTATGGAGCTTTCCATCATATCAAATGGTCTTCATCAGAAGATGTAGTTTTGTTTGTTTTGTAGTTTTAATAAGGATTTCTAATCCATGTTGGTTTAAAAGGTGTGTTTCAAAGTCCATTCTTGACCTTGATAACAGTAACAAAGTCAACAAAGCCCTTAAAGTGCTGAGTCCATCTGCTGATGAAGACCATGTGATATGATGGAAAGCAGCAGAGCAGCTACAGTACTAAATGGACCTTGAGTTGATTATTATTATCATTTTGTCAATGTAACAGTATGTGACCTTTCCAGTAAGTATAAATATTCTAAATGTCTTTTGTGCCATTTTATGCACATTTCTAAATTTTATACACAATTTCCCACATTCGGTGTGAAATATTTGGTACCTTTAAAAACGTTGGTATCTCCCCTAAACAACACAACGTCAGCTGTGGTAAATATTTCTCAGGCTCATTTGTTGGGAAAGGAGCAGAGGAAGAGACTCAACGTCTCATCTGTCAAGGATTAAACTCCTAAATAAACCTGACAGTGTTTACCTATAGCTCAAAGGAGTACAGGTGACTAAGCAGGTGAAGCAGGTTCAGTACTAAGCTGCATCATGGCTCCAGAATAAAACAGACAACTATAAAGACATCACAGTGTTCAGAAAAAACTTTCCAGAAATACAAAGCCAAAACATTTCTTCTACAAGATCAGCTTCAAGAGTTAATTCCACTTCATCTAATCTTCTTCTACTATCTGTGTGGAGGTTTGAAATCATCAATCATTGCCCTTATAAAAAGATATTAAGTCTCAAAAACAGGTAAAAGTCATCTTCTGGGATGCTTTTGAAAATCTGTCTTACATATTTGGAACCAAAAACTCCTGGAGTATGTATGTCACTTCCTGAGAAATGATTGACTTGAAATGAAGATTTTAACATTTTGTTGTACTTTTTTTATTTATAAAATAATTATATTTTTATTAGAAGACCATGTAAAATATATTAGTATGTCACATGACCTGCTTCCAAACCTTTAAAGCGGTTTTAATCAATGTTTTTATAACCCTAATGTCTGATCTGTCAGTGTGTAATATGTTGGTCGTGGCTCGTAGTGATGAACCTACAGAGAATTATCAGTGACTCTGCAGCTCCCCTCGGCTTTACGGAGCTTTATAGTGAGTTTCGGCTCATTGTTTATCTGTCCGGCTGCAACTTTACTGTTTTGGTTCACTCTCAGCGCTCTCATAGTGTCGTTTTGGGCCGCAGCAGGCAGCTGTTTTCAGAGAAAAAGCTGTAAAAAGCCGCTGTACACTACCTGCTCAGCACCAAACGGCAAACAGACACAGTTAGCTGTAGACTAGCTGGTGAACATAGTGGAGCATTTAGCAGCTAAAGAGCCAGATATTTCCCTCAGGAGTTGGTAGAGAGCAGAAACAGAGGCCCCTGCCTGCTGCAACATGGCGGACAACAATAACAATGGTCATTGCTAGATTGGATGGGCCGGAGGGACGAGCTCTCGCGAGTGCGGTTAGGGTCTAGCACCAACCATGGTCATCCGTAGACAGAAAGTCATGTGACAACATTTCACACTTTCAAAACAGAAGTATAATCTTCCCCTACAAACTTTATTTAAATAAATTACTCGTGTTACAACTGCAGGAAGCCGCTTTTCAATACCAGAAGTATATTTTTTCCACGCTAACTTTATTTAAATAAGTTAAATGAATTTATGTTACAACTTTTAACAAACATTAACTTTGATTATGTTTGATCACAGGTTAATAAATATAGAAAACTATATATAATTAATTTGTACAGCCGCTCCAAATGAATGATAATGTTGCTCCGTAACTGCTGGATGTGAAGTTCTACATATCAACTTAAAAGCTGATAATGTGTCAGAGTTGTGTTTGCTACTTGTTTCTGCTGAAAACTAGCGGACAAAACATCAGTTAATGCAGGTTTAAGACTGAAATATTAAAGCTTTTTCAAATTTTGAAATAAAATTTAAAACATTTTGTGAATTAAAAACAAAACAGAACTGACTGTCCTGCGACTTTTATTATTTGTACATTATGCAAAGTTTAGACATTTAAAAGTTTCATATAATGTTGATCTTTTATTTTCTGAAATCACGTTTGTTTACGGTCTGAAGTCTGGACGGATCAGATGAATCAAACCTCCGACACATGAAAACATGAACACGAGTAACACTTGTTGCTGAGTCAGTGAACGCCTCTGAGCTAGTGAACGATGATGTGCTGATGTAGGTTAAGCTGGACTCTTCTGTTTGGGTTGTTTCCAGTGAAGTGGGGGGAGGTTTTACCGTGTGACGCCTTCTGCTGCAGCTCTGATGTCAAACAAATGAGATTCAACTCAGACGATGGAAAACAACCTCAGACCTGAGTGTGTGTGTGTGTGTGTGTCTGTCTGTGTCTACGTCCATCATGATCTCCTGCTGTGTTCTGAGCTACATCCAGTTTTAAATAGACACACACACACGCTGGTAACCTGATAGAGTGTGACTTGCTGCAAGGGATTATGGGTCCAAATTAATATCCACTTACTGTACAAATGTTAACCCACCTTCACTCACAACACAGGCTGCATACACACTGTATACTGTAGCAGCTGTTCATATAACAACCTCTACACGTCATTTATTGTTCACCATAAATTCAAACACTATTTATTACCACAGTAGGACCTTCTGTATTGACCTGCAGATACCTGATCTGAACCCAACATGGCCCCCAGGTCAGGTTTGGCATTTTCAAATGTAATTTGTTAAAGGATTTGTCTGACGATTTTCTATATTATTCTTATTGTCAACAAATCTCATGTTTGGAGCCAAACCAACAATGAACTGATCTACTAACAAGTATTGTGTGTGTGTATCCAAAGTCTGATATATCTTATTCCTCTGTGCCGTAGATCTCTGTTGTTCTCCAAAAACTATTAAAAACATGTCAGTGAGTCACACCGCTGCACTGGGTCACATGTTCCTTCATCATGAAGGTTTTGGCCATGTTAGTTTGTTTAGAAACGGCTCCAAAGACTAATAACAGCATCATGTTTTCAGTCTCAGGAGAGTAGTTCTGTGTAAGGCAGACGCCACTGAGCATGTGCAGGAACGTGGTTCCATTTACAGCTTCGCTAGCTTGTTGTGCTACATATCACAACCTCATTACATTATAAATAACTTCACTAAACCCATTCTAACCCACCACAGACCCATTGAACCCCATTATAACTCATTCTAAACCAATGTTAATCCCATCAAACCCTTCTTGTGGCTCAGTTTATCTATAATTTTGTCATCCTGTTTTTCCGTGCTGTAATTTTGTCTTCTATTGCACGGCTGTCCCTCCTGGAAGAGGGATCCCTCCCCTGTAGCTCTTTCTGAGGTTTCTTTTTTGGGGGAGTTTCTTCTTGTTCATATCGAGGGTCTAAGAACAGAGGATGTTCTGTTGCTGTACAGATTGTAAAGCCCTCTGAGGCAAATTTGTGATATTAGGCTACATAAATCAAATTAACTTGACTTGTGTATATTTGTTTCAGTTCTGCATGAGCTACTGAAAAATGTAGTCGAATTCCTTGATAGCAGATTCTGAAGATCAAATCTTCCCACCTGACACACTCCAGTTACTGTGTGTGTGTGTGTGTGTGTGTGTGTGTATGTGTGTGTCCCACCCACAGCAGCAGGGTGTTTCGTGTGTGTAACTCAAACCAAACACACCTGTTGATCCTGAAGGCCTTCCAGGATTACATGTTTTTTCAGGTCCAGGACTTATAGATGGTTGCAAACAAAACCATCCACTAATGTTGCTCCTAAACTTGTGAAAACATATACAAATTGTAAGCATTACAGTTTAATTCTCATGCCTAAACCCGACTTTTTGGTTTAAGAAATCGATCAAATTTTAGCATTTTCACCTGACGACTTTGGGTCAGACCAGAGGCCCGTTAAAAAAGCAATTTGCACTTACACATAGGTCACAAATGGTGCTAGTGCTCAATTTCACAAATGTTTGTCACTTGCCAATTGCTGATGAATTTGTGAGTCCTACACTCTTCTTGCATCCTCATGCATGGGTCATAAGTATGGAGTTTCCTTTGATTAGTTAAATGTGTCAAAATTAATGCAAGAGAAAATGATCTCATGTTGCAAGTCGTAGCTTGCATGTTGAAAATTTGGTGAAGTGGGCCCCTATTTTTCTTCATGCCTAAACCCAACTTTGTAGTTTAGCCAGCTAATCACAGAGCTTCTTCCAATTAAATACTCTTGCATCCAGGACGTTTTTAGCCTAGCTTAGCACAAGGACTGGAAGCAGGAGGAATCTGCTAGCATAGCTCCTCCAATAAGCCCAAAGCTGCTGTATTATCTTGTTTGTTGAAAATGTACAAATGCCTCAGAGTCCAGACTGAGGCAAAAAGCCCTCTGTGATGTAAGGAAAGATCCTTTCTCTGTGACATAGAGCCGACTCTGCACCCACCACTAGCAATCCCAGCATGCTCTGGGCTGTCACCTGAGCAGGTGGGGTGGGGGGCTCTAACCTACAGACCCAGATAATGAAGAGAAATGAGTCAAAGAGAGAGAGAGAGAGTCAGTTGATGAGAGCAGAGATGAATTAGCAGCAGGTGTCAAGCTCGTCGCCAGCGGCCATGTTGGCTCCACAGCGAGTGAGGTGGCTTGTTTATGCTGCCATGGAGACCTAACTGTGTCTGCAGCTCTTTGTATTTTTACATTTTCATATCAGACAGATCACTTTTCATTCATATCTGGTCTCTTTGTTTGTTCTGCAGCCTTTCTAACCCATTCTAAACCAATACCAACCCCCAAATTCCCAAAATGTCCAGTAAACTTGGGTAACCCAATCAAAACCCATTTTAACCCGTTATAAACTGTTCTAAGCCCATGTTAATCCCATCACAATCAATTCTGAATCTGTTCTAAACTGACATTAATTCCAAAATTCACAAAAAGTTCAGCCTGCCTGAAAGTGGCTAACCCAATCAAAGCCCATGCTAATCGCATCATAGCCCACTGTAAATCTGTTATAAACCAAATTTAAACCCATTCTAAACCATTCTAAGTCTAAGCCAACACCAACCCCCAAATTCCCAAAACATCCAGTGAACGTGCCTCAGAGTGGGTCACCCAATCTAAACCCATTCTAACCCACTGCAAAACCATTCAACTCATTTTATCTCATTACAACCCATTGTAAGCCATTTGAACCCATTCTAAACCTGCAACCACGCTCTCTTCCACAATCCATTTATACCCTTTTTAACCCAGTCTAAACCGACACTAATTCCAAAATTCATAAGTCCAAGTCTAGTAAACTTGCCTGAAATTTGGGTAACCCAATCAAAACCCATCTTAACTCTCTGCAAAAACATTCAACCCCACTCTAAATCTGTTATAAACCAAATTTAAATCCATTCTAAACCATTCTAACTCTGAGACTAAACCCAAAATTCCCAAAATGTCCAGCAAACTTGACTGAGAGTAGATAATCCAATCAAAACCCACCCGAACCCATTGCAAATCCCATGAGAACCCATTCTAAACACGTTAATCCCATTCTTAATCTGTTTAAACCCATTTTAAACCAGGTCTAAACCATTCAAACCCATTCTAAACCTGCTACCACACTGTCCTCAACAACTCATTATCATACCCCTTCTTAACCCAGTCTAAATCGACACTAATTCCAAAATTCACAAAAAGTCTAGTAAGTCTGCCTCAAAGTGGGTAACCTGATCAAAACCATTAAGCCCCGTTATATCCCATTATAACACTGTCTAAACCCATGACGGTATTTCATGTCACAATGTTTTCAGATCCAAGAGACGGATTTGTTTTTCTTAAACCATTCAACAAGCAATAAAGCTTGGTGTTGTCTTAGATTCAGAACTGAACTTTAAGGCTCATGTGGGGCCATGTCACCAAATCTGCTTTTAATCATCAAATATCCCTCAACTGCATTACAGACTGTTGTAATGGTCTTCTGTCTGGTCTAAACTCTGCAGCTCGACTGCTGACTGGGACCAGAAGAAGTGAACACACTACACCTGTTTTAAAGTCCTTACATTGGTTTTCTGTCAGTTTAAAGTATGACCTCTCAGGTCCTCGCGAGTCCTTTAGTTGTTCCAAAGTTTAGGACAAAGTTTTCATGCTCAGAGCCGTTGGACCAATCTGATGAGGATCTGAGAGCAGAGAGAAGTGTTGATAACGTAAACTTAAAACCCTCTTCAGCCTGATCTATGAAAGAATTAGCCATAATTTACTGTATTCACTTATTTTATTGCTTATTATTATTTTATAATAATAATTATTTTTTAACCTCATCGATTTCAGTTGTGTTTGTTTTTTTTAAAATCTATTTTTATCATTTTTTATTATATAATAATTCATTATAATTATTATTATAGTTTTAAAATCTATTTTATTTATTACATTTTTATAATTTTTATTTCTTGTGTGCATTAGTCTAAAATTCTTTTGCTGTGTACTGTCTACATTTGTTCTGTCTTATTATTGGCTTGTCAGTCATCTGTAGCACTTTAAATTGCACTAACCTTATTGACTAACTCCAAAATTCCCCAAAAAATTAATAAAGCCATCTACACACACGATCAGAGCTGCTGCTTTGTGTTTTCAAGCCTCAGTGAAACGTTTCACCTTCTCCAGACACTTTGAAACCCTAAATATAAAATCAGTCATGGAAACTGTCTCTCTACCTGCTTCCCTCTCTGTCTGTCTGTCTGTCTGTATAATTGAATATAGCTCCATATAACTCCAGCAGGCGCACACTGATCTGCTCTGAGGGTCTCTGAGTTCAGGACAAATGGAAAACTCTGTGTGTGTGTGTGTTCAGATGGTGTCAGATTTGTGAGGCCAGAGGTCAGTTTATTTCCAGCGTCTCTCTTCATCGTACAACTGTCTCTCACACACGCTCAGTCTGATCTGTCCGTCATTCGCTGCTTGATGTGAATATTACATAATGAGCCATAAATAAAAATAATAATAATGAGCAGCATGTATTAATACTAATTTTAGAGCTATAACTACTGCTGACGAACGTCTGAGAAATGTGACTGATGCCAGACCTTTGCAGAATGAGTGTCAGCTTTCTGCAGGAATCACAGATGTTATAAGTGACCCTGGTTTCCTCTGCTGTCAAGTTGGTATCTGTTGTAGAAATGTAAGTACAGTATGATGTTTTACCGTCCTACAAAGACTTTAAAGTTGTAAAGTGTAAAACTCAAGATCAGCTCATTTCAGCTTCATACTCTGCTGCCTCCTTGTGGTTACAAGCTGCCACTACAACAGCTGCGACTCAGACTTTATTCACCAAGTATATGTGTACAAGGAATCTCTTTTGGTGCAGGTGTCAGCACAGCAAAATGAACAGATACGATAGCAATAAGATAGTAAATATAGTAAAAAAAATTTGTAAATACCTATAAACAGAATTGATGGTTTTACACAAATTGCAGAAGTAATGGATGGAAAACGTTTATTATCCCAAAAAGGAAACCTCCTGGTTAGCTGTCCAGAATTAGGTGTTAGCTTCAGAGATCTGGTCAGAGTCTTGGATTTTATGAGGGCGGTAGAAGATTTTACGCTGAAACTGCAGTAAGAAATGTTTGTTTTAAAGGTAAGGTAAGGTATTTATATAGCACCATTCAGACACAATGCAGTTCAGTTGTCAGCACTCTCTTTTTTGGACTTTTACTGTTGTTGTATTCCTCTACGGTGCCTTCTTCTTACCATAGACAGCTTCGGTCTTTATGGGAGCAATCATGTCAATAATATCCATAACGTTAGAGCTGAAACTGCTTACAAGATCATTGACAGGAACTGAGGGCACTGAGTTGGTGTTGGTGTAAAATCCTGGGTGAATAATGTGCAGGTGTTTTCGTTAATGTAGCGCCTTCTGATTACCGCAGTTTTGGTTCTGGTTGTATCAGTGGAGATGGTCATTTCAAAGAACACACAGTAACGGTCAGAAATGGCAACATCAGACATTACAACCTCAGAGATATGCAGCCCCTTACAAATAACTAGGTCCAGAACATGTCCCTTATTGTGTGTTGAGTCCGTTACATGTTGGGAAAGTCCAAAATTGTCCAGAATGTGCAGAAGTTCTTTGGCACTGCTATCATTGGGGTTATTAATATGAAAATTAATATCACCCACTATGACAACATGGTTGAAATCAATACACACAGTGGACAGCAGTGCTATGAAATCATCAAGAAAGTGTGCATTATATTTTGGGGGCCTGTCGATGGTTACTGATATTGCACAACAGGAAGATCAGTAACCACCAAGGACAGGTTCACAAATGTGAACAAGTGTGTCTTAAAACAGCAGTCAGGTGTCCATATGAACAGTGAAAGAGGTTTTCCTCGCTGTAATCATTCCTCCTGTTCATACTGGCTGTTAAAAGATCCCCTTCAAATGTGCTTTCAATGTGTGTGACACAGTGTGTCCACATTCATTTTGTGAAAAAATGCATTTAAAAGTAGATGTGAAGCTTATATGAGGCTTCAGCAGTCTGAGTTAGTCATATCAAGTGGATATCTGCCACATTTACAGTCTTTTTAGCATCAAATTCCCTCTTTGTGTTTCCTCAGACAGTGTTTCCCTGTTGAGCTGTGGTGGAAGTATAGTAACAAAAAGAGGGACTTTGGCACTAAAAAGACTGTAACGTTGAAAGATATCTACTTGATTTGACTCATTTGGAAGCTTCATATTAGCTTCAGATAAACTTTTTATGCAATATGAAGTGATCTTCTAATGGTCAGTATGAACAGGAGGAATGTGGTTTAAAAGGCATCACTGCACTGGGCGTGTCCCACTGTGTGACAGGTCTGGGGGGGGTACTTTATAATTGCTGTGTAAGTTGTTTCCTTTATCATTTAAAACCTATTGACATTATTATTAATATTATTATTGCGTGTAAAGCTCGACACATAGCTGGTGCCATATGGGTGCATAAAATTCCAGGTTAAGGCCGATGTAGGGGAGATTTCAGTAAAAGTATCTCAAAAACCATAAGTGGGAAGAGCATTTAGCAGCTAAAGAGCCAGATATTTCCCTCAGGAGTTGTTAGAGAGCAAAAACAGCTAAAAGAGAGTGAATATTGGACTTACATTCACCAGGTGGACAGAAACACGACTCCAAATGAATGATAATGTTGCTCCGTAACTGCTGGATGTGGAAATAAGCAACTGTTTGCTAACAAGTTCAACATATCAACTTAAAAGCTGATGATATGCCCATGTTGTGTTCACTACTAGTTTCTGCTGAAAACTAGTGGGCAAAAAAATCTGTTCACGCAGGTTTAAGGTGATGGTCAGGAAGAGTTTTACAAGTTGGCAACGGGGATGGCAGCCCGAACAGTAAGACAAATCCAAGATGGCACGACAGGTGAGGACAGGAACAGGTAGCAGATTGCTGGATGTAAGAACAACACTGATGATAACTGACTCATTAGGGGGAATGAGTGGCAGGTGTGCTGGCAGATGACGATCAGGTGTTGACTGAGGCAGGTACACAAAGTTTAAATGTATTTATCCTTCTTTGAATTCAGCCTTTGTTCTGATTGTAGTTGCGAAATTTGCCCACCAGATGTCAGCAGAATCGTTCAAAGTTTGGAAATTGCTTCTCTGCTGATTTTGGAGCTGCAAAATTATTCTGCACAAGATTCATCCAGTGGATGCTTTTCAAAATAGCTCTTAAAGTATAGCCACAGTTAGCCGTTCCATTCAGAAATTAACTTTATTTATTAAGGAGAAGAAAAAAACCCAGAACAAAACAGAACATATTTAAAATGGTTAATGGTGTGCATTATTGATCTGAAAGCAAGAAAAGACTTGCTGGAAATATATTAAGTCAATAATAATCATAATAGTATTTTTTGAAATCTGACAATGATAGTTCTGTATTAATACTAAATAAATGTCTCTGTTGACAGTGTGTCACTTTTCTATGTTCTACTCTATTTTCTCATTTCTGGTTTCAGTTTGTGTGTATGTGTGTGTGTGTGTGGTTGCTGCTGTGAACCCACTCAGAGCTTCCTTTGCAACAGGAAATAACATTTAACTTCATGGAAATGCCACAGAGCATTTCAATCTGATATGTTAATAAGTTCTGTGTGTGTGTGTGTGTGTGTGTGTTTGTGTGTGTGTGTGTGTGTGTGTGTGTGTGTGTGTGTGTGTGTGTGTGTGTGTGTGTGTGTGTGTGTATGTGTGTGTGTGTATGTGTGTGTTCATTGAAACTAAAGTTACAATGGCCTTTTTTCTTTTTTGGACAGTCAGCATATTCACTGAAACATTGAAACTCTGGAAGATAAACATTTCTTAAAAACAACATAAAAATGCCTGAATCATCTTTTTATGCACACATGTCCCTTAAGGAGCCTGTTCACTCAAATAAATACACATATTATCATATTTCCACATGTACCCATTGCATGTTTCACCATGCTGATAATCTCTGAAACATCTTCCATATTGATACCATGAAGGTGAAAGGAATTTCTTTTTTGCATGTGTTCAGTGCACAAAAACACATTTAGTGATCGACTTTAGCTCCTGGTTCAGCAGGACTACATACCTGCCTGCAGTAAAGAGGTCAAAGGTCACAGAAAAGCGGCACCCTCCAAGGCTGAAAAATTAAGCCAACCTGGAAGTGCCAAAAAACTGCAGTTCACCGAATGGCTACTTGAAGCTGGCTCCAAAAATAAGTCAATCCCCATAGACCCCCATGTTAAAATGCCCAACTTTACAGCAGAAATAAACATGTTTACAGCCTGGTACAAAAAACAGTTTTGGTCTCTATAACTAATTTTCCAGTTCATGACAACTGTACAGAGGGGTGAATTTTTTTATAACTCACCCGTTTAACTTTTGTTAAGGCTTAAAGTTATACATAATTAAGGGCGTGGCCGCTTTGAGTGACAGGTGGGTGCCGTTACAGGCAAGTCGCTACCATGATGACAATGTTGGTTAGGTAATGTAACCCTGGTGGGGGTTAGGCTTAGCTCCACCCTCTCGTCCAAATGGTCCTTGTGACTCCAAAAATCCAAGATGGTGACGGTCAAAATGCCGAACACGAGGCTTCAAAATGGGAATCCACAAACCAATGATGGCTACATCCATTATTTTTTATTGTCTTTGGTCACAGACAGACTGCAGACACAGTCAGTTGGTTTATAAATATCTATACATCTCCTGTCTGTTTGTCTGTCTGTCTGTCTGTCTGTCTGTCTTTCTTTCTCTGTAATTTCACAAGTATTTCTCTTATCATTTTATCTTCTTTCAGTGGTTAGATTTGTTAGAGATATGTGAGTGTGTGTGTGTGTGAGCTTGTGTGCGCCTGTGACATTTCCTGCTGATAATGTGAACAAATAAAACAGACACACAAGTGAAGTGATTTTTGACTTCATTTTGATTGAGCTTTTTCTTGCTATCTGATCTTTTTCAATAAAAATCTGATAAGAACAAAATAAAAAATCCTGCACACTGTAGATGACTTGCACTCACTTTATTAATATTTTTTGGCCCTCAGTCAAGTAAAACAGTCAGGAGCCCCAATAAACATTGAAACCTGTTTTTCTTGCTGTAATCATTCCTCCTGTTCATACTGACCATTAGAAGATCCCTTCATAATGCACTTACAATGGAAGTGATGGGGGACAAAATCCACAGTCCTCCTTCTGTGCAAACATGGATTTCAAAGTTTATCTGAAGCTAATATGAAGCTTCAGCGTCCAAATGAGTCAAATCAAGTAGATATCTTTCAACATTATAAAGTACCCCCCTCCCAGACCTTTCACACAGCGGGACACGCTCAGTGCAGTGATACCTTTCAACCACACTCATCCTGTTCATACTGACCATTAGAAGATCCCTCCATAATGCACAAAAGTTTATCTGAAGCTAATATGAAGCTTCCAAATGAGTCAAATCAAGTAGATATCTTTCAACGTTACAGTCTTTTTAGTGCCAAAGTCCCTCTTTTTGTTACTATACTTCCACCGCAGCTCAACAGGGAAACACTGTCCGAGGAAACACAAAGAGGGAATTTGATGCTAAAAAGACTGTAAATGTGGCAGATATCCACTTGATATGACTAACTCAGACTGCTGAAGCCTCATATAAGCTTCACATCTACTTTTAAATGACTGTGTGGACACACTGTGGATTTTGGCCTCCATCACTTCCATTGAAAGCACATTTGAAGGGGATCTTTTAATAGCCAGTATGAACAGGAGGAATGATTACAGGAATGACTGAATATTCCACGTTTACTAATGTATCGTCTCTCCATCACACCTCTCCCTGCAGCCTTTTTGCAGCGGCATCAGTGCTGAGCCGTGAGCTCATTCTGTCAGAATATTATCTGTCATTTATAGACATACAAAACTCATTTCACTTCTCCTGCAATAGCATTTGCAACATGCTGACTCACACTGAAACCCACACACACATAAACACACACTGACAGAGGCGCCACAGAAACAGAAGTGGGGGGTGACAGTCGACTCCCAGTTTCTCTCTCTTGGTGTAGTCATGGTTTCCATTGCTGTCCTGCTGAAAGTGTCCTTTACCTCCCCAGACTGTAGCACAAACGTGGTTAAAGGCAAAGGGAAGTCCATCTCATTTATAACAGCCAGCAGGTCATCTAAAACCTCCAGACAACCACTAAGAAATGCTTTGTAAAAGATTCACAAATTGTAACTATTTATTTTATTTTATTAATGGTTAATAAATAATGTACAGATACTTCATGGCTGGGTTGCCGGGTTGGTGCTTATCATCCAGTAGACTGTTTGACCTCTGACTTATTAGATAGCTTTATTAATGACTTATTAACATTCGTAACTGCAAAATTGATGTGTATAACCCTTTATTAATGAACTATTACCATGTACAACTGCAGACTTTTGACCCTTTAGGTAACACTTTACTTTAAAGCTGCTAAAATCAATATTTTTATAATAATAATGATATCTGAGCTCTCAGTGTGTAATGTGTTGGTCGTGGCTCGTAGTGATGAACCTACAGAGAATTATCAGTGACTCTGCAGCTCCCCTCGGCTTTACGGAGCTTTATAGTGAGTTTCAGCTCATTGTTTATCTGTCCGGCTGCAACTTTACTGTTTTGCTTCACTCGCAGCGCTCTCATAGCATCATTTTGGGCCACAGCAGGCAGCTGTTTTCAGAGCATTGTGGAGCATTTAGCAGCTAATGAGCCAGATATTTCCCTCAGGAGTTGGTAGAGAGCAAAAACAGCTAAAAGAGAGTGAATATTGGACTTACATTCACCAGGTGGACAGAAACACGACTCCAAATGAATGAATGAAAATGTTGCTCTGTAACTGCTGGAAGTGAAAATAAACTGTTTGCTAACAACTTCAACATATCAACTTAAAAGCTAATGATATGTTCACTACTTGTTTCTGATGAAAACTAGTGGACAAAACATCAGTTAATGCAGGTATAAGTCCCCCTAATTAGCATTTATAAGCATTACACAGACATTTAATAAATGGTTCCTGATCCTTGAGTATCTGCCACCTGAACCTAAGCTGCATCTCAGGCTTTCATTGATGGTTTCTCATAATATTTTGTATAGTGTGCTGCAGTATTTAGTATAATATCTGTGCAGAGGAGAGTCAGTGTGGAGCTGCTGTGGCAGGAAGTTTTGGAGAGGAGTCAGACAGCCTCTCTTCATCTCTGGTGTCAGTTCAGCTGCAGTTTTTTTTAACCAACAGCAGCATCTGAGAGTCTGAGTCTGACTGAAAAAAGACAACAGATGACGAGGGCAAGTTTATCTGTCTTTCAGTCTTGCATGTGTAGGAGGGGTGGATTACTTTCTTATTTTGCATCTTGTTATTTGTGCAAACAAATCAACTTTGAAGATGAAATGAAGATAGGAGACACACTAACTAATATTGATACTTTAACACAGAAATAAAACAGTTTTCATGAAGTAAAAGTTAATAATGTGTTTTAATCTTGTAGTCTGTGATGCACTGAAGCTCAGAGATCCTCTTCAGGCAGGCGGGAGGGTCGGGGCATTTCTGCAACAAGCTACAACAAGCCAGACCCCCACTCTCCCTCCAACCCACAGCTGAGATGTCACTTCCTGTGACATCACTTCTGGTAAAAGGCAGGTGGCCGTATTTTACAGTAACTGCAGCCCATACCCATAATGCACCCTGGTGGCTGTGTGCTTGTGACTTCTAAGAACTGGTGCTGTGCTTCCCCACAGCAGTTGGAGCTGCAGCGCTGATGCAGTGTTTATGTGTGGTCAGTAAACAGTCTTAAAGGGACTTCACAAACCGTATCAACCTTGTAGACGATAAAGAGAAATATGTAAGTTTTTTTTAAAAGGAACAGTGTTTTTTAATTTTTCTTCACTTTTTCTTGCCATCGGGTGGTGTGAGTTCCTCGGTGGTAGTGTTCACACATTTTCAGAGATGCAACAAACAGTTTACAGCTACACTACAACACCATAACCGTCCACAACCCACAACAAAAGAACAATAACTCTGCTTCTTTCCTCTTTGATTTTTTTCTCAGGCCCCTAACTAACTGTACTTGACCTATAGTATGTTGTATGTGAGTCTTGGACTTTACTTGTATATTTTTCTTATAGGCATCAAATCCCATTAAAAGAAAAAAAAAAACCACAAGTCCGTCTCTCAGTACTTTCTGACTTTCCTACTCTGTCTGTGGCTGTCAGCTCCAAGCCCATTGATTCCTACTGAAGATCTTTAAAAACAGCTCAAAAATAAACTTAGTACAAAAAGTAAGGAGATTTGTGTTTGGTAGATTATTTCTTTGTTGTAACAATGCTTCTTGGCAATAAATCTTATACCTTTGGAAAGCCTGTTCATTTCCCTTTTAAATGGTGCCACATTTGTAAGGAACATGCATTTGTGGGATGAGCAGCAAAACTGAGTATGTGGGTTGCACCCATGAAAAATTTGCCAAATCTTCTCTGCCAATGGCAATATTATTATTCTGCCATTGACTTGCTTGGTGTTTGGTGGATTGGATGATTGAAGTTTGAAAAAACAAGACATATTGGCAATTTATTCATTTAACAAACAGGAGCCTCAGTAGCATGTGGAAGAATCATACACAGCCACAACAGCCTGGCACCTCCTCCTCATGCTGGTCACCAGCCTGGTCACACACTGCTGTGGGATGGCATCCCATTCTTCAACCAGCATTTGTCGCAAGTCAGCCAATGTGGTTGTGTTGGTCACTCTGACACAAACAGCACGCCCAAGCTGATCCCACAAGTGTTCAATGGGGTTGAGGTCAGGACTGCTGGCAGGCCATTCCATCCTCTCCACTCCCAAGTTCTGGAGGTAGTCTCTGATAAACCCCGCTCTGTGGGGGTGAGCGATGTCATCTTGGAGGAAAGAGTTCAGTCCCAGACTGTGGAGATATGGGATTGCCACTGGTTGCAGAATCTCATCTCGATATCTCTCTGCATTGAGATTGCAGATCATTTTTCCAGTGAGGGGGATGCCACCCCACACCATCACACTGCCTCCACCACCTATCGGTGCAGCAATCAGCATAGCGTTCTCCGCGTCTTTTCCACACTTTGACCCTACAATCCAACTGCCGTAGGCAGGATCTGGACTCATCGCTGAACATGACATTCCTCCACATGTTCCACCACTGTAGCAGGGCCCGTGCTTACAGGTGCACCTGATTGGCAGCACCTGGGGGTACCAGAAGCTCAAAACAAGTGTCAATAGCAACAACAAAATAAACTGTTTGGCAATGGCAGAGAAGATTTGGCAAATTTTTCATGGGTGCAACCCACATAATCAGCTCTGCTGCTCATCCCACAAATGCATGTTCCTTACAAATGTGGCACCATTTAAAAGGGAAATAAACAGGCTTTCCAACGGTATAAGATTTATTGCCAAGAAGCATTGTTACAACAAAGAAATAATCTACCAAACACAAATCTCCTTACTTTTTGTGCTAAGTTTTTATAGTTTCATTTTTAAAAATATTCAGTAATTTCCTGAAACAGCTGGACACTGTAGTTTTTAGCAAACAAACAGGACAAAATAGTGCATTTGTTGGGGACTATTTTCAGCAGTGGATTAATATGCATTTGGTGCTCTAGTAAGTATTTGGTGAATGTTCGATTTCTTGACAGTGTTCTGTGAAATAGATTCCAGCACTGGGTGGGTTTTTCCTTAAAGTGTTGTATTTCAAAGATAAGATTTGCAATTTTCTAGCAGACCTGCTCTGAGCAGTTTGCCTGATAGCCTCATGCTAGCTTCCATAATTAATTAATAATAAGCAGCTGTGTCCTTCCTGCTAATCTCCCCACTGCCTAATATGGATCACAGCTGCTCCAATCACATGGCTACTCCTTGTTACCATGGTGAACTAATTATCTTGTCAATGACTGGAGAGGAAGGAAGAGTGTAAGGGAGAAAATGTGCATTAATGAGAGCAGATGTGCAGGGGTGAGAAACTGTGTGTGTGTGCTGACAGCCTGACATCTCTATGTAAGGACACCAGTGAGAACTGACAGCAGCACCTAAAGGCTTACTGTGTGTGTTATCACCTCTGTGGAAAATATTCACAATTTAAAGCATTAGGCTGGCAATTTTCTATATTTTTCAACAAATCTCATTTGCAGAGTCAAACCAACAATGAACTGATCTGCTAACAAGTATTGTGTGTGTATCCAAAGCCTGATCTATCTTATTCCTCTGTGCCATAGACCTCCATCGTTGTCCAAAACACTAATTAAAACATGTTGAAGAGCCACACCACTGCACTGGGTGACATGTTCCTTCAATATGAAGAGCTTGGTCATGTTAGTTTTTTTAGAAACAGCTCCAAAGACTAATAACAGCGATCATGTTTTCAGTCTCCAGAGAGTAATTCTGTGCAAGGCAGACGGCACTGAGCTCCTCAGAACCTGCATTACATTAAATTTTGCACTGTTCATTTGCACACCACCACTGCTGCTACATACACACATTACCTAATCTTGCACTCTGTTTATGTTATTTACTGTATATTTATGTTTACTCTGTCCCATGTATCTACTTATATCTAGGCACTTGCTGCTGTTTGCTCTCTCTGGTTGGATGCTAACTGCATTTCGTTGTACTGGTACCTACTGTGTGCAATGACAATAAAGTTGAATCTAATTTAATTGTACTCTGTAGTTAAAATGCTAGTGGAGTTCCCTTAGGCTCAGTCATTGGCCTCTTTTACATTTATATGCTTTCAATATACAAAACAAATTACACATAAAATATGAACACACAATAAATCGCCAGTGATATTTTATGCAGACGACACTCAAATGTATTTCGCTCTGTCGCCAAGAAACTATGGTCCTGTGAATTGAACAAATCCATAAGTGAGTTTCAAAGTAAATTCCTGACCTTTGACAGCAGCAGTCCACAAGACAATCTCACCTCAAGGTAGATTTAATTTAGTTTTTCTGGAGCTGTTGATTGTATCACATGATCTTCATCAGCAGTGGAAGTTTGCCCATTTGTCATTGAAATGTAGATGTTCAAATTTCTGCTTTTTCTCAGCATTTTAAGTACCTCTCATTTATGTTGGCTTAAAGGATGATGTTGTGAAAATTGGGTATCTACATGTCTTCAACAACTGGACAAACTCTCATCTGCTAATGAAGTTGGATATGATAGAAAGCTCTAGAACAGCTACTAAATGGAATTAATCAGTTAAAAAGACAGAGTCAGCACTCAACTTGTCTCTCTGTCTTTGAAAACCAAAAAACAGTCTTGGAAATCTTGGTGTAATCATGGACCCAGATCTAAAGTTTAATTGCTACAACAAATCAACAACAAAGACTAGTAGAGATGACGTTCATTCTGTTTTATTCAGTTGTGTGTGCCAATCAATAAATACATAATAAATAATCAATAATCAGTCACAACAATAAAGTTCCAGTATTAAATTAACACTTTAAATACAAAAATAAATATAGAAAATCATAAAATGTCAGTAGAATATAAAATTCCCTTCAGAGTAGTACTCCAACTGCAGGAGCAGAGTAAATGTACTACAGTGAAGTACTTCAGACCTGAATATTCAGAGGACTTGAAGTACATACATGGTGTACATACAGTACAAATATGGTGTACTTTGTATGTACTGTAAACATCGTCAACACTTTGTTTAGGCAGTACAGTGGAGAAGTTGGTGGGGGGTTTCTGCAGTGACTGGAAACTTTCCAAGAGAAAATGAGTTTTGCAGTAAAAAAATATCCAATCAGAGAGATTTGAATTCTACTGATGTGCAGCTTAATGCAAAACTGGTTTGAATTTATGCACTTTTGGATTATGTTTTGGTCACCTCAGAAAACAAAACTGACCAATCAGGTAAAAGACATAATCCTGTCATCCCAACAAAATAGTATACGTGAATTTACTGCATGTTAAACATATTTTACATTTATCAAATAGGCAATTTCACATCAAGGCACTTGTGGTTTTTGAACATTTCACGTGTGATAAATATGATGCACATGTGATTTCCAGGTATCTTACATGTGAAATATCAGACCTCGCATGTGAAGATTTCACGTGACATTCCATGTAACACATTTCACGTGATAAATTCACATACAGACACATGGCAGTTTTCAAACAAGTTTTCAGACATTTCCCATGTGAAATATCATAAATTTCACATGCTTCTTCTACCAGGAATCTGTAAGTCTGGCACCACCCACTTCTCCACCACCATCCAATCAGAGCGCATCGAGGAGGAATTTCATTAAAAAATTTAATAAACATTAAAATTTTTGCCTTGCAGTTACTGATCCTTTTCCTTCTTTATCCTAAAATTTTTTAAAAAATCAAGTGATTTACTTAAAATAATTATTATAACTAATTTGATTTTTTTTTAATCATAATTTTGTATCTGGTAGATTTTCTAAACATTAAATCATCTGCGGTTTTTAAACAAATACAAATATAGAAGAAATAAGTTAAACTCCATGTTGAACACAATTAGTAATTAGCTCTTTGGATCCTGTAGTGATGAACATTTACAGGATCAAACCACAAAGCTGCTTTCAAGTATCGAGCACCAAACTTCCTTAAAAAATATATATATAAATTTAGAAAAACTAGAATATTTACTAGGCTTAGGCTGCTGGTTCACTGTTACATATTAATAAATATTTTATAATCTATTAAATAATTACTTTAATAATTTATTATAACAAAATTGTTTTTAAAAATAGGCACATTGGTTGCAGTTGGAATATTTTTTGATGTATTGTTTCTCATGATGTTATTTAATCAATTTTCATAAAATATTCTGCATCCTTGTTTTACTGTTTTTTTTGTTTTTGTCATTATTGACGTCATTGTGGAGGTCTCAGGCTCTCAGGTGTGCTTTGACCCTCCGTGCTTGTCGTCGCCGCCTCCTCCTCTGCATCTTGATGTTGTTGACCAGTGAGCTCGCCTCCTCATAAAGCCACGGCAGCTCCCACAATGCTTTGCTCTGGACGACCATGTTACCCATCTGAAGAGACAGGGAGCAAAATTGTACATTCACCTTAACAACTTAACAAATTGAATTGAAATTTGTGTAAGACGTTCTGCTTACAGTACACAACCACCATAATTAATAATTACACATCACATATTCACATTACATTTAACCTTTAGAAAGCCTTCCATAATCATTTTGTCCTCTTATGGCTTCCATAGTAAACCTTCATGAAGCCCTTCATGAGGTTTCCAAATAAGTAAGGCTTATGGAGGGTTTATGTGGGCCTGCCTTACTTTAGACCCTACAAAAACACTCCAGGAGCCTTACTTTAAGTCCTCCATAAACCCTACTTAAACTGTGCACAAACCAAACTTTAAGCCCTCAGTGAGTCCTGAACTCACTGAGGGCATGAACTTTCCATAAGCATCCTTCATAAACCCTAAATAAGCCTTACTTTAAACCCTACATAAATCCTGCACAAGCCCTACATAAAGCTTCTAAAAGCCTTACTTTAAGCCCTGCATAACCCTTCCTTAGGCTTTACTTTAGTCCCTACGTTAGCACGAGTACTGCCCTGCTATCAGCCTTACTTTAACCCCTCCATACATCCTACATAAGTGTTAATTTAAGCACTTCATATGCCCTGCATAGCCCTTCTGTAAACCTTACTTTAAACCCGTACATAAGTCCTCCATAAACCTTCCATAACCTTTACTAACCTAAACTTTAAGCCCTGTGTAAGGCCTACATAAACCCTCAATGAGCATTATTTTCAGTCATTCATAGGCCCTCAGTATGCCCTACATACTTGTCAATGTAAGCCTTACTTCAAGTCCTGTATAAACCCTCTGAAGACCTACTTAAACCCTCTTGAAGCCTGTGTATACCCTAAATAACCCCTCCTTAGACTTTACTTTAAGACCTACACAAGCTCTCCAAAATCCCTAAATAAACCTTCCAAAAGTCTTACTTCATGCCATACATAGGCCCTCTATTAGCACTGCATGGCCTTTCCATGAGCCTTACTTTAAGCCCTCTGTAGGACCTACATAAACATATGACGAGCCATACTTCCATAAACAATACATAAACCCTCCATAAGTCCTAAATAATCTTCCTTAAGCCTTACTTCATGCCCAACACAAGCCATTGGTGAGCCCTACATAAACCTACCATAACAGTCCTTACACCTAATACCTCATCAGCTCTATCCAGGTCATAAGGTCAACAATTAGATTGTTGAGATACATTTAAATATAGCTTCTCTCTCTCTCAGTGTAAGTGAATGTCTCTCTACCTGGATGTGTCGGAGGCCCTGCAGTCCCTGCAGAAGCTTCTCCTGCTCTTGGTAGCTGGCTTTCTTCAGGTCGTGGACCTTCTTCAGGAGGTAGTTTAGCTGCTCCCTGACATCGCCGCCTGCTCCTGCCTCAGCATTACTGGCAGTGCCAGTGGTGGCTGCAGGGGTGACGGCGGAGGCGGGGTGCTCCCTGGTCCCGGCTACCTGGGGACATGGGGTGGGCAGCTGCTTCAGCATGTGGCCAATCAGCTTTTCATAGGTCTCCAAAACGGCGCCCATAAACACCATCTTTGTCTAAGAAAGAGACACACACACAGAAATTAGAGAGAGTATTTTGTTTTTGCATCAAATTTCAATTCTTTGCAAGTGGATTTTAGAAAGAAATTAACTGAACCCAAGGGTTGCTTGGAAGGTATAGGCCTTTAAATAAAAGATGATCTGCTCTCTGCTTGACTTTTAACAGCCTCAGAGTGTTGAAAACCTTTTACACAGTGGAAAAACTCTGTGGTTTCCCCCACACACAAGTTAACTTAAGACTAGAGTAGGCCTTAAAGGGGAAGGTCACCTGACTGTTTAACATGCATTGCTAAAAGGTTTAAACCTCATTTGGATGCAAGAATTGTCCAAATTATCTGAAAACATGTAAATGACCAAACATGGAGATGTGTTTTTTCACTGAACAGCAACTATATGAGTAGTTAATTGTAGTCTAAAAAAGGTGTTTCACCCCAGATGAGTCTCATGTGGGTTTTGAATTTTTGAAAAAATTCAAAATGATGAAATGGTAACACCTGTGCTGTTGTGGTGAGGGAAGAATAATATGGGAAAACCCAAAGGGGTGTGTGTGGTGGTTAGCCTTTAAGCATGCTAAATACCACTTTGAATAATGCTCTGGAACAAAATTATGACAACAATCCTTGCAGACTCTGCTCCCAGTGTACAACTATCAACACCTAAATATAGAAATTAACTTTTTTTGACATGCATGTCAGATTTGTTGGCAACAGCCTTGTCTAAGCTCATTTTAAAAATGTTTGACACAAAGAAAGACAGAAAACGTGACGTTCATCATCAATCTGGCGTGCCAGATTCAGGCCACAGTTGGGCTGAGATAAAGCTGATCAAAATGCTGCAAATTAGTTAAAAAGTCTAGATCTGCAAAATCTTGTTGGGCTAGAGCCAGCTCATGTTGGGTCGTCTGATGCCAGAACTCAGACGACTGTGCCAACACACAGTCACAATTTGCCCAACTCAACCAGATATCTAAAACTTTCTAGGTGTTTAGAGAGGTTTTTACATAATGACATAATTTTCCTCGACATGCACTCTGTCTAATTCCTGGTTAACTTTAAATTGTTGTCTAATCATCTGTTTGGCTGTGGACGACATGGAAGAAAAAACTAGGAGACTTCCAGTTTAAATCTTTAGATTTAAACCTGAACTGATTTCTATCTTATCTTGTTAACCACACAAAACAACTCAACTGCTGCAGAATTTAATATGATTCTTTAGTCTGTGTTTAGTGGTTCATCTCAGTTGTTCTGGCGCTCAGTACTCAAAACCAACCATAAAGTGGCTTTGCATCATTGTTGGTGAAGAGTGAAAGTTTTGTTTGGAGCCTGAGAATTGTTGCACAAAGGTTGCACAATGCAGAGCCAGCAGGAAAAAAACCCACAAAACCTCAACACAAACTCCAATGTGATAAAGGAGCTGATCACAGTGTCAGGCATCACTGTGAAAGACAGAAGCCTGAAGAAAGCTGCTGATTCAGTGATCAGAGGTCAGCCAAAGATGGGAGAACATGGAAAGCATCCTGAAGCGACGGCACCTCCTAGTACACTTTGAATTATTGTGAAATTTATCACACACTAAAGCACTTTTTCTAAACATTAAAACACCCCGAATCAACCTAATACACCTTCATGTGACAGGTTCTGTGAGTATCTGCTATTTTTTGCCCTGAGCTATGTCTCCCAGGCTGTGCATCGACAACAAACTGCATCAAATCTTAAATGACAAGCTCAAGATTTTGGGAAATGTGCATGCTTTCTGAGAGTGAGATAAGAAAATTGATACCAATTTCATGTCTGTGTGTTACGTACGGAGCTGGAGTCAAGATGTGGTTAGCTTAGCTTAGCATATAGACTGGAAACAGGGGGGAACAGCTAGCCTGGCTCTGTTATAAGTTCAAAAATAGACCCACCAGCACCTCTAAAGCTCCCTAATTAACACGTTTGTTTAATCCATAATGTCAGAAATGTAAAAAAAAACGTTTGTGGTTTGTGGGGGAGTTACTGCTAGAACTATTTCTTGGCGAACAAGAGCCAGTCTTAGGTTAGTTAGGTTGCCAGGTTAGGTGCCATTGTGCCTGTAAAGAGACCACAACCTGAGCCCACCAACCCTGTCTGGCAACCGGAGACACTGTACAGAATTACTGAGCTGATGGATACCCTGTTGTCCGTCAAGAAATAGTTCCACCATGTAACTCCCCTTAAAATCTCAAATTGTTCATTTTAAATTTCTTTAAGAGATACAACATGTTAAAATTGGTGAGTTTCAGAAGTGTTAATGGGTGTATTTTTAAATTTTAGACAGTGCCAGGTTAGCTGTTTCCCCCTGCTTCCAGTCTTTATGCTAAGCTAGGCTAACCATGTCCTTACTCCAGCTCTGTACTTAATGCACAGGCATGAGATTGATGTCAATCTACTCATCTAACTCTCAAGAAAGTAACTAAACATATTTTCCACTGAACTGTTTATTTCAGGTTATGTTTAAGACTATGGTTGGAGTTGTAGATTTATAGAAGCTAAACTGGTCCGGTGATGAAATTCACTGCTATTTACCTCCATTTTGCCAGTCAGTGGTTCTCTGGAGAAGACAGGCTTCCCGTTAAACCTCTCTTTAGGTGTAATTTTCTGCAAAGACAAAGACAAAGGTTGTTCAGGTCACGTTGGACATAAATGAAATGTTTCCCCCCCTTTTAGCTTTCTTTAATGTTAATTTATTAATTGAATATAAATCATGTAAACTTCACAAGAACTGTACTTATTGGTGTTATCAAAGACTGTCAGACATCTGAGATTTCAGAGCCGCCTGTTACAAAGCATTTAACTGATGAGCTATTTTGTCAAAAAATCAAATGTAAAAGATGAAATGTTCCATAACACCAAACAGAGACAAGTCATGCTATAACAAAATTGACCTCAAGACAATCAATAATCAAACATTGATTGAAACACATCTTTGTGAATGTTTTTGTTGTCTGTCCATGTTAGTGGTGCATTCAAGGACAGTCATCTGACACAAGCTCTGTTATCAGGTAATCAAAACCAAACAAATAATCAAACAATGATCAAACACAAATGTTATAAAAAAGATTAATTTGGTCCTTTCTTGCATTTTAGCAGCCAACTTTGAAATGTCAGATGTCAGTGTGTCCGTCAAAGACAGTGTCCCTGCTGTCCTTTATAATAATGAAAAATATAAAATAAATATAAGTTAACTAACTTGTAATCTATGATAGTGATACGATATTTGTAGTTAATTGACTAAAATGATTAAAAAAAAAAAAAACACCAGAATAGTCCTTTAGGCATACAATGAATGCAAAGGTGTGTGTGCACATGTGTGTGTGTTTGTAGTGAGAGCATCAAAGTGAGAAAGACACAGGAGAAGGAAACAGAGAGCTTGTATCGGTAGTATCAGTGCTATATATGCTATATACGATATTGCCAGTAGTAGTATAACAGTAGTAGTACTAGCAGTACTCACATAGTGCTGCAGGAGGTTCTGGATGGTTCTGTTCATCTTCAGAGGAACGTGAGAGCCTCTGACCTGACACACAGACAGCCAGAGAGACAGACAGACCACTGCCCTCACCGTGGTTACCATGGTCTCAGCACCTGATGCTTGTAATACACCTGCACTGTGGTCGCCGGTTCGATTCCAAAGCCTGTCTGGGCCCGGTGTGCTGAATTTCAATCCCTGTCGGAGCGACGCCAAAAACGGAGATAGGCTGACCAAAGACCTGTCTGATTGTCTGACTGATTGTCTGACTGGCTGACTGACAGTCGTGTGTCTCTTGCCCTGAAGTTGGCTCAAACTGTTTGAGTTGTCATGAAAGCATTTATTTATAACTCAGAGAGAGAGCGAGTCAAAGGGGCAGAGAGACATAGACACACACAGGGGAGAGAGAGAGTATGATGCAGCGATGATCTAGGTGTGAAAACTGTGGTTGTAGTTTCCTTTAAATCACCAAACTTCATAGAAGTGGGTGAGGGGTCTCCCACTCATGCATGTCAAACACTAATCATCTGCTTCTGCTGAATTTCAAATAACTCGGTTTTAACATTAGTTTTAATGGTTATACTGGGAGCTCTAATGGTTTCTAGTAGAGGCCTGTATGTGCATGCAACCCAATAGAGTGCATTGAGATTCCAGTTGAAGTCAATGGAAACTGCTCTACCTGAAACAGTTAGACTGCAGCCTGCATTGGAAATCATAAAATCCCGTAGAAACGCAATGGAAACAATTACAAACTCTAGGCAATCTATTGCATCAGTGGTTTTATTAGGAACTCTAAAGGTTTCTGATGATGGTTTGTGTTTGCATCAAAGCATTTTAAGGTCCAATTAAAGCCATCAGAGACCACTGTCAGCCTATTGGTTCCCACTGAAGACGTAAATCTTAAAAACAATATTTCAGGGCTTCCGGTGTAGCCAGCTGATATCCAGATAACAGATATCCAGGCCAAGACTTCCTCTTCATTGTTTACAGTCCGATTAGCAAGTTGAGATGGTCCAGATGACATTTTGGCTAATTTGGCTGTTTAAACAGATATATGCATAGGAATGCAGATAATTTAAAAAAAGCTTATAAAAAGCTAAATCATCCTTAGGCGATAGCTGACGGGTTCTGAGATTGCATTTCGGCCAATGTGTTACACCCCTTTTGCTCTCAACATGGACTGTTTACCTGCATGCAACCAAAGCCCGCTCAAATGTGATTGGTCAATACTACTCGGACTACAGACTACAAATGCTTCCGGTACCAAAATCTTGTCCCGTTGCCTACAGATTCTGCATTCATATGCAGATATCTGTTTATAGAGATTAACAATTATAGTTCAATTATGAACAAAAGCTCCATAATTTCCTAAAACAGCTGGATAAAAAGGAAGATTATTTCCAGTGGATTTCTGCACATTTGGTGCTGTAGTGAGTAATTCCAGCAGCAAGACATATGTGGGATTGACTCAAAATAAACCAATGGTCTTTTTAACATAATGGAAAGTATTACAAAATGTGGGCAATCTGTGGTTTTATGGGGAACTCTGATGGTGTACTGAATTTGCATTGTGGAACTACTGAAGCCATTGGAGACCACTGAAGAAGGAGGAGGTTCTACTGGTGTTCTTCTGGAAATCACTGTGCCACAGAATGTGGAAACCATGATCCTTTATCATTAGAGATGCATGAACGATCACATCACACGATGTTAAACGTGACGTAATAATGTAATAAGTGACAAATCCACACAGGATTATCACCAACTCTGCAGCTCTACTGAGCTTTTGTGCCTATTTTAGCTCCTAGTTTGGGTTTCATGCCACATTTACTGTCTGGTCCAGGTGAACACAAACACAACTCCAGTGGGATGATCATGTCTGCTGGACATGTAAAAAAAAAAAAAAAAAAAACTTTATAAGATGATAATATGTCATTGTTGTATTTTTGGCTTGATCTGCTCTCATTAAGTGGCCAAAAACTGTATTAATGCAGCTTTAACTCGATGTAAACACAGGACATGTTTCAGCTGTCTGACTGCATAAAAAACAGTTATAAATGGGGCCATTTTCTTTAATACTATAGGAATAAAGAGGTGAAAAATAGGGTATTACTTGTACCTGTACCCCTACTCAGTTGTATGCATGTCTAAATATAGCTGCATGTGTCTTCAGCCAACTCAGTCTAGGTATCTATTCACCTGTGAACAATCCCTGCTAAACTGCTGAAATAATTAAAAAAGAAATAAAGGGAAAATCATAGATATAATGAGCAGCTACTGTTATGTCCACACTTCTTGTCCATATCGATTCATATCAAGTTCATTTTATATAATGAAGCCAGTCTGTTTCCTCACTAGCTATTGCAACTATAGCAAATATCTCATCCTGCTTTAGGCTTTGTTTGACAACAAAAACACCAGCAAAAACACATTTATACAGACCAGTGATGATTATAGACCATATTGTGTGCACTAATTACTTCACTCAGCAACTTCATGAGTACCCTACGTTTCCTGACTTATTGTAGTGCACATTCTGTAACAAATCCAAAAACAAAGTGAAATAGTTAGCTAAAATCAGATCAATGTAATGTTGAAATGGCTAAAACAGTTCATATGGTTAGCTAAAAGAAATAATATCAGCTTAAATAGTAAATAGCTAAAAGTAATGAGTAAACAGTTGAAATTGGGGGCATAAAAATGTAGATGGATAGGTGAGTTAGCTAAAAGTAATAAATAACAAATAGTTGAAAAAGTTGGCTAATTGATCAATGGCTGTATGGGAGTTTTATGAAAAGTATTAAATAAAGTATATCCACTTTTATAGTTAGTTATACAGGAGGAATAGTGTTAAATAATATCCATTTTATCCATTCATAACATATTTGAGTGGTGCAGGTGAAGGGATACTGGAGCTCATCTGATAGGACTGTGGGGGTACGTCAAAAAGGTATGGAACTACTATATAATTTTATATTTATAAAATATAATTTTATCTACAATTATTATATGATGCACAACATAGACAGGCAAGATGAGGACAGGAAATTATGTCATATAGCAGATACCCTGGCTGGGTGTAACATATTGAGTAATGCACAAAGTGAGCAGTCCCTCGTTTAGTTTAAAGGAAACTGACAAAATGTGGGGCTCTTCTTGTCAACCACAGACACCTGTCATATATATATATATTTATATACATAGACACACAATTGTATAATTGTCAGGAAACAGATGAATTCTTGGGCAGCAGGAAAACTGAAAATATCAGTGTAGAATACAGGAGGCCAGGAAACAACCTTCTGCATGCTGCATCAAAGGAAACCAAAAGAAAATGAAACTGGAGGGCCTGTGCTTCAGAGAAAATGTTTTATTGTAAATGAGAGGAGAAGCTGCAGTGACACTCAGGGATTCATGGGAATGACACCTCATCTGATCGGCTAACCAGTTAACAAACAGCACTACAGGAGGAACATTTATAAACATTCAACATTTTTCATATGATTTTTCCAACAATACTTGTATGTGGCAACTTCAGTACGCTTGAGATGTGGTTAGGGTTGGTTAACTGAAACCACTTTAAAAAATTGGTCCCACCAGAATTTAAAATGGTGAAATGTTGTGGTGAAATCCATTCACTTCAATAGAATTGCTGCAATAAGTGGATTCACTCACTTTGGGGAGCTTTGACACACAGATTTGCACCAAATTGATCAAAATCAAACTGTGTTGACAGTGATGACTTGAGTGAACAGAGAGCCAGAGAGTCCAAAATGGAGGGGTGTATTGCAAATGTGTTGCTCTATCTACTTTTATTTAACCTCCTCTGTCAAAGTATAAACTGCTCAACGACAAAAACATGGTTTGCAAACAGTTATGAGATGGGAATCAATGGTACAAATATGTCTTTTGAATAAACTGTGTGAACATATTGTCCCGTTAGTGACTAAGCTGACAGGCTTGTAAACTGATAGTAAGTAGATTGGGGAGCTACTTTCCCTCTTTATTCTCTTTATTGAATAAAATTATGCACAGTCATGAGAACAAAATGCCCAGGGGGGTAAGCACCCTGGTACAGAGAAAAAACAGTAGCTCTTTTTTGACTGACTAGTGCTAACATGTTCCCACTAGCATGTTCCTGGGGAACCAGCCCTGTGAGTTGCTTTGCCACTTTCTTAGCCTTTTTCTATTGGCACTTTTGGCTGCACCAAGTCAAACCATGTCACATTGATTTGTGTCGAGTCACGCCCAAGATGGACCATCTCCGAAGTTGGGTCAAAGTGCACCCGACCCACCTCCAAGCGGGTTGCAGTGACGTCAGATGGGCTTCGTCATCATTCAGGGACAAGTTGGCTAACTTATGGTTTAGCCCCTCACTAACTTGAATGGGATAAAATGATTCAATTGCACAGTTCTTCTAGACTTTCCAAATGTTATTGGACTGAATGGATCAAATCTGATAGTGAGGTATCCACCATTTTACAGCCGCTCCTCTGACCACTAGTCACTAGTTGTTTTGTAGCCTATTTCAGCTACCTGCAGTTTTTGGTATTTTGATGGTAAAAAAAACTATTTCTTTCGTCTCTTCTCAATCATTATTATTCACTCAATACAGCTGATAAGAAACAACCACCTTACAGGCCATTGTCCTCTGAGCTTTGACATACTGCTGGTGTGGTGGCTAAACTCAGGCGTTGAAGCAAGTGCTGAGCTCAGCAGGAAACAGTAAAGAAATGCAAAAAAAACAGGAAGAGCAACAGGTAGATTTTGGTGTTGATATTCAGGTGATACAGATGGGTATCCCCTACTCACTCAGACAGACACAAACACAGGAAGAGGTTTCACAGGTTTGTCTCTGTTTTAAGGAATTCACAGCCGTTTCTTTTCAAATACCAGCCTGAAGTTTAATGATCTTGCTGAATTTCTGCTGCAGTTCCACTAAAGCTCTGAAAGCCTCAGTTTCTTCAAAAATCAAAGATTACTTAACTATTATCAGCTTTTATTGATATAAATGATTGCAAGTGTTAGTTATTGTGCTTGTTGGTTATCATCAACTTTTAGGTTCTCTAAAGCCATTTCCAGGGCAAACATACAAGACTGTAACCAGGATTTTAGAAATACTGAAGTCATGAGTCCCTCCAATGCACCCCTCAGAAACCTAAAAATATGTCAATACTGGAATCAGGTTATAAAATACCCAAGTGATGTTTGATGTGAAAAAAAGTGATGATGTTTAAATACCTAAATAAGATGTAAAACTAAACTATCACACAAACACACACAAAATTGAATAATTGATTTGTTAGTTTCTGTCATCATCAGTCTCCTCTCCCTCCTCTTGCCTAAAATATTAATCTCTTCTGGCTGATTGGGTCCATTTCAGATGAGCTCCAAAGTTTTGGTTAAATATGAATATGTAAACAATGGCCACTCCTGACCTCCACACCTTTACTTCACATTGCATAATATGAACCTCACAACGTGAACATTAGGAGAAAAAGCAGCATATGAATGTCAGTCAGATTAGAGGGTTAGTGACTGACAGACTGAAAACACATACACATCACTACACTGCATGTCATCTACAAATGCTCACGTGTCTCTGTCAAGCAGCAGCTACCACAGTTTGAGGCTGAAGAACCTTAAAGTGCCACCGATGGCCGCTAGATGCTCCAACTGACTCCCATTCAGCTGGGCAGCTATGACTCAGGAGGTAGAGCGGGTTGTACACTAATTAGAAGTTCGCCGGTTCGATTTCTGGCTCCTCCAGTCCGCACGTCAAAGTGTCCTTGGTGGTAGCCCCTGCCACTGCCTACCAGTGTATGAATGTGTGTGAATGGGTGAATGTGGCTTGTAGTGTAAAAGCGTTTTGAGTGGTCAGAGTCAATCATTTTTTTCAACAAGCCATTATGGTCTCAATCTTTAAATTCAGGCCCTCTAGTACCTGGTGGTCATTTTGGAAATTATTACTCCATTAATAAGATTTGAAGACTTAGTAGCTGTGATGTCTGCTGTGTGGGCGTTGATTGACAGCTGTGATTGACAGTTGGCTCACCTGCTGCTCTCCCCGGCTCCAGGACTCGCACTGAGTCGGACTATTGTCGCAATATTTCACTAAGTTTAATGTTATTTGATTATGATATCTGCCCTGTTAGCACAATGATAGCCCAAGTGTGCAGCGCTCAGTGTTCCCAGTAAGCTAGCATTAGCTTCGGTGCGAGGTAGCGGGAGAGCGTGAAAGGCAACACCCTGCACTCCTTATTTGGAAGATCCTGGCTCCAAAGGAAATTATGGTGCCAACAATAAGCTGCAATTCTGGGCTTCAAACCAGCTGTCCATCTTTATATGCAGTCTATGGCCTCTACAGCTAACGTTCATTCATAAACACAGTTTATTTGTTCTATGCTGTTGTCACATATGAAAAAAATACAGAAAATCTGAATCTGAGAGGTCATAATTATTTTTAGATGGAAGTAACAGACTTGCTGCCTTTACTGCAGAACTGGAGAGGGAATATGTGCTGATTCAAAGTGAAAAAACACATACTGATTTTTCTAAACCTCACTCTGTCCATGTTCATCTGATGATTCAGTTTTTCCAAACCTGGACCTTTTTCTTCAGCTGACTTCAGCTTTTCTCTTGTCTGACTGAGAAAAGTCCCATCCTCTGATTTGGTTTGAGGGGAAACCCCTAAATTAGATTAGATTAGATTTTTAGATTAGATTAGATTAGATTAGATTCGATCTTTAGATTAGATTAGATTAGATTTGATCTTTAGATTAGATTAGATTAGATTAGATCTTTAGATTAGATTAGATCTTTAGATTAGATTAGCTCTTTAGATTAGATTAGATTAGATTAGTTTAGCTCTTTAGATTAGTTTAGCTCTTTAGATTAGATTAGATTAGTTTAGCTCTTTAGATTAGATTAGATTAGATTAGATTAGATTAGAGTACCTCTTTAAATTAGATTAGATGAGATGAAATGAGATTAGATTAGATATTTAGATTTTGTTTTCTATGAAAAGTATAAAATGTTGCTGAATAAATTACAGCAACACGAAAAACACAGTAAATAACAGCATCATCTAACTTGGATATATCATATATAGTCAGTATGACATCATTAAAATGAATTGCTGTAGTTAGTTAATTCATTAATTAGTAAAATTTGCTAAGGAGCAGGTGGGTGTTGGTGGGTTTGGGTCAGGGGTAATGACTCAATACTCATAACCAGAGTTGTAACCACTGATCCATCCTGTGAGTGTTTCCCTGCAGAGTTTCATTACATCACAAGGGGAAGTCCCTCCGTTTGATTGGTGCAAAAGCCAGGGGACACAATGATGTCAGAGTGATGTCAGATGACAATAATTCCACACAGAAAAGCAGAAAGGGTCTTCCTTTCACTCTCTCTCCACAACTCTGTCTTTTTCTTATTCACATCCTGTGGTCTCAGCTACAATATATGGCCAAAAGTATGTGGACACCCCATGTCAATACCAGTGGTGGAAAAAGTATTCAGACCTTTTACTTAAGTAAAAGTACCAACACAGCAATGTAAAAATGCTAGTTAAAGTCCTGCATGAAAAATCCTACTGACGTAAAAGTACAAAGTACAAAAGTACATGAAGTATTATGAGCTTGATGTAGTTAAAGTATTGCAGTAAAAGTAGTGGTTTGGTCCCTCTGACTGATATATTATTTATATGACATCATTAGATTATTAATACTGAAGCATCAGTGTGTAAGCAGCATGTTACTGTTGTAGCTGCTGGAGGTGGAGCTAGTTTCAACTACTTTATATACAGTTAGCTAGTTTAGTCCAGTGGTTCCCAACCTAGGGGTTGGGCCCCTCCAAAGGGTCACCAGATAAATCTGAGGGGTCATTTTAGGTGAAATATTGGATCATTTATTGAAATGAAACCATGTGAGAAGTTTAGAGGGAAAAATCACTATTTGGTGGAGCTGTTAACAACTCATAGACATCTGAAATGTGACCCCGACTAAACACTGCTTTTTGTAAGACGTCAAAAGCCAAAAAGGTTGGAAACCACTGGTTTCATCTTTAACAATGTGTTGTATTTTAAAAGCTTGTTATATTATCCATTGTGTCAAATCTTCATCTGAAAAGTAACTAAAGCTGTCAAATAAATGTAGTGGAGTAGAAAAATGGAAATACTCAAGTAAAGTACAAGTACCTCAACAATGTACTTAAGTACAGTACTTGGGTTAATGTACTTAGTTACTTTCTACAACTGGTCAGTATCATTTTTCATGGTTTTTCCCTTAGTTCCAATGAAGAAAAATCTCTACATAGGTTGTAAATCAGCAGAGTTGACAGTAAAATTACAAATTTGTTTGTGTTGTTGTTTCTGCTCAGTTTGCTTCACCAAAGAACTCTCTTTCTTTCTTTCTTTCTTCCTTTCTTTCTTTCTTTCTTTCTTTCTTTCTTTCTTTCTTTCTTTCTTTCTTTCTCTCTCGCTTTTTCTGTAGTTCAACATCATCATCTTCATTGTTTTTAAGGTTACAACTGAAACTAGTGAACTTCAGCCTGCATGTATGAAACTTGTTGATTATTTGTTGTGAAAGATATGAAACTGTGCTGTAAGCAGGTTTTTGGAAATCATATTCACCACTGACAGCTCAAGACTGTAGACTGTTAATACTCTTCTGTTATAAAATATAACAAAGGTTAGTATGTAAATTAAAAAGTTTGGAAAAAAGGCAAAATTGAATCTTTCAGCTGGTGCTGATTTCGGCTTTTATTCAAATGAACCAGATACAAAATAAATCGACTAAGAAAAATAAATTAAGTTAAATTAATCATAAATAAAATACATTAAATTATAACTAAAATAAATATAACTAAGTTAAGTAGAGCACTAGATTGAGAAATGACCTAAAGTAACCCCTTAAATAATATGTGGAACTGTATAAATGAGGAACTGAACATGAAAATCCTTACACAACTTAACTCAGTTATAAATAAATCTACAAAAAAAGAGAAAAAACAGCTACATTTCTTAATGAAGATAGACACATGCAAATCAACTAGATTAGATTATGCTAATGAGAGATTAGTAGTCTATGGAAACTGATTCCCAGCACCTCTTTAGATCAGAACTATTGATAGCTAATTATTGGTGGTTGGCTAATTTCGTCATCCTTGTCATTCAGGAGGAGTGGGCGGGTCCACAGCTGCGGTTGCCAATCACAGAAGCTGCCTGGTAGATCTCTTTGAACTCTGCAAGGGCCTTTCTCTGAACGACGGGGTCGTCCACCTGGAGACAGACACAAAGAGTTCATTTAAAGTTAAAAACAGACAGATGCTGTCTTGTTGTTTTTTAAAACAATTAAAGGAATAGTTCACATTATAGTTCAACAGTTTGGGAAATGGTTAGGTAAGCTTAGCATAAAGACTAGAAACAGGCAGAAAACAGCAAGCCTGGCTCTCTCCAAAGGTAACAAAATCCTTCAACCAGCAACATGTTATATCTTATTTGTGTATTATTTAGCATTTATAAGCAGTATATAAACATACACTAAGCTTATAACACATGAATGTAGTTATTTAAGTGTTTATTAATGTACAGTTATTGTCAATGATTGTAACTTCTCCTATGAAGACATATTTTATTATTATTTTATTTTATTATTTTCCACTTATGGGTTCCCACAGGAGGACTTATAGTTGTTGACAAATACATTAATACACATTTCTATCTGATAGCAACTACATTTTCACCTTTTTATTTCATTTATTAACTTATATATAGTGTTATATATCAGGATTAAAGTAAACTTGTTGACAAGTATCAAACATTAATAAACACTTAAAATGTCCTTATATCTGCTTATAACTACATAATAGTGTGTTATAAACCATTTATTAAATGTTTGTATACTGCTAAATATATATAATATAATATATAAATGCTAAATAATATATTTGTTTTTGTGCAGATTAAACAAGATATAACATGTAAATCAGTGAACTTTACGTGCTGGTAGGTGGATTTTGTTACCTTTTGACAAACCTTGAGCCAAACTAGCTGTTTCCCCCTGTTTTCAGTCTTTATGCTAAGCTAAGCTAACCAGCTGCCAGCTGTAGCTTTATATTTACTGTAGAGAGATCCTCTCATTCCACTCCCAACAAAACAGGGAATGTCCCAAAATTTCAGGCTATTGCTTCAACTAGTCCAACAACTTGACAGTTTTCTCCTGAAAGTTTTCATTTGGAATAAAGCTAAACAAGATTCCATACTACATACTAATTGCATTTAAGTGTGTACTATATACTTTTAAAAATAGTTTTTGAAGTTAATATACAAGATATTATTATTTTTGTGTTTTCCAAGATCTTTCTGCAGCTACCTCACCACACAATTTATTTTATCTTTTCACAGCTGTGAGCATCTTCTCCATCTCTGTTGTGCATTGCATTGTGGGACAGTAGTGTCCATCAAAAGCATTCTCAAAAAAGTAATTCTTAATTTGCATACTGAGTCTTTTTGACATTAACTTTGTCACATTTGACAAAGGTTGTGACCACATCCAATCAAAACTGCTGTCAACTGTCACACTGTGAGTGACAGTGTCTGTGAACTTTAGACTGATTCGAGTGCATTGGTTGTGTTTCTGGAGAAAATGAAACTCTCACTACATAGTCAGACAAGATTTTGGAGTTTTCTTTTTGTTTGGGGCGTCGTTTCCAAGTGAACACTGAGCTGCTATAAATGTTTGTCTGTGAAAACTAGTTTCCTATAGCTCTGTTTATACAGTAACACTACCTGTGGTTGGTCGATTCTAATATATAAGAAAGTGATAAAGTCTTTGAACTTCAACCGTGTTAATAAAAACTTAAACCTACCTCAGAGTAAATTATTCTGCTTATAATAGTGATAAAAGCCCAAACTTATTCAACTGTTGAATGGTAAACCTTTGGCACTTTAAGATACTGCCATTTTTATATTAATGTGGTTTTAGTTTAATGTCTTTATGCATTTATTTATAATATTTTGTGTATTTTAACATATATTATTTGAATGAATATGTTTTGAAGTGAAGTAAATGTTTACCGTTTCCTGGAGCTGCTCTCAGTTTGTTGTCAAGTTCTAAAGTTAAAAAATTACAAACTTTATCTAGATTATGAGGTTTTAACATGCACCCACATGTCAGTCAGATATTAATATTCATTTCAACTTTTGAGTGAATAGCTGTATTTCTAAATATACTCCCAGTATGAGCAGCTGGGGGCTTATTGAGGTCATTATTTTCATTACACAGAGTTTGTATATGACTTCAAAATGAGCTGGTGGAAGAGTTCTCTGTATTTAAAGACACAGGTTGTCAGAATTTGAAAAGTCTTGAAAGAAACGAGACTAGATGCAACTGACGGATCTAGAAAGCTGCTAAATCAGTGAGACTGTTGGATAAAGTCACACAACATACAAGTGTCTGTTACCTTTATCTCGCTGAGCTTGCTGGACACATCCTCTTGGTTGTGTCCCAGGTGGTTCAGGCGTCTCTTCAGCTCCTCCATCTTCTTTTGGAGATTCACCAGAGAAGACACCACCTCGGATCTTTGAGTGTCAGACAGCTGGTCCAGCAGAGCTGGGGTCTTCTTGTGGTGCCGGCTGTGGTTGTGTTCCAGGATGCTGGAGAAGATGCGCATGTAAACGTCCAGAGTGGTGTTCATCAGCAGTATTTCGTCTTTTTTCTGTGGAGGAGGAGAAGGAATGACAAAGTTTTACTAATCCAGTCAATGAGCAAAATGTTATTTAATCTTGTCCGATATGACAATTGTAAATTGATGAGCACAGTTGTTTCATGGCAACATTGGATTTTTATCTGATTTTTGCATCAAAGTGATAATCATCTCAATTTGATAAAAATGCTCTTCTCAGGTTGTTTAATTCATTCACGGTTTATCAACAAATTTTCAGAGAGTTTACTGTATTACAATTTATGTATTAATATCATGATATAAAATTTGGACAACCAAAAGCTCAGTTTTTCCCATCAATAACCACGTCTTCTCACTGTCGTCAGTCAGGTTTGGAGCGTCTCAAGGCTCAATTCTGGGTCCCATTTTATTTTTCCTTTATTCTTCCTTTTGATCAACGCACAGTAGAGACAGAGATAGTGTATGCATGTTCAAGTGTTTTCATGTACCTTGCAGGAGGTGTTGATGCTCCTGATGACAGAACTGAAGAGAGGATTACTGCCGATCTCCGGCTGCGTCAACCCCTAAAACACACATAAAAACACATTAGAATACTTCTGTTTCTGTTCAACTGTTAATTAGCCGAACATAAACACTCACTGATACAAACTTTGTCATTGTATGGATGTTAACAGATTGAACTAGTATCAAGTACTGGTATTGTCGGTGAATACTTTTCACACTTTTAATATTCTTAACTTATTCTATTTTTCTTGATTTCATACTTTCTCATTTAATTCAGTTTTTTTAAGAATTATGTTATACATTATTTTATTTGTTATTATTATAAGAACTAGATGAGCCAGATTTAGCCTAGAAGGCAAACTTTTATCTGTTGCCCCTGGTCAGATGTAAAAAGGTATTTTTGGGTTCTTGTATAGGTTTGAAAAGTTTAGCTTATTTAAATAAAAAAAAATGAATAATGTATTTGTATAAGACAAAGTAAAACATTAAAGTATTAAAATAAGAAATAAAAAAGCATCATTTTTGAATCTGGACTGAAACTAAAGTACAGTAATGGCACTGGTATCCAAAAGCTGATTTGTGTTGAATTATTCAAATACAAAATCTGTGTTTTACCATTTAGTCTCATTGTGCCTATCAGATTTTAAAGTTTTAAAAGAAAGTTTAAAGAGATTTTAAATTGCAGCAATAGGATGAGATGACTAATTATTTCCTTGTGTTGTTTTTCTAATTTAAGGAATTTTCAAGAAATTAGTGTCAATATCTTCAAATCAGACAGAACAAGGCAGATTGTTGCACTAGAAACAAGATAATGAAAACTATTTCTTCACGTTTTTGCTTTTGTAACAAGAAAAAATGGGTAACACTATCACACAATCATGAAAATAAACAAAGAACTACGATTGTGAAAAAAAACTTCTCACGTTTGTTGTTTTTGTAACAGAAAAACTATTACATGATAGCAAGCAAAGGATCTTATATCATATATCTTTACTCTAACAGTCTTATAGTCTATATCCTATAGTCTTATAGTCCATTAATCTCCACAGGGATAAAAGACAAAGAAACCAAAGAATCCCTGTGAGAAAACATGACTCAGGTGTTGATTCACAATAAACTAATATCAGATGAGTTCTCTGTTTGGTGAAATATAGGTAGAGATTTTGGAGTTTTTTATAGGATTAAGGATATGACTATAGAAGGCTGGAGAAGCCATGGGCGGCTGTGGCTCAGCGGTAGAGCGGGTCGTCCACTAATCAGAAGATTGGTGGTTAGATCCCTTGCTCCTACAGTCCGCATGTCAAAGTGTCCTTAGGTAACATACTGAACCCCAAATTGCTCCCGATGGCTGTGCCATCGGTGTGTGAGTGTGTGTGAATGGATGAATGTTGGCATGCAGTGTAAAGTGCTTTGAATTGTCGGAAGACTAGAAAGGCGCTATATAAATGCCTTTACCATGATTACAATTATTGTTATGATTTGTTGCTTTCTTGTGGTATAAAATAAATGAAATCATGATGCAAATAAACATGACAGACAGTATCTTGAACTTTCTTAATGATGATTTGATAAAAATGTAAGGAGGTTTGAGTTGTGGTGATCAACTATAATCAGCAGATATAAATGTCTATAATTCCTGTAGGAACATTTTATTTGGTCTCTCTGGGCAACAGTAAACGAACTGTGGACAACTACACAATATCAGCCTGAATACTGAAGGAATATTAGAGACTTTTTATTCACCTACTGATGTCAACAACTGTCAGTGACTCTACTGTAAAGTCTTTTGATCATTAATGTCACCAACAGAACACAACATGTTTTATATAACAATCACAAGAAGACAGTTTGGGTTATGTTGAGATTAAAGAATAATTATCCAATGATCACGAGAAAACAGAACAAACTACAGGCAGACTTAATTGGTTTCAGTTCATCTCTATAAAAAACAACCTTTTTTGAGATTTGGAACGTATATAATTCATCACAGTCAGCAATAAATCACCTACATTGTTTTGTGAAATACAATTTCATAATTAGTGAAATCTGTCAATTTAAGTATCACTTAGCGATTATGTGGTGAAAAAAATGGCTAAAAAATAAAGTCACCTGTAATTAAAAGCTTTTGAATGAAAGCTAAAGCACGCATCGCTCAAAAGGATGTCTGTGATTGTAATCCAATATGAAGGCAGTAGAGGCCTAGCAGTAGCGGGTAAACATCGCTTTACCTGCCAATTAAGGCATTTTAAAGATTTTCTAACATCTTTAAAATGCTTTAATCACATCTTCAGTTGTGCACACACCAATTACCATGAAGTCAAATTTCCAGTGCAGTTTAGTTTTAGGAGACAGGTTCCTTAAATCAACTTTAAATTTAGTGCTTAAACCCTTTCATCATTAGCAATGAATAAACTGAATGTAAAACTATAGAGGATCTAAAATTGAGCCCTGTGGGACACCACAGGTAAATCCCAGCACTCACCAGCACCTCCTCGATGACCGTGTGGTTTCGTTTCAGGTTCCCAGAGACCGACTGGATAGGACTCCCAGATGCCACCACTACTCCCAATAGGACCAGTAGACAAACTGAACCACAGCATGGAGACATATTGGACTGCTAAGGTCAATGCAAACTACTGTAGACTGTAGCACAAAAGGTGTGTCCTCAGAGAAAGGCTGAGAAAGTGAGTATGACAATGTGTTGTCTAGTCACTGATACTCTCTGTTGACCTGTGGGTCTATATATATAGGTGTCTGTATCCCTATCTGATCTCATTATGTGTCTGTGAGCGTGTGGTTGTGCATGTCTGTGGTCTGTGGGCTTTTCAGCAGCAGCACCAGAAACAGCAGTATCGACAACAGTTTTCCTCTAAAACATATTCTGCTGCTGCTAAAAACACACACACAGGATACTCCCTGGTCAGGTTTCCATTCACTTCCATCTACTGAACACATACACATGCACAGAGAGAGGAGACTCCCTGGTCAGAGTGGTTTAACTGGAGGACAACCAGTTCATTATAATTTACGCGGAAATATGTGCATGTAACAGTGCACACTAAGTGCACTAACCAATTATGCCTATAACATCATTGATGTGTGCGTGTGTGCGTGGGGTGGGGGGTTCCAGAAGTGCAGAAAACCTCATGTAAGCTTTATGAAACTATACAGACTTGTTTGTGCATGTGTGCATTTTGTATGCAAGCTTGTGTGCATGTTTTTTGCATGTGCAAGATATCTGTCTTAAAATGTCTTTTATTATATTTTTACAAGTATCAGGCCTAAATCTGAGTCAATAAATTGTCGTACATTTTGTGCTTTACATCTGCATGTTAATTTTTTTTCGGTGGCCGACCCAAATAGATTCACCTGCACCCAAACATTTTTGGATTATACTTGCTATTTATTCATTTTGAAGTCTGTAAGGAGATGCTCTCGAAATCCGTCATTCATACGCTGTCATACAGACTGGAAAAATGGCTCTGAATGGCGCAAGAAGTATTCAGATCTTTTGCTTAAGTAAAGTAGGAATATCCCAACATAAATATATTATATTACAAGAAAAGTCCAGAAGTATTATTAACAAAAAATACTCATTATGCAGCAGAATGGCATGAATAGCAGAATGTAATGGGTTTGTGTATAAGCAGCATTTTACTGTTGCAGCTGGTTTACTACTACTACTGAATTGTTTGATTTATAACAATAAATATCTAATTTACAAAGTAAGGAACTGCAGCTGTTAAATAAATGTAGTGAAGTAAAAAGTACAATATTTTCTCCAAAATGTCGTGCAGTGGAAGTATAAAGTAGCAGAACATGGAAACAAATATCTCAAAATTGTAATTTTGTGTAAATGTACTTCCACCACTAATGGTCTCCCTCACCATAACGCAGTTTTCTTTCAAAGTTACATGTAAACTTTCAAACTGTAAATTAAGAACTATAGCTCAGATCAGTAAAACACCCAAATCATAGCAGTTATACGTTGTTCCAGGCTGCCTGATAGACAGTGAACTCAACAATTTTTGTCTGAAATGATGACCACAGCTTTCTGTAAAACATTTTTGATTGCTGTCTGACTCCTGTAATCTCCCCGCTCTGAGTGACAGTGTATGATTTATAAAATAACTCAAACATCATCCATATACACCAGCAACAGAGCTACAACATTTTCTGCCATTTCATAAAAGACTAATGTGTGTCACAAATTCAGAAATGTCCTTTTGAGAGTCTTCTCTGTACAACAAATGTACTACGAGGTGAAAGACGCAGCCCACCCTGTGGATGTTGTAAAAAGGTCAGAGGCAGCTGTTTACTTTCACTCTTAAACTTTTTGGACCCCCAAAGACCTTCACGTTGTATGAGTGTAGCGTCTACTCCTGTTCAACAAACAAGATTCTACATGTACAGTAAATCAGACAGATTTGAAGTTGTTAACAGGCCTATTTTTTCCTCATGTGATGGGGCTAGACATGTCTGTTCATATCCCTCCACTGGCTCAGGTCTACGCTCCCTCCTACGCACTACGCTCTGCCAATGAAAGGTGCCTGGTACCACCACCACTACAGGGCCCTAATTCGGTAGCTAGACTCTTCTCTTCTGTAGTTCCCCGGTGGTGGAATGAGTTACCAAACTCTGTTCGATCCGCAGTCCCTCTCAATCTTTAGGAAAAGACTAAAGACCCAGCTCTTTCATGAACACCTCTGCACTTGATGGACTGAAGGAAGAAAAAACAGAATCTGCTTCTATGCACTCCATGCATTGCCTCTGTGCTCTGCCTGTTGGCACCTACATCCTATCGGACTTAAACTAAGCTTCATGGCACTTACTCGTGTTGTTCTCTCCTGACTAGATCCCTGCTTGTGTTGTATCAGCTCTCAGATGTACATCGCTTTGGATAAAAGTGTAAAATTGTAAATTGTAGAAGAGAGCAAAACCTTGCAGTGGAGGCTGTTATTGTAACAGATTAATGTGCATGGTCTTCTCATATGGTTGAAATGTTTGTCTGTCCACATACGTTTGGCCATGTAGTGTAGGAATGCCGCAGGTAAAAATGTCACTGCAGTCGGAAGAAATGTGATCATTGTTGTGGGCAGAGATGCCACTGCATGGGTGGAAATATCGCTGCAGGAGGTAAAAGTGATGCTGCAGAAAGCAGAAATGTCATTGCAGCAGAGAGAAGTATCGTCCCTTCAGGCAGACACATCATCACTGGAGGTGGAAAGGCCAACACAAGGCGTACAACAAAACCTGAATCATTACTGTGGGTAGAAATGGCATTACCATGAATAGAAAAATCATTTCTAGGGATTCCCTAGATGAATTTGAGTATAGGAATATTTTATTATTCTACATGATATAGCTGCAGATTGTACATTTAAAGTAAAATGAAATAACAATATAAAGTCTTCTTTTCCTGCTTGCCACTGTTATCAAGTGACCATGGCAACAAAAAGAACAATACCAAGAAACACAACATAGAAGTATCTGGTATCTGAGTTCCCTGAATTATATAACACATCTTCACCAGTAATAAATAATTTTAAAAAAGAACAAGCATGCAACTGCAGCTATAAAGTTGCAGTATTTTTATATTAGTTTGCTAAACTTACTATTAATTGTGTGTTATTGCTTCCCTCTATTTTCAGCTGTAATCCTATTTCAAGTAGTTAGTACAAACATTGAGTTCATTGTCATTCTTTACTTGTTAGTTTTGAAAAAAATGCATCATCCCAATATTGATACCAAAAATACAAGAAGAAGAATAAAAAAGACTATAATATATCAGGACTATAGAATATCAGGTCCGACATAAACCCAAAAACTAGAAGTTGTGCGTGTTTACTAACTTGCTGTGTTGGGGTCAGTTAAAGACAATTTATCAAAGACTACTACTGGTTAATAGTAATAACTTAATTTCTATAGCAGCTTGAAGTGCATTGTATATAAATAAATAAATAAAAGCAATTAAAAAGAACATTTTAAGAACTAAATGGTGGCAAACTAAGCATTAAAATACAATAAGCTGGACATAATATGAATAACATTTCAAATAAGAAATGTCAAGATGCATATACTATGATAAAAATACTTTTTTTTAAATTACAGCTAAAATTATATTGATCATGTCTCTCAGACACAAACGTGCAGCCAAAAACTCTTTCATTTCTGCTGCCTTTGGTTTTGTTTCTACAAAACGTGATTGATCAGAATGTGTAACTGGAACTGATGTTATAACTCACTGTATGCATCATTTATGTAAATATTGTGGGAACTGTCAGTAACGAGGGTATGAAAATGAATGTCAATGAATGAATTAAGCAGAATTGTGAAGCATGTTGACATGCACTGACATTTGACATTTTTAATAGTTATAACTAAACAAAAAATTGAGTCTCTATTCTATATTTTCGTCATCATAATAGCCATATTACAACACAATAAGAAAACAGAATATATATTTGTACAATAATTACAAAACGCAGGCTCAACTTTAATTTATTTTAGTAATGTGAGCGTGCTGTTACTTTGCATTAAACAAAAGTATTTTGGTATGAAAAACATCACAAATTATTCTGTAGTACACATAAATGTCTAGTCTAGTATTTTGTGACAACCCAAACTGCTGGAAAATTGATTCATTCATTGACAGTTCAGTGAGTTATGGTAGCTGTAAGAGTGGATAGACCTCTTCACACAATATAGTTGTATGCATTTGGAGGGGCATTGATAGAAGGACTGGCGGCACCCAATGTGGCATCTACGTGTATATATCTATGGGCTAATCCTGTTGGTCATGTGACACCATAGACTGGATAAAAATAATGGACGTAGCCACCGTGACATCACCCATGGGTTTGTGGACTTGTGTTTTGAAGCCTTGAGTTTGGCATTTTGACCGTCACCATCTTGGATTTTCGGAGCCAGAAATGACCATATTTGGACAAGAGGGTGGCCCTAATGCTAGCTGCTAGCTAATGTTAACTGTGATAATGCTAATACTAATGCTAGTTTTCGCTTGCGAAAACAGGCTTAAAACCATTAAAACAAAATGTACTTACCGGGAAAAACTGGACATCTGACTCCTTAGAGGGTCTTTTAGTACAACCAAATGCTGAACAAGACTTTTTTAGGCTACCGGAATGTTACAATTAATTTTCATGAACTGAAAACACACTGAAATAGCGACGACAATGGCTAAGCCTATACCCTGTGAATCTGGGACTTCTTTTTGGAGCCAGTGGAGTCTCTTCCTGCTGGCCATTGGAGAATGCAGGTTTAAGGCACTTCCACATTGGCTTCACGTTTCAGACCCGGAACTACCCGTTTGTGTGACAGTTAGAAATGTTTTGTTTTAGGTTAGAAATGGAAGAGCAATAAGGTTGTTCGTGTCTATATATGGACTTTGAATCAGAACAACACCTGAGTTGTGATTAGCAGAAAATATGCTCTATTTGGTGCTGAAGCCAGACTGATGACAGCTGTTAAACTTAGAGAGTTGTCTGTTTGTCAGTGTATCAATTCCATTAGATCCAAGCAAACTGAATAATCTTTATCAGCATTTATGGATTCTAAAATTAAAACTCTAATTCTTAGTTTACTAGACTGGAAGTTTAAAATGGCAAGTTGGAAATGGAAGTTCTGTATTGTAGTTACACATTTGGTCATAAAATAATCCACCTTATTTGAAGCACACACATAGTTAAATGTCACATTGAACAGTTTAATTTCCTGCATACTTAGATTTTTTTTCTTTTAAGCGGGAGAAACAGCACTAATGTATCAATCACTTCTCTTTTTTCATTATTTTATGGTGACAAACTACAATCCTCCAGTTGAATGGTAAACGTGCATGAACCACATACAAACACACTGGCTGTTGGCTTTCTAGGTAAATCTCAATTAACTGGAATCCCCTCTGTGTATGTGTGTTTGTTTCCTAGAAGTTTCAACCAGACAGTTTTTTTCTTGTATACCAACCGTCAACATGAACACACACACACACACACACACACACACATCAATATTTTCAAGGGAAACTTCACTTTTTGCCATGGTGAGCATTTTAATTTGACTTGTCATGAGCCCTGTAAAGTATGCTTACGATTATCTTTGGATACTATTTGGAGACCTAAGGTCACACGACGTAGATATGTTGGGTTTTAGTGTGCTTCTCCACGCATCTCCCATAGGCTTCACTAGAACTGGCCAATGTCTGGCACCAAGCAGATCTTAGAATGTTGGTATTATGAAAGTTGGTATTCCTTTCTTTATAATTTCCTTGATATAGACCTGGAAATGTGCATGATACGTCCCTCTTAACACCAATCAAGTCAGGTAGTTTTAAAGGAGACACTTGTTTGTAGCTGGTTTCACTTGTAAATGGACCTCTCAAATACCTAATTCAGCCTCTTTAAACGATGTGACTACAAGGTTAGCAGTGGGGTAACCATCTTAGAATAATGTGCAAACAAGTCGGAAGTTTTCCTTTTTCCTTCTGCATTCTGCCAACTCTTGTGAATGCAGCATAAACACTTCTGGGCCTATCTATCTCTGTACTGGATGCACAGAAATTAAACTGATATCCACACTGATATCCACCTTCTCATCTGACTTTTGGAAAAAATGGCCAAGAAGAGGATTTCCCAAAATGTTAGATTTGTCCTTTAAAACTGATTCTTTGCTTTTGTTAAATCCTGAACAGGTTTGATGTGGACCTGCTCCAGCGAGGCTGATTCAGCACAGAGACGGTGATGATGCGTTCAGTTCAGTGTTGTGTCAGTGTGTGGGGGCGGAGCCACGGGGGCGGAGATGTCACTCTGGGTTTCGGCGATTGTCCCACCGTCTTCATGGGAGTTTCCAATGACAGGTAAAGGAGTGGACCATGACTCAGTTTTGCTTTTGGGTGAACCGTTCCTTTAATCCTTCCACAAACTCAAAGTGAATTCTGACCTCAAACTCCAAATCCTCTTACAAAAGTTTGAATTTAAGAAACAAAATGTGACTTTTCTCCTTATTTACTTTCCTCAACTTTTTGTCCCTGGTTCCTCAATCACCTTGTTTCCATTTATCTCCTCTCCTGTCCTTTCTTTGCCTTTTCTTGCTTGTCCTCTCCTTTTTTAAATTTCTTTTTCTTTCCTTTCCACTCACCATTCTCTCCTTTCTCTTCTAGTTTTCGGTCTTTCATTTCTGTCCTGTTTCCTCTTCTCCTTTAATTTTCACCTTCTCTTCCCATTATACTTTCTCTCCCTCTCATTTATCCTCCTTTCTTCCTTTCTTACATAAATAAATAAATAGGTACAGCACATGTATACATATAAATTGAAATGTTGTAGTGCCACATGTTGACCAGCAGAGGGAGACAAAACCCAAAACTCACACTTTGCCCATCAGAAACTAACATCAGTCACCAGCATTAAAGATTTTATTTAACTGAGAATCTCATTGACAAATTTATATAAATATAGCTACAGTACTTAATATAAAAATATCTGCCTTCATACTGTTGTAAATTCAATATATTAAATTTCAAGTACTTTTAACACTTCAGCAAATACTCAAATACAATAAATATTTTCCTGAAAATAACTTATTTTTGTAAATAAAGCTGCACTTATATATAAAACATTCAAAAACAGCAATCAATACTTCAAAAAAGACATAAAAAGACATTTTCAAACACTCCAGGAAGGAGGATAATGTTCATGATGATGATTAAGAGTCATATTATCAGTTTTTGCCTTTTTCCACTTCAAATACCCTGAATGTTCAACAGTGTTTGACATCCAAAAGTTATAGGTGCTGCTTATACAAAACTGAGTAAACAAGCAAACAACAACAAACAAACATTTTACTGGAAAACAATGCTTCCAGTAAAATAAAGTGAGGAGAAAATGAGAGAGAGAAAATGCAACTGTGCTGCTGATTTTCCCCTCAAAGTAATCAATAAAATAATCAATAGTTGAGTACGTTTGTGCTGCAAAAATCCCAAATTAACTCATTTAAAAAAATCTAAATAAACATTGATGTTTTAAAAAAGTTAAATATAAAATTAATAAGTCATAATGATGATGATAATGATGATGGCGATGAGAATACTGATGACGATGATGATGATGATGCTCTAGAGGATGTGATGCTGTGCCAGCTCATCAATCCACCCAAGGATGAAGGTGAACTCTGTTACGGCCTTCATCGCTCCTTCATCTCTCTTCTTTGCCAGACAGACAGGTACAGTTAGTACTTTATATATATATATATATATATATATATATATATATACATATATATATATAGTATATTTAGAAGGTCAATAAAAGCAGTATATAGTATTAATAATTTGAATAATACATTTATATTGTATTATAACCACAGGATGAGTGCTACATGGTTGGATGGATTATAATATGTTAATGCCATAAAATAACTTTATGATTTAAAACTACATTTAGTTTACATTTAGTCTACATTTAGTTTACCAGAGTAGTAGCAGTAACATTATTAGCAGAATTAGTTGCAGTATTAGTAGTAGTTGTAGCCTAGTAGTACAAGTAGCAGTAGTAGTAGAATCAGTAGCTCGTAGAAGCATTAGGGTCAGTAACAATATGTAGCCTTAACATAGTAATAGTAAAAGTGGTGGCAGTAGTAGTAGTACAGTTTGTGATTTAGTTTTTACCTTTTTGATTTTCTTCTCAAGTTTCTTAATACTTTTGAGCCATTTTGAAGGTTTAGATGAAGAAACCTGAACACAAAGTACACATATACAGATTAGTCAGAAAGTACTTCTATTTTGTGTGTATTTTTGTATGTACTACTGAGCATGTGTGTGTGTGTTTATACGGTCAGAATGATGGCTGTGTACTCATGCGGTGCTGCAGTTTGTGTTGCAGTGTGTGTCCTCACGCAGTGCTGCAGTGTGTGTTGCAGTGTGTGTACTCATGCAGTGCTGCAGTGTGTGTACTCACGCAGTGCTGCAGTGTGTGTTGCAGTGTGTGTACTCACGCAGTGTTGCAGTGTGTGTACTCACGCAGTGCTGCAGTGTGTGTTGCAGTGTGTGTACTCACGCAGTGTTGCAGTGTGTGTACTCATGCAGTGTTGCAGTGTGTGTACTCATGCAGTGCTGCAGTGTGTGTACTCATGCAGTGCTGCAGTGTGTGTTGCAGTGTGTGTACTCACGCAGTGTTGCAGTGTGTGTACTCATGCAGTGCTGCAGTGTGTGTTGCAGTGCGTGTACTCACGCAGTGCTGCAGTGTGTGTTGCAGTGTGTGTACTCACGCAGTGCTGCACTGTGTGTTGCAGTGTGTGTACTCACGCAGTGCTGCAGTGTGTGTTGCAGTGCGTGTACTCACGCAGTCCTGCAGTGTGTGTTGCAGTCGGTACAGCAGGTCATTGTAGTGGAGGGGGAGGAGCTTCTGGATGACCTCTTTGCTGAACACACTCCTCTGGTAGACATCAATTAACTCCCGCATCTCCAGCCAGCCAATCGCACGCTGAGGAGAGGAGAGCATGTTCACACAGAGCGTCATCCTGCTTTTGTCAGGTTATAATCTGCCTGATTTATTTTGTGTCTGACTCCTAAAATCAGATCAGTTCAGACATCTTTTACAGATGTATCCAACTATGTACTAATAGGTTTCAAAATCTAATAAAGCAATAGAGGGTTTCTATCACCAGTCTGTCTGAAAAGCTGAAAAATGATACAAAGGTTTTTCTTAAACTAAATGAGAATCTGTCCTGTTGTACAGTTTAGTAATATTTCATTTTAACCTGAATAAAACACATATTTTTTGCTAGTAACAAGATTTAAAAACACAAAGACAAAGAGTTTTCATAAAAATCCCTTAAATTTGGTTATCAGAGATGGTGACCAAGATATGTACTCAGTTTGACATTTTACAGTTGAATTAATTAAATTAGTATCAATAATGATTATAAACAACAACACAAATACAACAGAAATATATTAAAGTTGATGTGAGAAAAATACTATGAAATACCAATACCAGAACATAAAAATGTAGTCTGTAAAGCTTTTTTAAAAAGTCTGAATACTAGTAATGGTAGTAGTAATAGTAAAAGTAAATATTACATGAAGTACCGTTTGGTTTTGGCACACCTGTAAGTTACCTTAAACAAATGTTTGGCATTTCTGCAATGTAACTTCTCATTTATTTATTTATCAAAATACACACAGGCAGACACCAACATTTCTGTGGCAAGATAACATTTAAACAGCTCTGGTCTGGTTCAGCTAAATACCAATTTATCCTCAAATGTGTGAAAACCTCAGGAACTGATGACAGATGTGGTTGTGTTTTTTGTCCAATTGAATGACCAACTGATGAGGTATTTGTGACTTTGTAGGTGAAAATCCATAGATTTTAAAATATTTTACTACTTTAAGTTGTCACTTTTCTTGGTACTGAATAGAGAAAACAACAGGACAAGGTGACGTCAGTTTTTGTTGTCAGCCACCAAGCAACAGTGTTCTCATGACTTAAATCACTTGAAAACCTCTCATGTCAAAAATACAACCTCATATTTTCCATTTTAAAGCAGCAAGACTCCCTGTATGAGAAAAACAAGACACTATGTAGGAAAGAGGACCTTTGCGTCACAGTCATATGTCATATTACAAACATAAAAAAAACCTTGTCTGTCAGGGTTTTTTTCTGTATAAATAAAACACTGGAATTCCAGTGAGGAAACCCACAGTTTAAAAACTTCCTGGTTATAGAAATCCAAACTGAACACTGTGCTGAACAGATATGTCAGTGAAAATGTGATCGTAAACGCCTGTAATCGCTGGTTCGACATGTTGGTGTTTATGGGAGAAAAGATTCCAGACGGAGTGGTTGTCATGTTGAGTTTCAGTGTGAGATTAGACTTGTTCAAGATGGTTTTTACAGTATTAGACTGCAGATGGTCATGGTTGTGTGGTCATGGTTGAGGTAAACCAAGCAGACACCATCATGGCTGGAAGTTAAAACCTCAGTGAAAGATTTCCTTCTACTAATGTTCTCCAGCACCCGACTCCATTCAAACAGTGACACATTTTCTCAGGTCAAAGCATGTTTACTGACCTCGGGACATTTGGTACAGAACTTGGGCAGCAACCGCCGGAAAGAGCCTTCTTCTTTCTGCAGATGAAAACATCACATTCATTTGTTTTCATTGAATTAATGAATAATGAATTAATTTAATTTCCTTTTTGAACTTTTTGAAAGGTAAACAGGAAACTGATATTTAGAACATACAGTATAAGAGTAAAGTTACTCTCAAAGGGACAGACTGTTTCAACAGAAGCAGGTGGAGGTGTCAGGAACTTATTTTTGACTGTCAGTGTACTCATATTATTAAAGCTGCACTAATCAATATTTTGATACTATCAAGGATTTAAATGTTAAAAGAGATGTTTTAGCCTCTTTTAGCTCCTAGTCTTGGTTTTACATAGGTTGCAACTATGCAACTACTTTTCATTATTAATTAATCTGCCAGTTATTTTTTTCCGTTATTTGAATAATCGTTTATGACCTAAAATGTCTTGTGTTGTTTGTGATGTTACATAATTGTTTGACAATTATTTAAAACAAAGCAAATTGTCACATTTGAGAGGCTGGAACCAAAGAATTTTTGGCATTTTTGCTTAAGAAAACTGACATAAATGATTAATTGATTATCGAAATAGTTGCCAATTAACTTTCTGGTTATTGACTAATTGATTAATTGACTAATCATTGCAGCTCTAGTCCTATGGCATATTTGCTGTTTTCATCAAATACGCTCCAGTAAAGTCATTATCCTTTATCCGTTTTATTTTATTGTATTTTAATCTATTTTATTGGTTTTATTACATTTTTATCTTTTTTTGTGTGCATTAGTCTCAAATAGTTTTTAACTTTTAAAGTTTGATTTGATTTGATAAACTCACTGTACACTACCTGCTCAGCATCAAACAGCAAACAGACAGTGGAGCATTTAGCAGCTAAAGAGCCAGATATTTCCCTCAGGAGTTGGTAGAGAGCAGAAACAGCTAAAAGAGAGTGAATATTGGACTTACATTCACCAGGTGGACAGAAACACGACTGTGTTTGCTGTTTGGTGCTGAGCAGGTAGTGTACAGTGGCTTTTTCTCTGAAAATGACGCTATGAGAGCGCTGAGAGTGAACCAAAACAGTAAAGTTGCAGCCGGACAGATAAACAATGAGCTGAAACTCACTATAAAGCTCTGTAAAGCCGAGGGGAGCTGCAGAGTCACTGATAATTCTCTGTAGGTTCATCACTATGAGCACGACCAACACATTACACACTGACAGATCATACATTATTATGAAAAAATATTGATTATAGCAGCTTTAAGTAAAAGCCCTTTGTTTCAGCAGCAGTGGTTGCATTAGTATTAGTATTAATATCAGCATTTGTCACAGTACATAAATGACATATCGTCAGGAAACGTGTTTCGGTTTCCTTCAACTGTGAATTGAAAGTCTGATCTGATCAGAAGCTTTGATCTGGTTTAAAAACTGCAGCTTTTCACACTTTCACTTCCTGTCTGATACCGAACAATCAGCTGGCGAGTCTGTGCATCACGCTGTCACTCATCAATATGAATGATTAAATGCTGGTGTGAAACTGTGCTGTTTAATAAGTCTGCCATGATGATCAGCTCAGAGAAAATACAGAAAAAAGACTCTTATCTCTGTTTTTGATTATTGATAATTGATTGGTGTTCAAGGTTTGATTCTGTTCCTGCATCTTCCTGAAGACCTCTTCCATGAGTCATTTCCCTGTATGGACATGTTGATCAGCATACTAATCAATAAGTGACATTATTGATATTTAATTGATAGGAAATTGACAGATTATCAGACTTAACAATGAGAGTTATTATTTCTCTGTATTAACTGATAGTAAACTGACCTATTGATCAGCTGACTAAACAATAAGAATTACTATTGTCTTCAGTTGATAGTAAACTGATATACTGATAAAAAGATTCATCAATAAAAGTGATTATTGCCTTTTGAAGAACTGACACTGATTAGAATAAATAAGCAATATTATTTGCCTTAATTGATTGTAAACTAGCATATTGATTAGCAGACAAATCAATAAAAGTTACTTATCTTTTTGATTGATTGTAAATTGGTATTAATTTGCAGACTAGTCAATAAGCAATATTACTCCACTTTAATTGATTGCAAACTTACATATACTAATCAATAAGCGTTATTGAAAATTTAAGAAGTTAATCTGTTTTACAGACTAACTAATAAAAGTTATTGATCTTTAATTGATAGTAAACTGACATATAGTATCGATTAGCATTCTAATCACTAAGAGGCTAATCAACAGGCTAATCAATACAAGTTATAACTGACAGTTAATTGATAATAAAGTGACACGAGTTCATAATGGATCATCGGTCTGATTATTAATAGTTATTGATTTTACCGGCAGGTTGTCGATCAGCAGTTTGGTGCGGCTCCACAGGTCTCGGATCAGCCCGGTGGGGATCTCCTGCTGACAGGTGAGCCCCTGCTCGGCCGTCACCATGGAAACGAGGAGGAAGCTGAGCAGCATGGTGAGAGCAGACGTCCTGACAACGAGCTGAAACATCTTTAACTGCAGCAGGTTCACTCCCCTCTGCTCAATTTATACCTCCTCCTCTCATCTTCTCCTCCTCTGTCACCACTCCCCCTCTATTCTTCTTCTTCTCTTCTTTTTTTCACTTCTCCTGTTTCAAAAAAATTCCTGAAGTTTAGAAATCACACACTGCTGTGACTTTCCAAGGAGTCTCCATGGTGATGTCACCTCCCCCTTTCTCTCCTCTCTCCTGCCTTTCTCATCCTCTCACTCCTCCTTCTTTTCTCCTTCTGTCCTCTTTCTCATCTCTCTTTCCTACCTTCTTTCCATGTTTCCTTTATTATTCCTCCTTTCTGTTTCTTCTCCTTTCTTTATTCTCTTCTCCCTCCTCTCTCTACTTTCTCCCTTATTTTCCTTCCTTTCCTCTTTCTCCTCTCTCCTCCTCTTCTTACCTCCTAAGTCTTTTCTCTTTCTTTCCTACCTTCTCTCTTCTTTTCCTTTATTCTCTCCTTTTTTTGCTTTCTCCTTTCTTTTATTTTCTCCTTTTACTTTTTTCTCCTCCTCTCCTAGTTTCCTCTCCTTCCCTACACTTTCTAAGCCAGTTTTCCTCCCATCTCCTTTCTAGTCTTTTTCTTTATTTCCTCCTCCTCTCTTCCCTCTTCTTCTCCTGTTGATTTCCTCCTTTACTCCTCCTCTTCCTACCTCCTCTTTCTCCTTTCCTTTGCTCTCTTCCCTCTCTTCTCTCATTCTCCTCCTTTATTCATGTTCATCTCTTTCTCCTTTCTTCCATTCTCTTCTCTCTCTTCTCTTCTTCTTTCCTGTTGTTCCACCTTTACTCTCCTTCTGGCCTCCTTCCACTATTTCCTCTTTTTTCCTCCTTTATTTTCTCCTCCTCTTCTTCTTCCCACCTCCTCATCTTCTCTCTACTTCTTTTCTTTATTTTCTCCTCCTCTTTCTCCTCTCTCCTTTAATTTTCTCCTCTCCTTTCTTTTCTTTTTCTCTTCTCTTGTTGGTTTTCCTTTCTTTTTCTCCCATTTTCCTTCCAGCTTCCTCTAATCCTTTCTTCCCCTCCTGTTTTCCCTCCTCAGTTTTCTTCTTCTCTCTTCCTCTGTTATTATTCTCTCATCCTCTTTTTTCCTTTCTTTTCATCTTTTCTCCTTTTAATTTGTCTAATTTCTCCTTCTCTCCTCTGTCTTTCCTCTTTATGCTGAGTCGTCACCAGTGCCGTGATGATGTCACCACCTCCCGGTGTTAACGGGACTTGTTTTGGGTGAAACCTGGTTTTGGTGTTTAGATGTGTGGTCAGATAAAACTAGGTTGTGGCTTTGGCGACGCAGCCGAGGAAACGGTGACTCTGCAAGTTCATTTTCCACACTGGCAGGTTTCAGAAACCTCCGAGTCGTCGTTCGTTCGACCCAGATTGAAGACAGAATGAAGATGTCAGCATGCCGGCACCATAGAGTAAGAAGAATACCTCGAGCTTTTGAAGATTTTGAAGAAGGGTGAAGATGAAGTCTTTAAGTGTGTGTGTGTGTGTGTGTGTGTGTGTGTGTGTGTGTGTGTGTGTGTGTGTGTGTGTGTGTTAGTTCCTGGAAGTCAGATCAGTAACCAGGTCAAGCAGCCACACTGACACTGCACCTCAGTAACACATTACTGCCTGTATGTCTGCATTAAAAGTGCAAACATGACAAAGAGATCAGCCCCTGCAGTGTATGCTGGGATAAAATCCTGCACCCCAAGATGGACCAATTCCCTTTAGGAGTAGGTTACATTTTGCAGAAGGTTAAAGAAATATGCAATAATTGATATACTCAACAAGGACTCCAGAACCACACGTAGTAGAGGTTTCTAATCTGGCGCCAATCGGCAGGACAACATCATTTGTCTCGGCTTTCCAAAACTGTGATGTGTAACGGCTTTATCTTGCAAACAAAAATATGTTAGCTCTACTTAAAAGTTCCTGTGCAGAAAAACTCTCAAAACATGGTAAAATCTTGATAAATTTGGTTTCGGGGGCTAAAAAAATAGACCCAATTTAAACAATAAAGTGAGTTTTTTAGAAATGAAAATGTATCAGTTTTGTGTTGTTCTTTGGAGGCTGATCTGATTTGGTTTGATCAGATTTCTTTGTCTCCAAGCCTCCGTGGTGATGATGTCATTTGCTGGGTTGACAGGTTTATTTGGTAAACGGGTTTTGGTGTTTAGATGTGTGGCCAAATTAAAGTAGGTTGCGGCTTTCTCAACTTGGCCATGAACGGTGACTCTGCAAGTTTGTTTTCCAGTGCAGCATGTTTCAGAAAGTGACGAGACGTTCTCTGACCCATATTACAGCAGGTTGTACTCGCTCTGGTCAGTGATCGCAGGTTGTCACATGCTGGGTTATTTTTCCCGGGCTGCATCAAATGCTCCTTTACTTTGTTTTATGTGAGCTTGTGTGGTGGCATTTGTTCTACATACTTGTATTATGCTTTCTGTTCAAGTCTGTGTTTCACTTGGCTGCAAGATACGTTTCCTATTGGCAACAACACATTTAAAGGTGAAGGTTAAGTTGGTTTTAAAATTAATGTTTGAGACACAAGGCTGGTGATTTCCTATATTTTCCTTATTGTCAACAAATCTCATATTTGGATCCAAACCAACGATGAACTGATCTACTAACAAGTATTGTGTGTGTATCCAAAGCCTGATATATCTCATTCCTCTGTGCCGTAGAACTCCGTTGTTGTCCAAAAACTATTAAAAACACATCAATGAGCCAATATAAAAGAGAAAAGGTGATTTTAAAGAGATTATTGTTAAAAAAGCATTTTGATAACAATATTTTTTCAAAACCTCACCGCAGACTACGTGCAGGTTGATAAGGACACAATAATTCAGAGATACAGTCTAAGGTCATGAAGTGTTTTAAAAGTAAAGATTGAAGTCTTAAAATGGATTCTGTAATGTGTAAAAATTGAGAGTAATTTGATCTCTTTTTGTGTCATGTCATGAGTGACATGTTCTTCCTTGAGTTGTTTTCAGAGGGATTTTTGTATGTTTTCCCTGTGCCTGTGTTGACTTCCCCATAGTTTCCTCTCACAGTGTAAAGTTTGGCAGGTCAGGTGTATCAGCAACTCTGAATTGCATGAGAGCATAAATGTGAGATAGGGGGGGTGAGCACAACAAAAAGTAAAAGTTCAGTTTTCCTCATGTGGTGTCACATAGAGCTGAAGGACCTGCAGAGTAAACTGCATGCTGCAATCCTTTTGTTGTGGTTTTTACCGTAACTGAACATTTTCATAGGCAGCTGATCTTGCATTTTATCATTGAAGTATAATATTAGTCTTTATAGCCTTTTCAGACATGAAACATTTCTGGCTTCATCTATCACCGAATATCTCAACTATTGGGCTGCAATGAAATCTGGTTCACACCTTCATGAATTGTAACACTTTTTGTGATCCTTTCTTCTAGTGCCATCATCATTCTGTTAACAGAATAATAATAATATCAATGAACTTTATTTATATAGCACCTTTTATACACAAAATGCAGCTCAAAGTGATTAAAAATATCAAAAAAGGAACAAGCTGACAATTTAAACAATAGTTAAACTATTACTACATTTAAAAACTGTTTAAAATAAATAAATAAATAAAAAAAAATAAATAATAAATTAAAACAGTAGTAATTCATTTTATGAATAGTATAGTAGTAATTAAGATTATAACAATTTCAACTGTCAACATTTTATTCATTTTAATCCTGTAAGGATGCGAAACGCGTAGCCTGTTCTGTATTTAACAAAATATCTTTATCTTTATCATACTGTATTTCTACTGTTTTCATGTATTTTAAATTATGTTGTTTGTTGATACATGTCCTTGTCACTTGTCCCATATTGTATTGTTTTTTGCAGCTGTGTGGTGAAACCAAACATAATTTTCCACAATGTGAATAATTAAGTTCCAAACTAACTAACTAACTAACTAACTAACTAACTAACTAACTAACTCACTCACTCTACCTTGACAATGCTGCTTACATACAGTATACATCAATAAATCAGTAGGCTTTTTTTATTGATAGTGCAAGATAAGTGATTAACATTGAAACACATATGACACAGGACAAGGCGAGCGGAAGGAGCAACAAAGAAAACCAAAACAAGTGTATTAATATTGCAATAACATGTATAAATGGGGCCATTTCACTTAATGAGTATTTTCACTTTTGATACTTGCTGCCAATACCTCTGTACTAGCTGTTTTTGCTCTCTACCAACTCCTGAGGGAAATATCTGGCTCTTTAGCTGCTAAATGCTCCACTATGTTCACCAGCTAGTCTACAGCTAACTGTGTCTGTTTGCTGTTTGGTGCTGAGCAGGTAGTGTACAGTGGCTTTTTACAGCTTTTTCTCTGAAAACAGCTGCCTGCTGCGGCCCAAAATGATGCTATGAGAGCGCTGAGAGTGAACCAGAACAGTAAAGTTGCAGCAGGACAGATAAACAATGAGCTGAAACTCACTATAAAGCTCCGTAAAGCCGAGGGGAGCTGCAGAGTCACTGATAATTCTCCACGAATGCCACGACCAACACATTACACACTGACAGCTCAGACATTATTGATAAAATATTGATTATTGATTGAATATCTCAGTACCTCTTCCACAATTGTACTCAAGTAAAGTAAAAGTACTGTGTTGCTTTTGTCATTGCTGTGAGTTTAACTGGAGTTTTTCATGAGCAGCTGATACTACATTTCATCATTATACTTTAGTCTTTGGACAGAGCTGGACAGTCTAGCATTGCATCATTATCAGGGAAAACATTAGACAGCCTACATCACCACATACGATTACAACTAGAGATAAAAACAACATTCCTGATGTAGCTGAAGAGCTGAAGTCATCACAGACTCCAGTATCAGTGTCAGAGGTAACAGAATAATGAAGTTTTTGCCTGAACTGAAAAGAAATATTTCTTTTTTTTCTTTCTTGTGAGCGCTTTCTATAAATATCTCCAGACCCCCGTGTGACAGCATCATGTGATCATGTCTCAGCATCTGTTTGTTCAACACAAAAAGCACGACAGCTAAATATAGATCCTCATCACACACACACACAGAGCAGGAAGTCTGCTGTTTGTTTTTTTGTTTTTTCTTTCTTTAGTCAGTTAGTTAGTTAGACTTTATTGGCTTTATTATTCTTTTTCACAGCACTGTACATCACAGAGAAAATCAACATTACACTTTTACAGGCAAAAAAACATGAAAACAAGACTCGTAGTTCCCTCAGTAAGTCACCCTGTTTAGGGCTGCTATAGCTGTGGGTACCAGGCCTTTGCCAAAGAGAGCCCTTACAACTGAGCTCTGAGAGGTTGGGTGTGGGCAGAACTATTATCTTGGCAGCAGTGTTGGTTATGTGTGTGAGTTTGACCCGGTTTGTGACGGAGAGCATGTCACCTGTGTGGGAAATCCCCTGAGATGACATCACACAGGTACAACCCTGCTGACCCCGCCCCCCACTGAGAGGTAAATGGACTGTGAAGAATTCAGGTGTGTGTGTGTGTTTGCTCTTGTAGTCTTCCTGAATTAAAGGCTGGCTTTCTTTTTCAACCTGTAAAAGTATGTTTTGTACTTGATTATGGAGATATTCTGTAGTGTCATTTTTCAGTCCCAGTCCAGTATTTTTGTGATTGTTGCAGCCAAAAATATTTGATTTTAAAGCAGCTTTTCTCAAAAATTGCAATTAATATAAAAAGATAGTTTCATTCCCAAGGTGCCTATTTTTATGTTTGAGGTAGATTATGTCCATCAACTTGTATTCTTCTGACTAACTGAATACAGACCTCATTTGGGGATTGTTTTGCTCGGTCTATGGTGGTAATTTTTGTCGGCAGGTGAATTTTGTCCATTTTTGCAAGTTACCACAACACAAAATGTGACAGTTGGTCCAAATCACAAACAGTGTTGATTTCACACAGAAAAGTTGTGGTATTGAATTCTTCTCCTGAATTTGTGTTAATTATGTGATCGTAAAATTGCAATTTTCTGGAGGGACTGATTTTTGGCCATTAAGTCAAGTCAAGTCAGTTTTATTTGTATAGCCCAATATCACAAATCACAAATTTGCCTCAGGGGGCTTTACAGTCTATACAGCAATACAACATTCTCTGACCTTAGACCCTCGATTCGAATATGGAAAAACTCCCTAAAAAAACCCTTTAACAGGGAAAGAAATGGAAGAAACCTCAAGAAGAGCAACAGATGAGGGATCCCTCTCCCAGGACGGACAGACGTGCAATAGATGTTGTGTGTACAGAATAGAACACAAATTACAGAATACAGCATTGAATAGGATAAGGTGCCACCAGAACAGAATAGGACCTGAGCCATGTGACCTCCATCACCATAGAGACCTGGGAGGAGGACAGACTACACATGCACACAGGGGAGACTCACATCACACCATTCATATACACAGGAGAAGAGACAAGAAAAGACATAATTCACAGAGGAGAGAGAGAAGGATAATCATGTCTCTCTCTCATTCAGAGAGAGGCAGGACAGTGCTTAGTAAATTCATTAAGACAGAAACCGACCCGCTGTGCAGTACAAGGTCATGAAGTACTCAATTAAAGGTGAATAATTGTAAGTTAAGCTAAAGATTTTAAGTTTAGTGGTGATATGGGATGGGAGCCACTAAATGTCAGACATAAAATACTAGATGATTCAACTTTGGAACAGACTTAAGAATATGCATGAACAGCGGCTCACTAGAAAGATATATAAGAAGTTTTGTTTTTGTCTACATTTGACAAATGTTTCACCACTGCAGCTGTATTTTGTTGTCTTGTAAGTCCACGTGGGTTGGGCAATTGTATGTGCATGACACACTAACTAACTAACTAACTAACTAATCATCCCTTTGTTAGCAAAATGACCAAAATGCATCCCCCTTGTTAGCCTGCCATCCTCCCTCTCCATCCCCTAGTAGCAGAGAGAGTGTAGGGGCAGAGGGGTCGTTTAGTTGAACATGTCAGTCTAGTCTGCCTGACTCATTGATCCTTTATCTGACTGAGGTTTGTGCAAGTTAGAATCTATGGCCCCGACCATGGCTCTGAAATATCATCAGCCTAACTGTGCCATGTATTGATGAATCCATGGCGCTGTCTGTGGTGCTGAAGTAGCAGACTGATTTGTAATTGCGCCTTTTTCTCTCAGTCCTGCCCTTCTGTCAGTTTCGTCTCGGATCTATAATATTCTCTAATCTATATACTATAAATATTCAATTATATGCTATATTGTAGCCTATATACTCTATAGAGTAGTGTCACCTTCATGATCAAAGTGACAAGTAGCAACATGTAGTCACGGAAGAGCGAGAGTAGAGCCTGTAGTATTCCTATAATATTTCTATGATCATTCAGTAACATCTGTGCTGCTAAAAAAATACAACCCCAGACCAAGCCACCTCTGTAACAAAATGTTTTAGGGGAGACATGACTAAAGATATAGTTTTCACTATAGATGTTTGGTGTAACCTGGGAGGGGAGCAGGTAATTGTCATGGGAGTAGGAGGAAATGGATCCAAATACAGAAGAAAAAACAGCCAGAATGAACTGAACAATGTCTCTTTTGTAAAGATCCAGGAATGCAGGCACAGCAAAATGGAACAGAACAAAACATAATCAGACGGAACAGAGCAGAGCAAAACTGAAAAACAGAGGACAAGGGATCCAACAACACCAAACTGAAAACCAGGATTTAAATATAAACTGAACTAATGAAAAAACAAGGGACAGGTGGCAAGACACAAGGGCAGGCTGGGAGCTGATTGGCTGGGAAGGAAACGGGAGCAGGGCAAGGCTAATGAGACTGAATGCGGGGCAGGTGTGGAGGGAAGAGCAGGCTGGGAAAACAAGAAAAAACACAAAAGGCAATAGCTGCTCTGGGCTGAGGACAAATCAAAAACAGAACTTCATCGATGAGCCAAATAAAAGTCTGTAATATAATCATGTACAATCCTCTTCATATATAAACTGTCATTCATTAAACTGTCTCGGAATTACATAAATATAACTTAAAGTACACAAGTGCACAAGTCACACTGAGCAAACACAGCAAATAAACAGCATTACATTGCCTATGTAGGAACCTTTACCATAAAGACTAGAAACTTGCTGTTGACATAAACATGAACCAATAAATCTGTCAAGTGGAGTGGCCTGCATATTAAGGCTGCATGTAACATAAATTGGTCTAAAAGACAACTGTTGCTCTGAGTTTCAGTTCACTTTTGCACTTGGTTACTATGAGAGTCAATGTAGCAAGCAACAGTATCTCAAGTGGTCCTTAAATATAATCTGCAACAGTGGAGGAAAGTCTGAGGGCATCTGGTGGACTAGTGGATAATGGCAACTAAGAACATAGAGCCAGACTGTGACAGAATCATGACAGTAATGTGACTGAGGAAATTAACCCGCACTGACCGCACCACGCTCAGCTGCTACAGTTACATAATTCAAGGTAAAGTTCTTGTGTTTTGAAAAATAAGCATTATTAAAATGCTTAATGTCCACATCCAGTAAAAGAATAGGCCCACACAAAATATGTATTTAGCCTAATAGCAGTTCTATTAAATTGAAATTATTATAATATCAAGAATTAGGCTAGGCCTACATGATAATCCTGCAGTCTTAGGGTTAGGGTTTTTATATTTCATGTAATTACATTAAAATGTAATAAAATTACTGTTACAGTAATGTAATAACATTTTTAAGTAATGAGTAATTTAAGGGATTACAATTTGGAATCCTAGTAGCGCTCCGTTACTTTTCCGTTACTCTGTTCCCTTTTCACCTGCCTCAGCAAGTCGTCCCTGGACCGTCTACAAAGGCTGCTGACGAGGTCCACCAGGACAACTCATCTGACTGGCTGATGAGTGGCTTTCCATCAAATTTAGGATTTATTTTAAGGTTCTTGTATTCACATATAGAGCCCTGCATGGTCAGGCAGCTGTGTACATCTCTGACCTGCTCCATCCTTATATCACCAGCAGATCACTCAGGTTTTCTGACCAGGGCTCACTGGCTGTCCCTCGCTCTTAAAACAAAATGTGATCGTGCCTTAGAAGTTGTGGCTCTGACATTGTGGAACACTCTTCCACTTGACGTACAATCTGCGGTCTCTGTTTTTTAAATTTTTTTCTTTTGTTGATTATGTTTTATTGTTTGTTTTATTTTGTGACCTTGCTCGGTGAAAGGTGCTAAAGGTGCATGAATCGTGCAGCTGAGGTCAGGACTTCTGCAGTGCTGTGTCCAGTCACTGAGGCTACACTAACACCAGCTGTTGGATGTCAGTCAGTAAATCCTTCCAAACTGTATCATGTCTGCTTGTTAAACCGCAAAGTCTCATTTTCTGTCTCTACATGTTCTACATACAAAAGATGCATTGTGTGGGTGTGGAGGATTCTCAGTTGTTTAAAGGCAACTTTGATGGAGCTGACATGTGAGTAACAAAGTAAAGTAATTTTTACAATGAGTAATGTGTAATCAGTAATTGATTACAATTTTCAAGTAACTCAACACTGCTGCTGTTTATCAGAGTGCATTATGATAAAGTTGGATGGATTTCCTCACAGACAAGAAGAAATACTCATCTCTTCATATTAATATACAGTATAAAGCTCTACTGTTGAAGCTTCTAAACTATGTCACATCTCTTAAATCTTGTAACTACAGAAACATGATCTGGTAAATACCTACCCTTAGATATGTCATATACACACTAATCTTGACAGAACTGGTTTCAGGTACCTTTTAAATGAGATGAACTGCAAATTGCCCTCAAACACAAAAGCGATTCATCTTTGAGTCTCTAAAATGACCAAAAGACACAAAGTCTTCATTTTTAGAAGCATGTTTAGTTAGACCGATAAAGTCTTTTTTAAAGTTCAGAGTTTATACTGGAGAAAAGGCTGAAACAATTTAATTATTTGTATTTTTTCAGCTGTAATTAAATAATTAAAAACAACATACTGCATTCTTATTTACAGTTAAATGTGTATCGTTAAAGATAAATATATATAAAGCAAAGCTCTGCCGGTGACTGATAACAAAAATATATTTCACAGTCTTACTTGTGCTCTGCTACCTTTTCGTGACTGGAGCCGCAAGTACATAATATCATCTTAAAGTTGTTGTTTGGTCAGGCAGGGGTAAGGGAGCCCTCCCCACCCCCCAACACACACACATACATACACACACACACACACACACATATCTATATATATATACACAATTATTCTGTATATACACGCACATACACTCGGAGCTGAAACCAAACCTACACCATTGAAAGTAGGTAAGTAGGTCTCGTCTACTTGTGGTATCTGCAGAGTTCTGCACCAATTTAATATATAAATCATTCAGTGTGTGTGTTGGGGGGTGGGGAGGATCCCCTTACCCCTGCCGGACAAAGCAACACCTAAAACTTAAAGATAGATCATGTACTTGCAACTTCAGTCACAAAAGGAAAGGTTGCATGTAAGTGCAGATTCAGAGTGAAAAAAACAACACAGCAGGCTGCGTTGGTGGGGACAATAATTGCTCCGGGCAACTATTTTATCTTTCATCACAACAATTAGTAAACAGCAGAAATACGGAGTTCACGTCACAGTGTACGCTTGCATGTATGTGGTTGGCCAACGCAGCAGCTTGCCAGATGACGACACGTTATGTTGCAAAACACCGAACCGAAATGGAAAACATGAACATAACGTCAGACTGAATTATGAACCAAAAAGAAAATGACAATTCAATCTGATGATCAGGTTATCAACATCCACTCTTATGATAGATAACATTTTCTCTTCACTCTACAAGGAGCCTCTGAACACAAATGGTCAAAAATCAGTATTTTACACCTCAGGTTTCATTTTTTGGCAGAAACTGATTTATTTGTTTGATACAGCGTTGACTGTCTCCGTTGTTACTGTTCACTGTTTAGACTCATAACTGTGCTTTGTCATTGTCATCTGGTTGTATCAGACAAAATGTCGTCTTGATTGTTATTCTTGTTCTTTGTATTGCTATTGTTAGTATATTGTCTTTTTTGTTATTTTTTTCTGTGTTTATGATTATGCATAATGGGGAATAATATTAAAATAAAGCCTGCATTGGAAAACAGTGAACTCCAGCTGTTTGTAAGTTTAGCCAAGTTATAATATATGAGTCTTTACTGAGTGGAGGTTTACACATTACTAAATTAAAACCACACAAACTAGTTCTTACTGTACACAGAAACTGCAGGTGGAACTGTTGCTAAGCTAGCTGAATGAACCAACTAACAAAGCTAACGTTAGCGTGTTAATATGTGACCTGTTTGGATTGAAGAGTAAGAGAGAGTTTATTTTGTCTTTAGCCCTTAAAACTGTTATTTTTGGAGGTTATGTTACATCTCGTGATGCTATAGTGACTAGCTAAGTCATTTCTTAAGTTTTTATAGTGTCACCTTATTTACTACATCACTAGCTTGAAACTAGCGAGTAGTTACAAAGAACTTTACACACAAACGACAGCCGATGCAACTAAGTCAGAGAGAAGGGCAAACGTTCATATTAGAAGTAAACTATTTATTTTTACGTAAATCCTGTAACACACAGTTCAATCAACACATTCACGATCTGTTCAACAGTCTGAGTGTAATGTTGAAACATTTAAATACATATATCTGCCATACAGTAACATGGCAACAGGATCAACACCAGAGTCCTTCCAGCTCAGGCATTAAAACATTCTGATCAATAAATAGATCAATAACTAATCAGTCATGTCAATATAAATATTGTACTTTAATAGTTTTAAAAAATGTTAAATATGTTCTCAATTTAAATAGATCAATAAATAAAAGTATAAAAGTTGTTGGTATAAAAGGTGATAAATATGATAAATAGAAAAGAGTCAGCATTCAGTAGAATCAGTAGAATCAGTAGAAGCATCAGTGTGCAGCAGCTGCGGTGTCGTTTTTCAGCTCGACGCAGAAGTCCTGCAGGTAGGTGAACAGGATGTCAATCTCTCCCACTGCTTTGGTCACGCCTTGCTTGCGTCCCATCTGAAACACGTAGAGACACATTAGAAACAATAGAAACACGCTAAATACTGTTTGCCAATTTAAAAGATAAGTCTGGTGATAATCGTATTTTTCATGAAAAGACCAACAACAACAATTAATTGATCCTACAAGCAAGTTTTGTTTGTAGATGAAGAAATGTGTATTAATCCACTGCTGAAAATAGTCCCAAACTTAATGCACTATTTCCTCCAGTTTGAGTAACAGTTCCTAAAAACTACAGTGCCCAGTTGTTTTATGAGATTACTGGTCATTTTTAAAAAATGAACTATATATTTGTGAGGAACCAATGAGCTTGGAGCTGAGAGCCACAGACAGAGTAGAGAGGTCAGAAAGTAGTGAAAGACAGATTAACACATTATTGGCTTTGGTCTTTTCATGTTGACAAAAAGGGCTGCTGCTAACAATTATTTTCATTATTTATCAATCATCAGATTATTATGTCATTTAATCAACCAATCATTTAGTGTGTAAGATGTCAGAAAGTTTCCTAAAGTCAAAGGTGATGCCTCCAAAAATCTAATTTTGTCTGACTAAATATCTAAAACTGAATGATAATCAGTTTACTTTATCTAGAGATAAGGGTTTAATGATAAGGGTATGTGTAGCTTTGAATACAGGTAAGTGTTAAATTATCTCTGGATAACAGGCTTCTGAACTTCCTAAAAGAATAATTATAAAAAACACAGCTGATCTGTGCCTCTGTAGATCAGGTGTCACTCAGAGCTTCCATATTTAAAATCTTACCTCGAAGATCTTCTTGCGAAACTCCACAGCGTGGGGATGGTCATGGTAGTGAGTCACATTCTGGAGAGACAAACAGGTTCTGTATATTAGCATCTGTTATCCATTCAATCTCGTGCTGCTTGTGTGTCTTAGCGAAACCACAGAGAGACGTTATCGATCTTAAGATCAACCACACCACCACCACACATATACATACTGCAAAAACTGCATATTTACTTCTGAAAACCTCATATTCTTAGGAAGGAGCGGAAGTATTTAGGAAATGTACTCATATTTTTGTATATTAATTAGATTTTGAGGCTCAACAACACACTGCATGACTTTTAAAGATGCTCACAAACCAAATATCTGAGATAATTTGCCTGCTATGTGAATCTTAAAGGAATAGTTGGATTTTTGGAGGATTTCTTGTTGAGTTAGAAAATTGATATCATTCTTATGTCTGTATGGTAAATATGAAGCTACAGCCAGCTGCTAGCTATTTCCCCCTGCTTCCAGTCTTTATGCTAAGCTAAGCTAACTGGCTGCTGGCTGTATCTATGAGATTGGCTGTATCAAACTCTTGGCAAGAAAGTGAATTAATCCCAAAATGTCAAACTATTTCTTTAACAATCAAGATGTCATTTAACAAACAACTCAGTTAAAACACTCACGCAGCCTTGACTCTGCAGGTCCTCACTGACGCGGGCGAGGTCGGTTCTCAGGCGGTGCATGCTGTTATGCTCGTTGTCATGGTGAGGCAGGATGTCGTTCAGGTAGTAGTCCAGGATGTTGGCGTGGAGGCAGCAGATCTTCAGGTGGTCCTGGAGGAGGTCAGAGGTCAGAGATCAGAAGGACTAATACAACCCGATCAGCTTCCAAGAACATTACTTTTAAATGTTTTAACAATAATTTTTTTTGTTTGCAAAATGTTGTGCACATCAAATTGTCAGAATATTTTTGGGAGAGTTCTCACCTGGTCAGGATTGACTCTGGGCATCAGTCTGGTGCTGGAGTCGTCCTCCATCTGCATACTCTGAGCCTGAAGACACAGAAAGACTTATGAGCATCATGTTTAAACCAGATGTACTTCTTGAGGAAACAGACATTAGGCATCGGCTAGAAGCTACAGAATAAGATTAAGGGCCAAATTTAAAAGAATTTTGAGATTTAAGAGAGAGTTTTTAGTTGGAATATAAGTAATAACTTATTAAAACAGTAAAAAAAAAACCACACACACATCAGAAGTCAGAATAAAAATCTATTGTATCACAAGTGTTAAATGCCAAAAGTACTCACATGGTGTGACACTTCTCGGACAGCCTGGTACGTCTCAGGGCTTTGCAGCGGCTGGCTGAGCGCCCGGTCCACAGGGTGTGCCACTGCCTGCTTGGTCCAGCCAATCAGAAGAAGAGACAGCAGGATGAGCATGGCAGCAGCTGGACGGAGGAAGGAGACGACTGTGGAGACCTTCATTGTTCAGGTAGATGAATTTATCTTAATCCTTTCAGCTTGAGGAGAAGTGTTTTCACCTGCAACACAGAAACATTGTTAAATATGACAAATAACAATAATAATAATAATAGTAAAAGTGAAAAACAGACTATAAGGTGAATCTTCTCTCTGTGTGTCCTCACCTGTCAGTGGATGCTGTTGTGAAGATGTCGCTCTGCCTCGTCTCTTTATACAGATCAACCCTCCGCCCCCTCTGCAGAAATATAGGACAGGTAACCATCCAAAAAACCCCAACACACACACACACACATACACACACAGGTCAGTGCTGAGCTGGTACAATCTGTCACTCTACTGTTTACCATCACTTACACACTTACAAAAAGAGGAAATTAATTCAGTCAAGGTGTGACGACATTAATAATGTTTGTCATCGATTTGCTAAAAGAGCATTTTAATAGTACTTCTCCAGTGACATCATTTCCTCACTTTTATGTGTGTGTGTGTTTGTGTACTCCCCGGGTGGATTAAAAGCTGGAAGTAAACGCTGTTATATAAACTTCCCTCAGACAAAAATAGATAAACTCGTCCAACCAGTTGAAGTTTTTGAGTAGGTTTATTTGTATTATATGACACAACACTCAAACACTCACAGCCAAGTATGTTATCATTTGTTAATTACAGGGCTCTTCAGATAATTATAATAATGTGTGCTGTAATACATCAAGAGGAGAGGTCTTGTGATAAAGAGGAATCAACTTGTACTGTACTGTACGCAGCTGCAAATTGAGCCATTATTTAATATGAAATACCAATAAATTTTAGGTTAGGTCTTTTAGGTTCATTAATTAAAAATATAACTTAATATTTGCACCCCAAAGCTGAATGTTAAATTCAGTGAAACATGAAAATGGAGTTCCTTTAACGACAACTAGATGATGCTGGATCCAGGAATAGTCCAATTATATTGAAATGAATGGGAAAACTCACAACTTCTTTTCCTGAAATCCAATGTTAATATATTTTCTACGCAAAAACTTGCGAGCTCTGTAAGTAATCTCTTGTTTGTGTGGAGATTTTCGAAATCATCGTTCAGTTAAGGAGATGTCAGAAATGTGAGCAGCTGGACTATGTAAATCTATAAATGCAGCTTTAAAATCTTAAAAATAATAGTAACATGCAACCAGTGAAGTCTGTGCATAGATGTTGTGCAATGCTCATGAACATAAACTTTTTTCTTTTCCATTTCAAACCCACCTTCTGACAGCAATTTGGACCAATCAGTTAGCCTGTTTGATGCAGAGGATGTGGTAGTTGTGCTTGTTGGCTCCTATTGGGGCCTCTGCGATCAACAGTTACCCTTAAAGGACGGTTATAGTTTGACATTCGAGGAAACATTCTTATTTGCGTTCTTGCCAAGACTCAGACGAGAATATGGATACCTCTCTCATGTGTGCGCTAAGTATTGACCTTAATGCTAGCCTAGCTTAGCCTAGCGTAGCGTAGCTTAGAATAAAGACTGGAAATAAGGAGAAACAGCTAGCCTGGCTCTGTCCAAAGTTCAGAAATCTGCCTGCCATCATCTCTTTAGTTCACAAATTAACATGTTGCATCTTGTTTATTTAATGCAAACACAAACAGAAATGTAAAAAATGATGTATCATTTTTCTGTTTATTTTTAATTATTTGTGTTGGAGGTGGGTTATGTATCCCTCTGAGACTGTTAAAAGAATGAATGGCTTCACCACAAAAACTGACCTGCAGACTTCCTTCTGAGTTTTAGGAACTTTTAATAAAAATTTTCTGTATTTATTTGGAGCTTTTTATTCCCAATCTGCTCAAACTGAATCAAAAGGCCTCATGTAAACACCTCCATTAGAATAAACTCACTCATTCTGATATAAATTTCATTTTGAATGAACATGACAGGAATCAAAAACTCTTGTAACAGCATATTTGATCAAACTGCTGCTTCTGCTGCTTTTGGTGCAGTAAAAAAAATCTATTGGTTCTATTAACTCATCAAATGTTACATCATCTTTGCATCATGACATGTTGCAACATGCTGTACAGAGTGAAGAAGAAGCAAACTAAAGTGGAACATCTAGTTAACAATGAAAGGGAATTTACCACATTCACAGATGGACGTGAATGGCAGTGACTAGAAATGCACTGCTGGAAGTTTTGTGGTAAATTCAAAAAGAATTTCATGGAGATGTCTAATCTTACAAACTTTCAGCTGAGCATGCTCAGAGGATGCTTAGAAAATAATTCAGGAACTTGTTTTTGCACCCAGAGTGATAAGAAACTATGATGAACAAGTAATTTGATGCATTTAGTATCAGAAATCTGCAGGCTGTTATCACTTTTAATTAAAAAAAAATTAAATATCTAATGTGAACTGAATTCAGAATTCAGTCTGTTGCCCTCTCAGTGAACCAGGAGACTGTTTTTCTCTTTCATTTAACAAAAATAATCATCATGAAAGCATTTGAGAAAGCATTTCAGATTTTACACCATAAATGGATACATTTCAATATACGAATTGGAGGAGACAAGGGCTGATTCGTTGAACTTGAATGAAGAAACCACAAGGTACAAGAAGTCACCCAAATTATCAGGTATAAACACTGCAAACAGAAAATGCTAACAGCTAATTCAGCTTATGTTTAATGGCGCCAATTTACCAAATTGTAAACAAATTTAGGCTTAAATTGTAACCCACAAATGTTTTACTTTTGTTTGCATCCCCTGAAGTATTTTGGGAACTGTAGTTCCAAAACTTGCATGATTATCCCCTTAGTTCAAGCAAAAGAAGGAACAAAGAATAATAACAGGAGTGACAAAATCCATGAATATGAACTTTTTTTTTAGCTAAAACTTAGACTTACGACTTCTTTAGACTTACATTTTTGACTTTTTCCAAGCAGGAAATTGTAAAAAAATTTATGCAGATATGATATAACTACTGTATACTATAATTAATGAATATTTGATGCAAAATATATACAATGAGAAAGAGAGATGCAACATAACAAAACCAGTCTGTATGGGTCTAAAACATTGCCTTTTTCAGTCAACAATAATAAAAAGACTACTTTTATCCATATTTACATCTGCACCAGGCACCCAATTATACTTGTGCATGAAAACACAATGATCTTATTTTCACCTGCAAGGAAGTTCTCACTTTCATTTATTTCATGCTCAAAGAAAAAAAAATCTTTCCATGTAACCAGATCTGAAAAATGAGTAAATGAAAGAAACACTTTCATGGAGGGGAGAGATTTTCCTGGTGTGAAGCCAGGAATCACTTTTCTGTTTGTGTAGGAAGAATCCCTCTGAGACTGAAGGTAAGATAAAAGGCTTTTATTTGTTTTGAATTTCAAGATCATGAAACCTGCAGAATGCTCGGAGAGCTTTTTTGATGCCAGGTAGGACAAAAAATCCAGAGAATAAACATTTGAAGATAACAGAAACCAACAATAAATGGAATTAAAGATATAAAACACAACATGAATTGGCATTTACGACCATTTCTGGATTCGATTACTCTTACAACAAAGGAATCCCTCCTTTGAGGTTTCCTCTGATGAAATTTCAGAGCAGGATATTCACATATACGGTAATGATGAAATCACAGGAGCGCCCACACCCACTCAAGTTTACATTGTTTGCTCTGGCCTGTATATTGTTATAAGGGGAATTCACACTCGGCCAGTTCACCTACAGTTCACACCTGGCTGACGATGTGTGTATTGTGTGTTTGTATAGTGTGTATAAGCTGAGCGGTTGCCGGGTAATCCGTCCTTCCAGTCCAGAGGAAGTGATGGTTGTTCTGACGTGATGTCACCTCGGCCGTGATGATCAGAGAGGATGTTTATTTAGAGACAGGTGGGGAAAAATATATGTATATTTTCAGGAATTTTGTTGTGAATTCCTAACTTAGCGTTAGTTAGACATGAATGTGGTATCAATCTTCTCATCATCTGTGTTGCTTTGCATTGCCCTGCACGTTTGTATATTTGCACTTAGCTGTGTACAACATTTTAATGTATGGTTCGCTTTAAAATTGTGACATATGTACATTTATACATATTATAATTTTTTATCTTGATTTTTTATCATTTCTATGTCTTTTTTCTTCTAATTCTTCTTTTTCACAACATTGCATTTCACTACACATTGTTTATGTGTCAAATAAACATTTGAATCCTTGAATCTAACTCTTGGCAAGAAAGCAAATACACGTATTTCACAAAATGTCAAACTATTCCTTTAATTTGGGGACTTTATTGCTAAGAAGCAGAAATTCCTGATATTTCTAATTTCTGAATTACAGCTATGTGGCTGAGATGAACAGTTTTTACTGCTGAGCTGCTGAGCATGGCATGAGATGTGACGTTTGCAGCTTGTGTTTTAGATTTCTGAAAAACATTTTCTGATCCAATTTGTAGGTAGTCATATGTGGAAACATCCAGAGCAAGATGAAACAGACACTGACTGGAAAAAACATCAGTGCTGAGAGTTTCTGGGGAAATTTTCTCTAAACTTGTTGAACCTCATTCTCTCAGGAGGAAACACACAGACTGCAGCTGACCTTGCAGCTGAAGAAGAGTTCAAGGTTCAACTTCTGCTCCTTTTAAACCAACAAAACCACATTTTTTTTCTGGGAAAATGTCAACAGAGAATATTTTATTAAAAGACTTCAAAGAAACTGGTTCATGTTCACATTTTTGTACTTTTTGGTAACTTCAAACGACTTAAATACAATTTTCATGATTTCTATCGGCCTCTAATAACATAAAAACAAAAATGAGTTATCGTTCATGTCACTTTTATCACTTTGATTGCAGAAACCAAACAGCAAGCAACATAATTACTACATTCATAAAAACATCTATTAAAAACTAAAGTCTAAACAGCAACAGAATGATTATCAGAACCTTCAGTTCATCTATAAAAATACATGATTCTCACTATTTAAATTAATCACTATCACTATGAAAATACATTATTCTGACTGATTAATGTACAACAATGATTCATAAACTAAAAACTTGGCTCTACAAGCGAATCGCAGGTTTCCATGGTGACAGCAGTGTCCTGGTTGGGGGTCATCTCTTCCCCCAGAAGTTATCTCGTCTCTTCTGAGCACGCTCCAGGATGCCGGACGCCATGGAGCAGGAGGCTGCCGAGCGCCATGACATTACTGTGAGACGGTCGTCTAGGCAACGGGAGAGCAGATTTTAAAAATGAATAACAGGCAGGTGAAATTGTGTTTTAATTTCATAATTTCTTTAAAAGATTCACCTTCATCAGAACCGCAGCCTCCTCCTGAACACTGCAGCTCCCTGAACCTCAAACCCAACTCACCTGAGGAGGTAAAGGAAACGTAAATGATCATTCACACTGTATGATCAATAAACTACAGTCACACACACGAGCTAACCCTCTCTATCAAAGTAGAGCTGCGACGATTAGTCAAATAGACTGACTAACTTAATCAGCAGCTATTTTTATAATTAAATAAACGTTTTAGTAATTTTTTAAGCAAAAAAATTATTATTAAAAAAAATTATATTTTCTGGTTCCAGCTTCTCAAATGATGTTACCATATAACATCTGAAGATGTCATCTTCAACTCTGAAATATTATAACTCATTTTTCAATAATTTCTGACATTTTATAGACAAAATTACTCATCAAGGAAATAATCTGCAATCATCATTAATCGGATAAAAAAATGACATTTTCACAAATTCATGCACCTTGAAACTTCACCTCAAGCCTGATACTTGAATTTTCTTCTTGTTTTTTTTTGTTCATTTCTGCTTTTATTATTTATTTATTTTTGGTTTTTTTGTATCAAAGTTATACTAGTTCAGACTTTTTTAAAAATTATTACCTGTAGACTGCACTACAACAGAAAACATTTTATTGCCAGTATTTATGGACTAGATTCGCATACCATATGTGACAAATAAAAACCCTGAATCTTAAAGGAGGGTTCACAGTATTCCAAGTGTGTCTTTAAACAGCAGTCAGGTGTCCATATGAACAGTGAAAGAGGTTTTCCTCGCTGTAATCATTCCTCCTGTTCATACTGACTATTAAAAGATCCCCTTCAAATGTGTGTTTAATGTAAGTGATCGGGGCCAAAATCCACAGTGTGTCCACACAGTCATTTAAAGGTTGATGTGAAGCTTATATGAGGCTTCAGCAGTCTGAGTTAGTCATATCAAGTGGATATCTGCCACATTTACAGTCTTTTTAGCATCAAATTCCCTCTTTGTGTTTCCTCGGACAGTGTTTCCCTGTTGAGCTGCGGTGGAAGTATAGTAACAAAAAGAGGGACTTTGGCACTAAAAAGACTGTAACGTTGAAAGATATCTACTCTACCAGAAATATTAAAGAATAACATTTTTTAAACATCTTATAGTATATTATGGGTGCAACTTACAATTACTTTCATTATCAATTAAAAATTATTTTCTCATTTAATTGCTTACTTGTTCACAGAAGAGCAAATGTAGACCTTATCTCATAATTATGACTCACTATCTCATAATTACAGGAAAAAAAATCGCAGAATCACGAGAATGAATGAATGAATCTAGAAATGATGAGATCTTAATTATGAGATAAGGCCTTTTTTGTTGAATGCAATGTGCTTCCGTACTCATTTGGTCTATATAATGTCAGAAAATAGTTTAAAAAATGCTCGTTACAAGTTTCTAGAACCCGAATGATGTCTTCAGATGTCTCATTTTGTCCGACCAACAGTCCAAAAACTGAAGATATTCAGTTTACAGCCACAAAAGTCCAAGAAACCAGCAAATATTCACATTAGAAAGGATAAAACCAGTGACTCTTTTTGCCATTTTTGCTCATAAATGACTTTAATAATGAATTGATTATCAAAATAGTGCATGATTAATTTTCTTTTCCACTGACTGATCGATTACATGACAGATTGTTTCAGCTCTGCAGTACACTGTGTATTGTCATATTGTCACATATTTAGCCAAATCTGCCACTCAGACATTTTTCCAGGTTAAATATGAAATCTGCTCTGATGAGGAAACTGGATGAGAAGAAAATGAGAAGGAAGTGAAGAAGAGACACTGACCTGAAAAAATCTGAAATCTGAAAGTCCAAATTGCACATTGTTTGTTTTGTGTCATTTCATTTTATTTTGTGCATGTTGGAATGAATCTGTATTTTTATGTTTTCTTTTCTTTTTTGTTGTTGTGAATATTTGGTGTGTTGTGTGTATGATTTGATATGATTTGATTCTGTCACAAACTGGTGATTATTTTAATTAATGCAATTTTTATGAAATATTCAAATGTATGTTTGCTGTGTTTACCACAAATTCCTGTCACGTAGATCAGGTAAATATTACCAGAAATACTTTATGAAACAGCATTTACAGTCAGATATTTCAGCTTCTTACAACTTAAAAATTGTTCATCAAATTTCAAGCCAAATAACAGAATTAGGAGAGGCCATAAATGGTCGAATAAAATATTTTTTTATTTTTATTTTAATACAATTAGAATGAATTTTGGTCTATAGTTGCTCTTCTATAAACAGAAGAGTTGAAAGTTGTTTTCCATAAACTTTGACTTCCTCAGTTGTTTCTACACTGTGGTGAAACTTTCAAAGCTGCAGATTTTTAGCGCAAATGTTTAAAATGTTCTTGTTTTTTTTAGTATGCATCACCTGGGATCAAAACCAGAGTTCTGTGCAAAGTTTCATGAGTTTTGGTCCCTTGGAGGGACGTTAATTGTGAAAAGAATAAATGCAAGAGAATATTTTGATAAGTGGTCATTTTATCAATTTAGTCATTTTTTAAAGCAAAAATACAAAATTTTGCAGCTTTCCTTTGTGTCAAGACGTCACCTTGGCCTTTGGGGAAACTGCAATGGACATGTTTTACTATTTTCTGATATTATATATGTTATATATAGACCCGACAATTAATTCATCCTGATATAACTGTTTTTATCCTGTGTCATGCTTCAAGGTTTTTGTTTTGTGTTTCTGGTTTGAATCTAAATGTTTCAGTTTGTTAGTTTTCCTGCTGAATATGTGGAGACGTGTGTTATGTGTAGGTTGTTTTATGAAAACTTGCTAAATCAATACATTATCAATAGCAGTGGCAGTGCTGATGCTCACCGTTGTGCTGGAAGTCAGGGTGTCTCAGGGTGCCTTGGATACAGTGCTGTGGGGGTGGGACCAGTGGGGGCGGGGCTACCGGGGAAGAAGGCGTTTGTTTTGTCCTGATTGGTTTAGAGGGAGGACTGGAGGCTGGTTTGTGGTTTGGGGCGGGGATAGAGGAGTAGAGGTGGGTGGGATTGTTGTCTGGCCACGCCTCCTTGTGTGTGACAGGCAGGTCAACAGCAGTGTCTGCCCCCGCTGCCATGGAAACGGCCGAGCCACACCTCTGAATACACAGAAAGTGACGTCAGTATCATGATGTGAGGTAATGTTTTTAATGTATTATAATTTAATCACCTGTTGTTTGAACGGAGCTTCATCAGAGCTCTTCAGCTTTCCCACGAGTATGGCACCTCCTGGAGGACAAACAGAGGTCAGAGGTCACACCACAGACTGTATATCAGCCTTCAAATCTTAATAAAGGAGCAATATTTCCAAATTTCCACCAGCACACTTATTAGAGGGCCTGAAGTTAGAGATTGAGACCATAATAACTCAGTGAAAAACTTGATTGACTTTGTATTTCGAGAGAGAAGTTGAGGCTTTTTGAACAGGAGTTGGAGCATCTAGCGACTGTTGGAGGTACTTTAAGGTATTTCAGCCTCAAGACATGGCAGCTGCTGCTCGGGTCACACACTGTGGTCTGAGCAGTGTGTGTGTGTGTGTGTGTGTGTGTGTGTGTGTGTATTTACCTGTGGCAGGTGTGGTGACGTCATGGTGAGTCCTCTGAACCGGTCGCGTCTTCAGCCTGGGAGTCGGTAACCTTCCCTCCTCCCTGTAAACACACACACACACACACACACACAGACAGACATTTTAAAAGGTTAAGGTCACTTTTATTGTCTCTCTCATAAGGGAATTGCTGCAACAACAACATCACAATAAAAAGTAAAAAACACAATAAATACGAACACATGTAGACACTGGCTTAAGATGAGGAATACCAGCAAATAAGTACAAAAATCATTCACTCTATTAAAAAACTGCAGTTCTAAGGCAAACACATTTTAAAGCATTCACACCTTAGTAAATAAACAAACAGACACATCTAATTTTACATGCTTACCAACAAGCACAAAATCAGTGGAGAGCAGCAGTTATCTGAGTGCATCTCTGTCCTTCTGTCTACTGTTAATAATTGATTAGTCCGTTAATTAGACGAACAAATGAGTGTTTATAAAGATTGTGCTTACACAAGGGGACCCTGTACTTCCTTCTCAAATTCAAAAAATTCAAAATTTAATCAAATATTTGAATCCAACAACTGACTCAAATATTTACAGAGGTCTCACACAGCTGGGCTTCCTGTTACAGCGGAGATGGAACAACATTTCACCAGCTGTCTGGCTCTTTTCTTTGGTAAACCTGCCAATCGTAAAACTTGGTTTATGGTCGATCAGAAGTCGTTCTTACGTTGTGTTGTCTGTCCACGTCAGACATCAAATGTGTTTATAGTTGTAAAGTTGGGGGAGGGGGGTTTCCAAAGCTATCTGACCAACCGACAGGCACGTCTGAAGGAGTATACCAGCCCCTTAACCCACAGTCAGTGTGTGAACATGTCCAAGGCCAAAAATCACTATCACCTCCCACACACACACACACACACACACACACACACACACACACACACACACACACACACACACACACACACACACACACACACACACACACACAGTTCCTGAGAACCGGCGAGGCTGCAGAATCAGATTTCGGTAGGATGACACACTTTCAGACTTTTTGAACAGAAACTAGGCTAAGAGTCCACACCAGCTGCTCTGTGAGGCTGCACTTTGGCACAGTGGTACTTTGTGCTAAAGGCTAACATGCTGTTTAACTGGTGTAATGTTCATGATGTTCACCATCCTACTGCATGTTAACATTTGCTAATTAGCACTAAACACAAAGCTGAGGCTGATGGGAGTGTCATTCATTTTGCAGGAATTTGCAGATATTGGACAAGATTATTTTTTTGACCCGATGATGACGCTACATGAAAAGTTGAACATCACAGTGATTGATATTGATCCTGAGGGGAACATGAATGAATGAACCAAATTTTATGGAAATCCATCACATACTTGTCAAGACATTTCACTCAAAACTATAAGTTTCAACCTCGCTATAGGAAAAGTGACAGGATCACAAAAGTCAGTAAGACTCATCCTCTGGGAAACATGAATGTTTGAACAAAATGTCATCTGATAGTTGTTGAGATATTTCAGTCTGGACCAAAGTGGTGGACTGACTGACAGACATTGCCCTCCATAGAACCACATCGCTAGTGTGACTAAAAAACATCCAATGAATATCATGCTTTTTGTTTTTTATATATGATGATGTCAGAGTTGAAAGAGACTTTTCTATATATGTGAAGAGAAACAATGCTCTATGACAGTAAACCAAATATCTTTGGGTTGTGAACTGTTGGTCGGGACAAATATGACATTTAAGGATGTCACCTTGGGTTTTGGGAAACACAGTTTTCTGACATTTTATAGACCGAGCAATTAATGGATTTATCGAAAAAATAATCGACAGATTAATCGATAATGAAAATAATCGTTAGTTGCAGCCCTAATCACAATTCGAATTGTCCTGATTCAGTCAAAAGAAAAAAATGTAACTGTAACATGTCTGACTGCTATGAGGAGTCAGAATCATTGAGTCACACTTTTCCTCCTTTGACCTTCCATCTTCCAAAACATGGACAAATTAGGGATACATTTAAACAATAAAGGGACAGAATCTGAAGAGAGAAACTTACTCATCTGTATTTTCTTCTTCTTGTCCTCTCCAGGCCAAAATCCTCTCAGCAGCAGGGCCCGGAGGTGTTTGTGCGTTTGTTCGTGTGTTTTTGTTTGTATGCTGTATGTCACCTGACGCCACAACAGATGACCTCTTACTGCAGTTACTGGAGCGGCTGAAAACAAAACACACAGACAGAAATGAACAAACCTGATTTAATTCAGATCAGCTCAGAAAAGCTTTTAAGATGATGATGATGATGTATGTTCTCTCACCTGGCCAGGTCCAGGGCCTCCACACAGGAAGAGCTGTGGCTGTCTGGATCGTGACCGAGGTCGCAGGTCTGATGTGGGGTGGGGGGGTCTGTAGCAGAGTCTGTGGTGTCTGTCGGCTCCCACAGAGCGTTGTGTTCAGACAGCAGCTGGCTCAGGTGATCTCTGGAGAAATTAGTTCCCCAGGCTCGATGGCGGTATGACAAGGCCTTCTGCCTCAACTCTTTCACCTGTTCAGGAACAAAGACAGAGTCCTTTACAACTTTTAACCACCAGGAACTAAAGTCAGTTTATTTACTCCTAAAGACCAATAATGGAGTAAAAAGCAACAGCTCTGCTTTTTTGAGATGCAAGTTTTGCTGTCATCATAGTGTCCTCTTTTTAATATGAAAGTTAGAAAAAGGAAATGTGGAGAAGCAGAAAGACACAGAAAATGCCGAAAGGCAGGATGCACTTCTACAAAAGTGAATAGTGACAATCTGCGTGGTTAATTTTCTGCTTTAGTGCTAACCACATTAAGGAAATTAGCAAATAAAGTTGTTTTGCTCGCTCTTCATCTCGCTCTTTTCAGAAAGAAAAATGTGTGGAATGAAAAAGATATCTCTGGTTCTGCTGCATCGATTTTCATCCTTTTTTAAAAAAAAACTGTCCATAGTGAGTGCAACAATTAAATCAGTGGAGTACTCTAACAATAGTTCCTGGGCCATCAGCAAGATCTAAGGCTCTATCACCTTTGTGTCTGAGTCTGGACCTTGGAACAATGAGAAAAGATGCATCCGAGGATCTCAGGAAGCAGGAAGGGACTAGTCAAGTCGACAAGCAACAGGTAGCCAGTGTAGGGAAACCAGGATCAGCAAAATGTAATCATGTTTCTTTGTCCCATTTAAAATCCTGGCTGCTGAGTTTTGAATGAGCTGATAAGAGGGGGGTGGGGGGTATCCAAAACGGTCTGTTTCAGAGAAAGGCTGAACTGAGGGGCTGCATAAAGGGCCAGTATAAGATAAATAAGGAGTCCAAAAATAAAAATATAGAGCTGGAAATGAGCATAATAGGTCCCCTTTAGTGATTTTAGTGACCTCCTGACCTTTTCTCTATCGCCACCATGAGGACACTTTGGTTCTGGGTGTTAAAAGTAGAAGACAGGGTCACCACACACATTTTGACTAGTAATAAATATATTTCTAGGCTGCAGGTATGCGGATACTTCACTGAACTGACACAGCCTGTTCAGAGAGCAGCAACAAAAGAAATGTTTAGTTGAAGGGCTGCTGCTGAATTTTAAACCGACTGTGAAATTTTAAAACCTTTTCTCTGTGTTTGTTATACTGATGTTTTGGTGCGCTGAAGACAACTTTCAATAAATAAAGATATATTCTATTCTATTCTATTTTCTGTCTGTCAAAACACTCAAATGTCAAATATCTGCAAATTAAACTAACTGTAAGATGTGTGGAAACATTGCTGGTGTTGCCCATGATTGACATATCAGTGAGTGCACGTATTAAACAGTAAAGGGAAATGCTGACTGGCAAATCTCAAGGGAAGTTATGAGAAATGATAAAGAGGCATTAAACACACGTGTTGTTCTTCCTTTATCAAAAAGCTAGTCTGCATCAGATCTAGTTCAAATTTAAGAGCAAAAAAAAAATTTAATTATACATCTTGCTTTGATCATTTAATGTGTAACCTTCCCAACACCTCATGCTGCAGATTCTTGTAAAACAGTAACCTACTCCAGACCTCACTCCAAACCTCGGATAACCCAGACCCTGTTATCAGACCAAACCCCAGCCTGTCTGTAACCTAAACCTCAACTGCATGACGAACAGTAAGCCTGACGCTGCACATCTCTAAGCTGACTGTCAGCCTGTTGAATGCCTGAGTCTGTGAAGGTTTGACTGTTTCCTCTTAACAGCCAGCACATGACGTCAGCTGACAGCTGCCCTCCACATAATGAAACTCTTCACAGGTAAGATTCACCACATGCATGGAAAGTAAATCGCCCACTGATTCCTCGGCCTGCAGCTTAGTTTCTTTTAGTTAATTTATTTAGATAAGATTCTGTAAAATTAAAATAAGCTGCAGCATTGTTGGCTTTAACCCACTGTTGGCTCTGTTGGTGCTAACTCAGGTTTTGCAGATGCATCTCAAGAACAAAAACTTACTGAAAGTCAGAAAACTATACACTCAGTTACCAGTTTATTAAGTACACGTAGCTAAAACTTATACGGTCTAATCAAACAGCCCTGCAATAAATCCTTCTTTCATGAAGGTACAGTAGGTGTAAAACTGATTTATAGAGGTGCGGAGAGGTGTTTCTAATATTTTATATAAAATGTGGCTAAGCATGTAGGTTTTTTTCAGAAATGTGTGTGGGGTGGGGGGCAACACAGTCAAATCTGAAGTTCTAACCAAAAAAACAAACATAAAACTATACTCATGCAGTGTAATTACATAAGTGTATATTACACTAGCAAACCCTATAAACAAGTCTTTGTACCTTTTATAAGTCTTACAGAAGCACTAGAAATGTTGTTCTGTATTATTTATGCACTAACCATAAAAATTATATTGAACTGTAACTGACTTGAGGCTTGCAATAATATCTCAGATAACAAAAAATAACAAGACTATATGAGGCTACAGCCATGCTAGCAGCTCTGTGAGGCTGTACTTGAGCTAAATGCTAACATCATGTTGTCAGTGATAATGTTACCATTTTCACTGTGTTGATTTAGCATGCTAGCATGCTAACATTTGCTAATTAGCACTAAACACAAAGTACAGCTGAATGACTTCTGCAGGTATTGGCCCGTAAATCAAAGTGTTGGACAAATTGAAATTTTGACCTGATGATGGCGCTAGATGAAAAGTCAGAAATTTCACAGTAACAGCAACCCTAACCCATCCAATAGTTGTTGAAATATTTCAATAAAGAGCAAAAAAGTTATGGTGGTGCTACAGGAAAGTCAGCGAAAGACAAAAGCTAGTAGGATTCTTCCTCTGGGAATGCCTGAAACAAATTGTCTGCCAATCCATCAAGTAGACATTGAGATATATCACAGCATAAGTGAAAATTTTGATCTGCTGGTGGGACTAGAGAAAAAGTCAGAGGATCACCAAAGTCAGTAGGGTTCATTCTCTAGGGAACATGACTGTCTGTACAAGATTTTATTGTAATACATTTAATATTTGTTGAGATATAGAGCCATATTTCTATCATAGCTAAAAAATAAAAATAAAATAATAAAGCCTGTAAATACTTTAAGTACTAAAATATAGTTTTAGGCACTAAAAATCTATTCTTTCCCCAGGTATCCTGTACTTTTTATACAATTACACATTGTCAGCTCTGAATCAAAACAGATTTGAATGAGGATGGACTAAATATTAGAAACATCTTTCAGTATAACACAACATAATTCAACAGCAGCACAAACTAAATGACCATAAAGGTGAATCAACACCTGTCTGGTCTGCTGTATTATACTGCATTAGTTTTAGCAAGATGTTTAATGTGTTTTAAGTTATTCTAGTTGAGTTTCACAGTTGTAGAGCTTTTGATTTGTTATTTAGAGGACTGATGGGACTATTTTCTAAAAAAGTGAGGCCTTTAGTCGTATCTGTATATTTTTTTATGTAGTAAGTAACAACAATGAAATACAGACCAGGTAAAGTTGTTTCAGTTTCTGTTTGGTTTCGCTTTTACGCTCCGCCCCCCCCTCTTTATTTTCTTTCACGTATTTTCTAACAAGGTAACAAGGCTTCTATTTATGTTTTGGGGGAATAAATAGAGAGAAAAATCACACCTGAACCCACAAATGAATTTCTTGGTGTGCCATAGATTTCAGAAGAGCCGACCCCAAATTGGGAGACTGTCGTCAGCATTGCAGGGTGACTCAATAAAACCATGAAGCGGAGCCATTGCATGTGTAGCATTTCCATTCAGTAAGTGGAACTGGAGCAGCTCGGGCCATAGCCATAATTTTATTTAACTTTTTTTAAAGTTTATGAGTCCCGCCAAACACATTTAATACTTAATGTATTCAGGAAACTGTTAAGTATTGTTATTGTAATGTTATTTCCCAACATGAAGGTCTAAATATTGTTCATGTCCCCACTACCAGGAACAGTATTTATTTATTCATTATATTTATATCTGGACTAAAACTACTCAAATTACACATATCACGTTTAAAAATACCTGAATCGGCTTATAATAAAGCCACTGTGTGTAAGTTTTAACAGCAGACTGTAAACTCCCCGCAGAAGAAAACATTACAGAGGACATGACCTCAGTGACCTAAATGTTAGAAACAGCCCTGAACTGAAACAGAGGAGTTTTTATGAACACTAGTGCACACAGTGAGTGTGAACTCAGACAGTAATGTTTAAAAACTTGTTATTAGCCATTTTTAGTCTTTAATACTAAAATATGTTAATACAATTTGTTTATAAATCTTGGGATGTTTGGCTTGTAATTCATTTTTCCTCCAGAAAATGACTGCTGTTGATGAGACCAAGTTTTTACGTTAAATACATATTGATTGTGTGATTAATGAATAAATTTTCATTAATTTGCTGCTATAACAGCCTCCACCCTCCTGGCTTCTGGCTTTACACCAGATGTTGAACCCTGGCTGCAGAAACTTGCTCCCATTCAGGTTCAACACTGATGTTGGTTGATAAGGTCTGGCTCGTTGGTGTTGGATGTGGTTGAGGTCAGGGCTCTGTGCAGACCAGTCAAGTTCTTCCACACCAAACTGGGAAAACCATTTCTCCTTGGAGCTGGCTTTGTACATGGGGACATTGGGCCTCATGCAAGACCATGTTTGTATTCTTCTCCTAAAACTCTTTTACTGTTTTCTGTGATGTTTGTTTGTACGAGTGTTCAAAGTCAGATTCAATAAACTGTGACAACTGTGAGGTGTTGGGAAAAAAGTGCCCAAATTTCCCAAATTACTGGTTTCAGCCTGATAAAGGTTCATAAGGGAGGTGAACGTTCCTGAGATTTCATCATTCATTCAATTAACGCCCCTAAAATGTCTATATAAGACCTGTTCCTCTCCGTTTGTAGGCAAGTTTCATTCATAAAATGTTCCCAAAGAAAAACATATTTATCAGTGTCAGTAGTCATATTAGAGGAGCTGAAATAATTAGAAAATATGAATCCATCAGAGCAGCTATGTGTTATGACAGAAATGAAGAAGGGATGCTTTAATGTGAACTTAAGATGCTAAAAAACGTCTTTCTAAAGCACAGTGCTCTTTGACTAATATGAATAGCAGTCATGTGACAGTCACAGAGATATTAGAGGAGAGAATATTATAGCCTACAATAGGTTACACTGTTAGCTGCAAGAATATTTTAAGTCTGAGAAAAATGATGAATGCCACAAACTGTCTTCAATCACTTGTCATGTCGAAACAGGAAAGAGACTGTTGCCACAAGATCTTCTTTCATTGGAACCAAGGCGCTCAAACGAGAAATAACAGGTTTTGGCCATATAACGTAAAAACAATCTGAAAATATTAGGAATATAAATGTAAGACTAAAAGCGATAGAAACTGTTTTCCCTGCATGCGCTCATGGAATGTTTGAAGGTATTTTGTTGATCCTTGCAAACATTACGCCTGTTTGAATGAAGTTGTCTGATGTTGAACAGATGTCAACTCAAATCCGCAGATTTCATGTAAAAAAGTGTTTCTACTCGTACGAGCAGCTGCCCCCTTCCTCAACGACACTTTCCACAAAGTTGGTGGGAACCAACCTGTATGTGTGTGTGTGTGTGCGCGTGTGTGTGCGTGTGTGTATGTGTATGTGTGTGTGTGACTAACAGTCTGTTGTTTCCCTGAAATGAAGCTCTGTGGTTTCACTGCTGACACTCAGCACTCTGGTTTCCATCAGCAACACACACAAACACAAACACGTTACGCGAATTCCCCCAACTACCACATCAATTATCAGGGAGAGAGTGATCAGTCAGATCAACCGTCCTCTTGCTGTCATGTGTTTAAATGTGCAGGTGGACAAAGTGCAGTGAGTTTAAATTTAGCAGGAAAAAGCTGAAAGTGGTCGAACATTGACCAATTAGACAGCCCGAAGATATATTCTTATTTAACAAATTTCATAATATTTTATAAAAAAAGACAAATTCATTATTCCTTACCACCACTTCCTTTCATTGAATTCATGTCCAGAAATACTAACTAGTTCAGTGGTTCCCTGAACTTAGGACATATTTTCCAGCTCTATATTTATATTCTGGGGCTCTACTGGAATATCTTTGCATGATTTCCAGTTAAAAACTCCTTATTTATCTTATACTGGCCCTTTATGCAGCCCCTCAGTTCAGCCTCTGTCTGAAACAGGCCGTTTTAGCTCCTGTCTCTTTAAGGCCCCCCTCCTGATGAGCCCGCTCTGTTCTGATTGGTCAGCTTCAGGAAGCTTCCTCCGGCTCCGGAGGCTATGTAAACAAACTATAGTAGCAGGATTTCACTTCTTTTTCTCCTTTACTCCATATGTCAACTTCTCAAATCCATCCATACATGTTAGAGCTGAATCAGATCTGAAATATGAGAGTGGACAACATGAACAACATATGGAAAAACCTTAGCGACCAAGACTACAGAACGGACGGCCGTTTATGTGAAGCGTTCAGAGCAGGTTGAAGCCCTGGCTTTTGACTTGCAGGGAGCATTTCTATATAGATTCACCTCAAGTTTTGGAACTTTGACGATTTTTAACATATGACATCATAACAGGATATAAATAACAGACAATTCCAAAATGCTTAATATGTCCTCTCTAAGATACCTTTATTTTACCACTGAGTACACTGACAACCCCTGACAAACTGACCTATTTTATATTCAATGCATAACAATAACAGTACAGAACAATAACTGTATGAAGAATCCAAATAGTGAACTCAATACCTGCAGGAAGTTTGAGTTTGTGCAATTTGGATGCAATTTTGAACAGATTACTTTCTCTGAATATTGCAAATGCATCAGAAACCCATTTCCCATTTTTTATCTTATTTTATAAGCTCATATCTTTATTTAAAAACATCCTGGACCTCTCTCTGTACTGATATCCGTCTTCTCATCTGACCTGCAGTTTGATAAGTAAATCCAGTATTAGAGACAGTTTCTGACCCCTAACCTCATAATATGACAACATACATTCACCTGAGGGGCGTCGGCGTCCGTCTCTCCGCCTTCTTCAGGGATCCTGTAGAGGGGAGAACGAAAGCTGGACTGATACTCTGTCAACATCCTGTCAGACAGACAGACGGTTCCATAAACATAATGAATTCACAACACACAATAACACACACACACATATAGAAACACACCTGTGTCCTCTCTGAATCTGAGGAGGAGGGGGCGTGGTATTGTCTCTCTGAGGGCTGGGGGTCACCTGTTCGGGGCGGGGCATCTTCTCTGACTCCTCCCTCCTCTTTTTGTTGCTCTGGAGATCAAAACAGCTGAGTCAAGACATTTGTTATTAAGAGTTAAAGTACAAGTCTTGTGATATTCTACATTTTTGTTCTACTAACTAACATTTAACAAATTATCATCTGATATATTTTATTCCTCTGTGCCGTAGACCTCCTTTGTTGTCCAGAAACCTTTTAAAACACGTCACTGAGCCACTCCGCTGCACTGGGTGACATGTTCCCTCATCACCACGAATGCACACACTTTAGTTTATTGTGATTCAATCCCACACACACCGTCCAACTGCCAGAAATACTTACTAGAGCACCAAATGTGGTTTCATCCGCCGCTGCAAATAGTCCCCCAACAAATTTCCTCCTATTTGTTTGCTAAAACCTACAGTGACCAGCTGTTAAACATGAAACTATATATTTTTGAGGTGTTTTTAAAGGTCTTTCAGTAAGAACCAATGAGCTTGGAGCTGAGAGACACAGACAGAGTACGGAAGTCATAAAGTGTTGCGTGACGGACTAACACATTGTTGACTTTTGGTCTTTTCATGCGATTTGATAAATATAGAATATCACCAGCCTTGTAGGACTGTAGGAAAGATCAAGCACACGTGTGTTTTATAACATAAGTGAAAACAAAAAAACAGCAACAGACTAAAGATAGAAAAAGGAAAATATAGATGTCTTATATTGTGTTTTACTGCATTTGTTTTATCCTTTTAACAGTGTCTCTTCTGCTGCTCTGTTGTTTTTGTTGTTTTTTTTTTAACAATTCGTTCAACTATGTAAAGCATCTTTAAGTGCTGTCTAACTAAAATGTATTATTATTAATATCATTAAAACATACTTTAATGCTTTTGTACAAAAGTAAGTTTAAAGAAGATACATCTCAACTGTTCAACTAACCTGAGTACTACAGACTCTACTACTTGTCTATATTAGTGCAAATTTAAAGTCTTACTCAAAAATGTGTTTTTTTTATTGTTCCTTCACTTGGATGTTGTTCTCTCAACGTTTGTTTTCATTCATCTGCTGAAGGAGGAAGATTTCTCCATTCCAGGTCCATATTTTTATTACAATACAATACGTATAACAGCAGTAGCAGGATTTCACTTCTTTTTCTCATTCTTTACTCTAAATGGAAACTTCTCAAATACATCCATACATGTTGGAACCCGAATCAGGCCCAGAATATGAGAGTGGACAATGTGAACAACCTCAGCAACACAGAAAAAACATTGCAAACATTCAGAGCAGGCTGAAACCTGTGTTTTGTCTTACAGGGAGCTTTTATACATATGTCCACCTCAAGTTTTGAAACTTTGACCATGTTTATCATCTGACATCATAACGGCATATAAATGACAGAAAATCCCAAAGAAGCACAATATGTCCCATTTTAAACCTTAGTTGCAGAGTAGTCTGGAGCCAATCACGGTCCAGTATGCAACTTATACAAGTGTGATGTGGAAACTTGAAGCCTCCAGTGTACAGTGAGAATCAATTTTACACTGAAGTAAGAAACATCTTGTGTCCAGAAGTTAAATCAACAATATTTGCATATTCACAGAGTCTGGATTTTTCAATGTGGGAGGGGATGTTTTTTTAAATTGTTTTAAGATTTTTTAATGAGATAATTGAATTTTTTTGTCAGACATAAATCATTATTTGAAATAGAGTATTTTATAGAGTATGAAAAGAAGTTGACTTCAGTGTGCATGCGTGTATGTGTGTGTGTTTACCGTGTGTGTGTAAAACAGTGGGACTCTCTGATGTTCCAGATGCTTCCGAAGACGAGGTCTGGCGGGCGGGACCAGACCCTGGAAGTTCTGCTGATACTCTGTTTCCATGGAAATTAGGTTCTTCTTAAATGGGGGGACAGTCCTGCTGCTGGAGTAGAGCACCTTGGGGGGGGGGCAAAGGTCACCAACACCAGTTCACCAATTACATCAAATCAATGGTTAAACAGTCAGTGAGGTGAAGGGAGGTCACATGTTACAGATAAACCAGGAGTTAACTGTCTATCTCCACCTAGTGGACACACAGCTGAACTGCAGGTCTTTAAACTGCTGGGAAGTCAGAACTACTACTGCTGCTACAACATGTACAGTTTACAGTACAGTTCTTGGTAGTTTTCTTTGGCTTATCAATTAGTCAGCTAATTGTTTGTTTTTCAGCATTAGTGGTAATGCCAGCAAATGTTCATCAACTCTGCTTTTTGTATGATTGTAAAATGTATGTGGCATTTCAGATTTTTGTGTAGTGCATGTTAGTATTCCACCAGTTGTGAACCTGTCAGACAGTTGTTTTGGGTTTAATATGTGGTAGAATTTCACAGTATTTTCAGTGTTATTTAGTGGCATCTTTAGTATCTTACCTGTTCTACAGTCAGTATGAGTGAAACATATGGTAGTATCTGATAGTATTTCATATTATTTGGAAGTATTAGTTAGTACTGTACCTGTTCAACAGTCACTATGAGTGAAGCATGCGATAGTATTTGACAGTATTTAGTAGTATTTGGAAGTATTAGTTAGAACTGTACCTGTTCTGCAGTCAGTACGGGTGAAGCAGCAGTTGCAGGTTTCTTCAAGCTGAACTGTCTGTTGTATTCTGTCCTCTGACTTCTTGACCTTTGACCTCCTGACCTCAGTCCCGTCCTCCACAGCAGAGCATGCTGAGCCTGCAACACCAGGTAAGAAATCCTGTATATTTATAACTCAGTAAAGATATTGTGTAAAGACAGGCACGCCTATATTTCATCTGACCTCATTGGCCGAGGGCTGCCGTCCATCAGGTGCTGCAGTCACAGGGCTGCTGAGCTGTGGTTGGCTGTCAGGTTTAGAGGGGTGGGGCTTCACTGAAAAAACAGAAAGTAGCTGTAACACTGTTACAGCTGTAACGAGGCTCGACCAGGACAGTAATGTAATGGCATGTGATGTTTAAATCTGTGATACTGGGCTATTTAAACAAAAGTGATCTCAGTGTTTCAAATTATAATAACGATGATGAAAACAGAATTAATATGTGTGTGAGAAGATAATGAAAGCAAAGTTATGTAATTAATATTTACTAGATTTTCCAGCAGTTCTTGGTTCTACAGCAGGTTCAGGATTTGCAGCAGGTCGTGGTCCTGCAGGAGGCTCAGGATCTGCAGGAGATGCAGGTTCTGCCTGTGATCTAGGTGTTGGTGTTGGAGGTTTTGAGTCCAGGCAAGGCTCCTTCCTGTGGGCTGGATGGCTCCTAGAGGCTGATAATGAAGAGGAGAGGGAGGAAGACATTTAAAGCATTAACATACCAACATGCTAAAATAAATTTTTTGCAATTTTAACATCATTCATTTAATGCATTAACATACAAACATTACACACGCTATATTAATAAAATATTAGTAGCTACAACCAAAAGTATGTTAACATGGTAGCATTACATACTGTATTAATAGCTTGCAATTGATGCGCTAACTGTGCACGTTAAAGGATGGGTTCACTCTTTGTGTTTCCTCGGACAGTGTCTCCCTGTTGAGCTGTGGTGGAAGTATAGTAACAAAAAGAGGGACTTTGGCACTAAAAAGACTGTAACGTTGAAAGATATCTACTTGATTTGACTCATTTGGACGCTGAAGCTTCATATTCATTTTTGCACAGAAGGAGGACTGTGGATTTTGTCCCCCATCACTTCCATTGTAAGTGCATTATGAAGGGATCTTCTAATGGTCAGTATGAACAGGAGGAATGATTAAGGCAAGAAAAACATGTTTCACTGTTCATTTAGGATCCTGACTGTTGTTTTAAGACACACTTGAAAAATTGTGAACCCGCCCTTGGCTAAAAGCAAAGCTGAGGCTGACAAACTACAGCTAAAGGTGAAAAAGAACAACTGAGTCTGATGAAAAACATCTTAAACTTATGAGATCAGTATGGAACAAAGTCTGACAACATAAGCCTGAAGCTAACAAGCTGAGTCTTAGATGTCTGAAACACTTATATTGTCTTTTTACAGTATACATATACACATATGTATATATATATATATATATATATATATATATATATATATATATATATATATATATATATATATATATATATATATATATATATATATACACACACACATATACATACACACACACACACAACACACACACATATAAGAGTAGGATATTTTCAACATGTGTCTCTACCAGCAGGGGGCGCTCTTCGGTGTGCATGAAGAGTCGGCTTTGTGATGGACTGCTGTGGATCTGGTGGATGGAGCAGAAAGCTGCAGGACTGAGCAGGACCGAGCCTCTTCCGGCGCTGAAGGCCTGGTTCTCTGCTGATACCTGAGACACAGACAGGTCAATGACACAAGACGTCATTTTTGCCTTTTATATTAATGATCCAATTACATTCTTTAAATATATGCTAGATCAGTCCTGGCATCTATGAAAGATTATTTTATGCACTGAAGTGTTCAAAGATAATCTCACAATTATATTTTTTTCTTACAGTGAGCAACTCCATGTCAGAATTCAAACTCAAGTAAAGTTCAAAAACTTTACTAAACTGAGAGGCAGTTATTTAATGGTTGTCAGCAGGGAGGAGTGGACATTTTGAGTTAATATAACATAGATTAAATGTCATGATGATAAAAACCTGCTCTGTGTTCATACAACTGCAAAAACAAACAGCAGCTTCTCAGGTTCTGCTATTTTCTCTGTTTAGACAACATCTTTACTGATGCAGACCAACTACAAACTTCACAACTGACTTTATGTGGAGCATTTTCAGACTAAAGTTTGATCAGGTCAGGGTACATACCCATCTGGTCGGAGCGCAGGCCGGCCCACGGTGCGCAGCGCTGAGGAGACACACTTCTGGACCGGGAAACCCTGTAGCTCTTCTGGTATTCACTCTGACTCTGAAACAAATACGCCAACATACAAAGACAGTTCTGCTGGACTCTGTCTGTCACTGGCTGCTCCTGTCTGACGCTGCAGAGGACTCAGGCTGATTAGTCATTTGTGTCTGGTTACTTTTTACTGACATCTACTGATTATTCGATTGATGGATTAGTTTATCAACCGAAAATTTAACAGCAAATTTATTGGCAAATAAAGTGCATGAAAATTAGCTGATTACGGATTCTTTAAGTGTGCTGGTTTTCTACATCTACTGTAACAGAAAACTGAATATTTTTGGGTTCTGCACTGTTAGTTGCAAAAAACAAGCAATTTGAAGATGTCAGCTTGGGCTTTGGAAACTGCAACGATTAATCACTTAGTTGACAACTATTAAATTAATCATCAACTATTTTAATAATTGATTAAGTCATTTTTTAAAAAGAGAAAAGTCCAAATTCTCTGATTCCAGCTTCTTAAACGTGAACATTTTCTGGTTTATTTAGTCCTCGATGATAATAAACTGAATATCTTTGGGTTGTGCACTGTTGGTCGGACTTGGGACTAAACAAGACGTACATTTTCACCATTTTCTGACATTTTAAAGACCAATTAATTGACTGCTTGAGAAACTAATCTGCAGATTAAATGATAATGAAAATAATTGCTAATTGTAGCCCTGGGTGTCATAAATAATGTTAAATGCCCATCAGCAGCTCTGGCATCCATCAAAGTTCAGGTTCACAATTTTTCAAGTGTGGCTTAAAACAGCAGTCAGGTGTCCATATGAACAGTGAAAGAGGTTTTCCTCGCTGTAATCATTCCTCCTGTTCATACTGGATATTAAAAGATCCCCTTCAAATGTGTGTTTAATGTAAGTGATCAGGGCCAAAATCCACAGTGTGTCCACACAGTCATTTTGTGCAAAAATGTATTTAAAAGTTAATGTGAAGCTTATATGAGGCTTCAGCAGTCTGAGTTAGTCATATCAAGTGGATATCTGCCACATTTACAGTCTTTTTAGCATCAAATTCCCTCTTTGTGTTTCCTCGGACAGTGTTTCCCTGTTGAGCTGCGGTGGAAGTATAGTAACAAAAAGAGGGACTTTGGCACTAAAAAGACTGTAACGTTCAAAGATATCTACTTGATTTGACTCATTTGGAAGCTTCATATTAGCTTCAGATAAACTTTGAAATCCATGTTTGCACAGAAGGAGGACTGTGGATTTTGTCCCCCATCACTTCCATTGTAAGTGCATTATGAAGGGATCTTCTAATGGTCAGTATGAACAGGAGGAATGATTACAGCAAGAAAAACATGTTTCACTATTCATTTGGGCTCCTGACTGTTGTTTTAAGGCAGACTAGAAAAATTGTGAACCCGTCCTTTATTACTGCAGTCAAAGTTTTGATAGGTCAGACAAAAACAAGCACAACTAGACACTAATCAATGCGGATAATATTATAGAATCATTATTCTAACAACTAACTAATATTAAAGTGAGATGACGTTAAGATTGTTATCATGTTATTAACAGCTGTAACCGTAGTTGTCGTTGTACAGTCAGGTGAATACAAGTACAATCTGAACCGGATTAGCTCTGATTACATTAGATTAAACCTCATTCATCCTGACTCTGCAGGCTCGTGCACAGTCATGTTCGGTAAACCAACACCGGACAGACTCGTAGTAACTAAAGCTTCGGTAATTCAGTCACTACCACGTTATAAATACTGTTGTTAATGAGTTAAGGTGGCTACGCTGGTTAGCATCCATTCATTCGTCTCACCTGTTGCTAATGCTAATGATGCTAACACTTGCTGTTTACCTTGAAGCGGACAGTCATGACGCTCTCACCACCGATTAAATCCAGCGAGAGGTCACTCTTTGTGTCATTATGAGACGAGTTGAGTTAGTTAGTCAGTTAATGAGCTGGTTAATAGCGCCAACCAGCTAACTAGCTGGGCCAGCATGCTAACCAGGTGCTAAACTTCAGTTACGAGAACAGTTGCCGCCGTTGCCATAGCAGCAATGTCAGCGTCTTGCGCAGGCGCGTTCGCAGCAAGACAACAATGACAACAATGAGCTCCTCTTTTTAATCCTGTCTGAAATAAACTGTGTCTTTAAAATATCGTCTTTCACTATCTTTTATCGTTTAGTACTCAGGGTTTTAATTCCCCCATTTCTTTTCCTTTACCTTATTACCATGAGCATCGTGTTTTGTTTTTATGCAATGTGCAGACAATGTTAAGTACTTTGTAATCAATGTTTTTAAAAAATGCTATATAGACAAAGATATTATTATATTATAGCATGTCACATTGATCTGTAATATTAGGAAAATACTGCACTATTGGCTTATATTTGACTTATTTATTTTTTGTTTGTCTTACTATATATAGTTTTCTAGCTTTTAATCATTTGCTACTTGTACTATATATATATATACATATATACTTTTTACTGTACTGTATCCTGCTCTTAAGTATCTCTTTCACTAGTTTCTTGTGCTGCTTCAAGGCTAAATGTCCCAACTGTGGATCAGTAAAGTTTTATCTTATTCTTTGTCAGTGATGTTTCTGGATTTATGTATTTATGCAAACATTTGTTATTGATTGATTAAATTTGATTTTAATGTGTTATATTTTAAATATGTAAGAATATGCTATTTAAAAAACAAATGAAATAAAATCTATATGGTTTGTTGTTTCTCTGTATGAAAGTGTCTCTTCACTTTTATGTTTGTTTTCTATGTTGTCTTAAAAACAGCATAACTTTAGAAAACTCAGCCACCAGAGGGTGAAATGTACCTATAACTGGAGTATCTATCTATATGTCTATTTATAATCCAGAATGACTCCATACACAGGTTGCTGTTACAAAATTGCACCACTTTTATTCATTTAAGGCTTTTTAGTTTTTACTTTACATTTGGCTTCACCCCCACCCCCCCACCCCCTTCCCCTACCTCCCGCTGCTGCTGTGGGTTTCTATTGTGGAAGAAACCAGTTCAGACCATTTTATACCAGTTTCAAACTCCCCAACAGCTGAACCACAATGATTCAGCAGAATAGAAATGGGATTTTAACCTGATACTTCACTGGCTGAACTGCTTCCTTTTACATTTCACTGGTCATCATGCCATACAGAGAAATAGAAGCAGATTTATTTCAGTAATGTAAAATCTCGTTGTGAATGAGTCATTCCAGTTTGCATTTGGATGCGGTTGCACTCATCACTTCAATGCCACTTCTCCTCAAGGATGATAATTGGTTTAATCTCTGAATCCAGTGCAGAGATAGGTCCAGGATGTGTTTAGCCTAGGAAGAAGAGGGAAACTGCTAACCTAGCTCCGTCAAAAGTGAAAAATAATTTTAGCATGGGCATAAATTTGGCCTGTGCTGTTGAACGTTCAAATTCCAGAAGTTGCTTGAAATGACGAATGCCACCACAGCCTCTGTGACTCTGGAAGCCAGAATGGTCTGATTGCTGCTGCGGCCACGTGTTGCAGCACAGGTGGAACATCCCCTATGCTGCCTTCAGCTACTGAGCAAAATGGGCATTCTCATCTTTTAAAACTAGCTCTACTGCATGGGAGACAGTCCTGGATGCTTCCCATTTAAAAGGCTTGAGAAAGTAGCTCTTTACTAAAATTGGGGAATTTAATCAAATAAAACTGTTAATTATCATCACTGAAGTATTTTCACTAGAAAAACTGAAAACTGTGGTCTGAAAACACTTCTGATAAAGCATAAATCCTACCTTTTTGTCATTTGTCCAAGTTTGTTTTCAAGTGTGGAATGCCAGACACAATGCTCCCATTACAGCACCAGAATGAGGAGAAAACTTGAAAACTAACTTGGACAAGCCACAAAAATGTGAAATGAATGGTTGAATATAGGTAATTTCGAAAAGCAGAACACAGCCGCTTCCCTAAACTCCTCAATGGGAAACATCCAGGGGCTAGCACAACACTGGCTTTCCTTTTATTGACACGTAGCAATCACCCCGCCTCAGCAGCAAACAGACCGTTCACTTGAAAGCTTCTGCTCGGCATGCAAACTGTCGCAGCACCTCCTGGAGGTCAGACTGACAGAAACATCAACATGCTACATGACTGAACGTACTGGAGGAGAACCAGAATACTGACAGCAGTACTCCGAATAGTACAACACTGTGCACAGCAGTACTCACAGAGGTCACTGGTCCAACATACTGTATCTGTAAGCTGAACACTCTCACATTTCAAACTGAAGACAGATGTTTGAAGGCTTTTTTTGTGGCTTCACAGGCCACGCCCCAACAGATGATGGGGCGGGGCTTCAGCTTCAAGCCCAATCTCCTCCGGGTCGGTCTCAACTTCAGCCGTGCTACTGTTAAAAAGAAACACTGAGATTTTAGTTCAACTGTCTTCTTAAACTGATTAAAACACTGACACCAAAACCATCCATGTGTGTCACAAGGATATGGAGGATCAACCCCAACTTTTTTTGGTCAGGTTTGGTCCTCCACACGTCAGTCCCTCCAGGAAATTGAGATTTTGCAACAAACCTGCGTTATCGCAGCGTGCATTCAGGTGGAAGATGGACAAATCTCACCTGCCAACAAATATGACTGCCATAGACCGAGCAAAACAATTCTCAAATGTTTTGCATGACAGTGGAGGGAAACTGTTTTGTACTCATTGTGGTCAACATTGTGGTCAACCACAAGCAGAAATCTTCACTGGACAGTCAATTTTCTACCACAAAGCATAAGAGACTGTCTGCAATCAATAAACAACATATAGCAAATCACTGTGACTAAAGTGGCTGCATAAAGGCCCGCAGCTGACTTATTTTAATGGGATTATTGACTGATTTTATTTGGTGTTAATGTTGAGGTGAATCTTTAAATATAGTTGGTTCTGTGATATGCAGTATGCCTTTATCAAAGGAAGTGATTACATATGACGTTTAAAAAGTCACATTATTTTCCTTTGCTTGCAATTTTTCCCAATTCCCGCAATTTTACAGTAATAAGAGCACATAAATCATTACAAATTGTGTCGCAATTTTTGAGAAAAGCCGATGCAAAATCAAGCATTTTTGGCAGCAATAATCACAAAAAAGCTTTGCGAAATCCTAGAGGGACTGATACATGGATAGTTTAATATCTGCCCATCAGTTAGAGACACTGACCAAGAAATGATCAACTGACAATAATTCAGTGTTTCCCTCTCAGATGTATTGTGTTAATAATATTAATAATCAGGTAATAATATGGTTAATAATACAGAAACAACACCAGCTGGCTGTCCTGCTCAGTAAATATAACACAACCCCTCCCCGCCCCGCCACCTGCGCCAAAAAGGTCATCACAGAAACTGGCCTGGTTCATTGTTGTTTTGCAGCTCACACACATAAACAAACACACACACTCACAAACAAACACACACAAACACACACACAGGGAGGGTACTGGACCAGTGTGAGTCTGCTGTCTAAAGGCAACATGTCCTTCCTGAGCAGCAGATCTGGAGTCAGCTCACCACGCTGCTCTGCTAATAAGTTATCCCGCAGCTACTATCACACATTTTTTTCAGATTATGGCATTGTTAGCATCCCCTTACAACATACCCAATATATTCCATAGGCTGTTGGCTAACGTGCTAGCTAACACTATGATTTTGTTACCCAGATACTAAAGTTTCATTGTTGATGTTTTGAAACTCAACTAGGACTAATATTGCTAACTTTAGACAAACAGCATACTATAATTGTTAGCATTCCCTCACAATGTTTCTAATGTTTTTTACTAGCTGCTAGGCTAACCAGGTAGCCCAAAACTACAAGTACACATTAACTTCTTTAAGAATATGTTAACAAAGCCAATACTCCACAAAAAGAGTGTTACCATTGTTAGCATTTCTTCCCAACAATGCTAATGCATTTCATTAGATACTGGAATTGGGAGCTACCTTTTAGGGGTTATACTAATAATGCTAACACCCCACAAACAGAATAATATCTCACAATCTTTTTTTACGTATTTTCCTAGCTTCTAGGCTAACCAAGCAGCCCAAAGCTATAAACCCACTTTAACTTCTTAAAAAATATGCTAACAAAGCTAACATCCAACAAATAGCACATTTGGATAGTTAGCATTCTCTCGGAATATTGCCGATTCATTCTCATAGCTGTCAGCTAATTTCGGTTAGCTCAAAGCTAAACGCGGTGAGCTGACCCCATGACCTGCTGCAACCCCTAAACCCCCCATTCCCCCCACCCACCCCAAAAGTCAGAAACAAAAACATTAAATGACTTTTATCTTTTCACACAGAATCATAATAATAACCACTGTAATAATAATCACTGTATGGATCCACAGGTTTGACCGGAGCCACGCACACAAAGCCAGCCGTGCTCGCTGTGACATCATCATGGCTGTGAAGTGGCCAAACTGTGCATGAATGGCTCGGCACTGCTGGAAAATAAGTGAAAGTAAAAGGAAAAGAAAAGGAACATTTAAAATTAAAAAGCAAGAAGCCATTTCCCAGCGCAAAATGGCCTAGCAGAGAGCATGATGGGAAACGTAGGTTAAATTTGGGCAAGCCCCCATCAGAATCATCATCTTCATCATCGCCGCCGCAGTCTTTTGATGTTTGGTTTTAATGTTTCCAAGGCAACAGTCTCCGTTAGACAGTGGTGGTGGTGAGAGGATGGGAGATGTAGTCGTCATGGGAACAGAGGTCAGAGGTGGCCGACGTTGATGATGACATGGTCGTGTTAAAGGGGCGTGGCAAGTTGGAAGATGTCCTGTGATTGGTTGGTTGGTTGGTTGTCGGTCAGGTGAGCAGAGAACTGGGGAAAAGTGTACAAACATTGAGTGTGTAAGAAGTGTTAAAGTGTGTAATAATGTATGGGGTGCTTCCCATTTGGCTAACGTGGCTCGTCACTTCCCTCACTCGTGTCTCTTCCTCACGTCTTAGCTCCTCCCAGAGGGGATGCAAGCAAGAGACGCGAAGACAGAGGAATTTAATTCACCAAACGGGATGCCCTCGCTCACTCTAGCGTCATTTTGAGGAGACAGCAACTACTCATTACACACATCACCTCCACTGTCAAATATGAAGAAGTCAGCAATCAATATGTAGAAATAACTGAGTAACGGTTTAAAAGGAAAACAGCTGACACTTGATAACTGCTCCAATTTTTTATTATTTGATTATAGACCAGAATAAGAATAAGACACTATAAACAATTTAAATCCGTTAATTACTGAAAGAACAGAACATATGTAAAGGAGCAATAAAAACAGCTACAGCCTACAGAATGTTTAAATAAATTATTGCCTATTTAGTTTGTGAAAGTCTTTTCAGGCTCAGGATGATTTTATAGGAGACATCATGACTGTGTTGCATCATATTTTCCTGAATGAGCTGAGACGTACTTAAAACGGAAAAGAAGAAAATAAGCCTTTTGGCTTATGAAGAAAAATAGACAAAGTTACAAGAGTGTTTTTACGATTAATTCATAATTCAGATTCTACACACATCATTTTTATTTTATGAACAAATATGAATAGCTGCTGTTGGTGGCATCATTCCTGTTTAACAGGTGGTTTTCCTGATCTGCTGTATTGCAATCATGTATATTAATATTGCAGTAAAGCTGTTTCGACAACAGCCCGACTGTTCTTTACTGTCCCATCAGATCAGCTGATCAACTAATAAAGACATTTGATCAAAGAGGTGATGCTGTCTGGTAAAAAACTTCCGTAGAGGATACACCTGTGGTTCCTTGCTCTAAGCTCCTCGTCTCCTCTGAGGTGCATTTAAGGATTAGGAACATCCTCGATGATGGCGAAAGGAGATCGGGTTCCAGGTAGGTCACGGCCAGAGGACGGAGGAGTGAGGACGGGAGGAAGCAGAAATTAGGAGAATGGAAAGCACCCCCCGTGTGTGTGTATATATGTACTAAAGACTCACCTGTCATTAGAGAAGCTGACAGGTGGACTTTTTGCGAGTTTTCCCAGGAACCGGACTCTTCCTGTTAATCTGTCGCACAAGGTCATAGAAGATCTACACAAACAAATGCACACAAATCAGAATTAATCTCAGAATATATTTTTCATGTTGCCCTAAAGCCATGGCCGGATTAAACTCCTATGGGGCCCAGGGTAAATGTTGCCCCTGTTGACCCCCCACTATACATGGTACTACTCTAGAATCAATTAGACGATTTTAGGGGAGGAGATATTTCGGGCAACCCTGATTCCAGAAGTAAAAATTAAATTTATTTTTCTCATAGACAACGTTACGTGAATCACAGTTCTCTCTCTTCTACCGTTTGGATCAACATGAAACTCTCCCGGTCAAATTATCAGTACAAAAGATGAACAACTGTGTTAGATATCTGGTTAAAATATCTGCTTCTTTAGTGAAAAGTTAGGTACAAGACTGTGGACATAAAAAACTTGGGGTAGAAGTTAACTACGACTCCTAAGGCGCATTTCAGCAAGAAACAGCTAATCACCGAGATTCAAACTAGGTCACGTGTGCCGCTAAAAGCAGGCTGAAGCTAAGTTAATCAGTTCACTTTTAATTTCTGGGTCACTTTTGAGTGAATTCAGTAACTATGGCATCACATTTTGTTTACAACTTCAGCGACGAAGCGTTTTGAATTCATTACGCTCTGATTCACACCTCTGACTGACTTTTTCTCCATAGCAACGGCGGCCAAGGCCCAAGACATGGGTATTGTAGTATTCTTAGCTGTCCGCCAAAATCTCAGACAAAATGTGATTTCTCAGAAATTCAGTTGAAATAATTGAAACTGGTGGTCAGAATATAAACTGTATGATTGTTACATTATCCAGGAGAGTCCTGAGTTTCTATGTTCAGTAACATCGAGGAGATCAGTTGTAGAAAATTTTGAAACGGGAATACAGCTCCTCAGACTTCGCAATTCTATTGAAAATTGATTTATGGATGGTTCCGAAATGTTGGACCCATCCAAAACAGACCCATGGAAAACCTTCCTAAACCTGACATCTCGAGAGATCAGATCCAAATAAAGACCCCAGGACAGTCAGACCTGTTTGAAAAAAGACTGGTGGCTACTTAGACCAATTCCAAAATTAGTATTAGTATTAGTATTAGTCATATTGATATATAATTTGGGTCCTGGGTCAGATCTCCATTACTACAAACTAACAGTACCTATGAGGACCTCTAATGTAAATGTTAAGTGTGTGTCTGTGTGTGTGTGTCACCTCGTTGACGTTGATCTTGCTCTTGGCCGAGGTCTCCAGGAAGGCGCAGGAGTTCCACTGGCGGGCGAGGCCGATACCCGACTCTTTGGCCACCACACGCTCCACCTCCAGGTCGCATTTATTTCCAACCAGGATCATGGGAACCTGCAGGAGTATTCACACTCATATTCACATTCATCCAACTCTTAAGTTAGCATTTTTGACTTGTATTGAGTATATAATTAATAACTACTCAACACAGTACTTGATATACTGATACAGGATGTTTCACTGTGTGTGTATACATGTGTATGAGTATCCTGGTTATAGAAACCTGGATATGCTAGAAACCAGGATAATGTAAACTAATGTAAACACCTTATCCAGGTTCATTTCAAAGAGGAAAAATATGCTCTCATTCATGGGTGGAGTGTGGCATAAAAAATCCAAATCAAGGTACTCAGGTGGATGATTAAAAATAAAAATAAATATGGGGAAATTAATACATTAGAAAAATATCCCAACACGTATCAGCACACCTGCCTTCCTCAGGGTGTCTCGATACACAATAAACCCAAACCAATAAGTAGTAATTCCACAAACCTGTGTCAATGTAAAAATAATACCCAGAATATGATCACAACCAGGATACTAATGTGCATGTAAACGCACTCAATGGCTCACCTCAACAAGCCACAAATCACATGATAAAAGGCTTATTTTGAATACTTGACGGTCAATCTTCCACAATATCAAATGTTTAATTTCTTTCTCTGTATCTCAGAGATACGTCTGAATGTTTGTGTAAATGTGATATCTGCCTCTTGAAGAATGGTGATTGAGTCTATGGCCCACTGATGAAAGCCCTTGCATATGCAGTATTATCAAAGAGTATGATTATTATGAACTGGGTGTCTGTGACGACTTTCCCACCATGCATTCAAAAATCGACAGAGCTGACGCAACAGACCTGCTCTTCATTCGCTTGTGTGTGAAGTGGTTTATGCTTTCAAAAGCTTACTCTTATTGGCTTTTTACTTGCAAAGCTTTTATTGCACGTACAGTAACTGACTGTCCTGTGCTGCGCTGTGTGTGCAGCACACACACGCAGGGCTGAGCCCCGCCCCTCACATCTCCTCAGAGCAGAGGAGAGGAGACAAAGTAGCACAGCCATAAATCACAGCAAAAGTCAGTAGAGACTGAAATGAAACGAGTGCACATAAATTAGTAATAACATAAATAAACTGCTGCATTTTGCTGTCATTTATGGTGGCGCTGTATCCTCTCGTCTCTATTGCTCTCTCGTGTTTCAGCGAGGGCTCCGTGTGTGTGTGTGTGTGTGTGTGCTGCACACACAGCAGAGCAGAGGACAGTGAACCAGGTCAAGTACTTGAGTTGACGACAACTACACGCTACTGTTACTGTACGTGCAATAAAAGCTTCACAAGTAAAAAGCCAGTAAGAGTAATGTATTAATGTTATCCACGCAAAAGAACAACACACCTGCAATTACTGCTTTACTTATCGCCATATGGTGGCACCAAAGAGAACGAAACAGAGATCTTGAGATTGCCACTTTAAAGTGAGACTTTTAACTTTTGAAAGAAGAAATAACACATTCATCCTTTTACAAATGAAAAGTTGAATTCATATGTGATAAAACTAATTTTCACTCAATTAAATACACTCAGAAGTAGCTCATGTTAGCTACTGTTGGCAAACTAGATCGATATTGCTCTGTAACTAACATTAAGTCTGCTAATTTTATGACTCTTGAGTGTGACCTCGACCTGGAAATGGTAGTTTCACCACAAAATCTTCACTCAAGGTCCATTTACAGGCTTTTTCAGTGGTCAGTTGCAGTTGAAAGCTCAGGAGAAAGCTAGTAAGTGAGCGTAGAGTTAAGATTTATTTTATCAAACTTGTGTTGGCAATACAAAACATTTTAAAATTAAACATCATCCCGTAATTGCCACTTGCATCTACAGTGGCCACTTTTACGCAGGCTGACTTTAAATATAAAATCTGTGGCTGGTGTACAGCTTATCTCTGCACTCCGACTAACAAAGTGTGTTTTAACAAAATAATCTTCCAACTCCACTTACTACAACTGGACCAACCGCAATGACACCTAAGAAAACTCTACTCGCCAGTGAAGACAACTGAAACTACAACTTGCAGTCAAACTTGCAGCATGTTTGTGTGTGCGTGTGTGTCGTACATCCTCGGTGTCCTTCACTCTGAGGATTTGCTCTCGGAGGTCCTGCAGATCGTTGAAGGTGGACTGAGCCGTGATGGAGTAAACCAGAGCGAAACCCTGACCGTTTTTCATGTACAGGTCTCTCATCGCCGTGAACTGCTCCTACAGACACACAGGGAGATAATCTGTGAGACGGCGAGGCAGATACACAGCTACACTATGTGGCCAAAAGTAAATGGACACCCCTTTTCTGCATATATTTGTGTATCTTTAGTCTGGGGCTGTCTTCCCTGGTTTGGTCACCCCCCCCCCCCCCAATTCATATACACACAATTCACTTTTCTGTGTGTATATCCACTCATTTTCAACACAGGGTAAATATGTGTATGTGAATGGATGGAGAAGAGTGTCAGTGTTCCAGGAATATGAGATTATGAGCGTTAGTGATGTCAGAATATTGAGAAAAGTTCATATTCATGGATTTCTCACTCCTGTTATTATTCTTTGTTCTAGAGCTGCAACGATTAGTTGATTAATCAATTAGTCAGTCGACAGAAAAATAATTACCAACTATTTTTTTGTTTACATTATGACAAATTGTCTCCATTGTCTCCAAGTATGCTGAATTAGCTATTAGTAGCTCCTGTTTGCAGTGTAGCCATGGATGTACAGACAACTCTCACTGGATTACTTCGATACTGAAGAAATTTTAAAACGATATAATTTTCAGGGAAGTTCTGCAATTATAGGGAGTGTCCTTTTTCTATGGTTTTGTTTTTTTAAACACTGTTTTTATTGTGCTTTTAACAACTAAAACTTGGAAAACATAATTCTGTACATGAGAGGCTATGCAATATATTAAAAAAATAATTATATATATATGTTTATATATATTATTAAAATATTATAATCAACAATATATGTCATACAGTACAAATATAATACACAGAAAGATTTTAAGCTGTACCAACAGAGAAAAGGAAAACAATAAATTAAAAAAGTTTTTTGATATGTTTTCTAAGCAGATTTATGGATGTTTATTCAAGGCAGAGATGGGAGATGATGTGTGCAACTCACACTGAATCTAAAAATATGTGTATCATGTTGGTGTGTTCAGATTGGACTGAGTTATGACTCAAAGAAGGAGCACGGGTTTTGACACAAATTGCAGATCACTCCTCACGTCTCTCCCCTGAAAACCTCAGGTTCCAGTTCCAGTTCCAAGTTACAGAAACAGGTCATCAGATCGACAGATAGACAGCTACTGTAGGTAAATAGATCTTACTGTTCCTGCTGTGTCCAAGATCTCCAACATGCACTGCTGTCCATCGACCTCGACTTGCTGGAAAGAGGGACAGAGAAACAGAGAGTGAGCTGCAGGACACAACATTCACTGAAACACTAACAAGCTAACAACAACAAACTATCTTCCAAGATTTCACAATAACTTTTCTGCAAATGTTCAACTTCGAAATCATCGGCTAAGATGACTATTAGAGATAAATGATGAACTGTGTAACACCTCAAGCAGTGTGGCTTTTGTGGTCAGTTGGTCCATCACTAAAATATCTCAACAACCACTGGAGGGATTACCATGACAACTCCAGCAACAGCAGAACCAACTGACTCAATGAAAAATATAAACAAATTTGTTTTGATCTTTGTCTGTTTAAGCCTGTTTGAAAATTAATTTTAGCAGAATTTAACAACTTTCTGCGCATGTGTTTATGCTTCCTGTTGCCTTTAACCACCCATCAGGTGCACATTTCTGTTTTTTATGTCCTAACCAAGCAGGGAAGTAGTGTGTGTTAATATCAACGTTGTGATCAGCTTGCACAAATGCGGGTGGAGCCGAGTAAGACTAAAGGGATCGGCTCGTAAGTGAAGCACTCAGGAGATAAAGAAGCACCTTGTTTCCTTCCTTTGTCTTTATATGTATGTCTTCATCTCTTCCTCATTCTGTATGGAAGCCCATTTACAACAAGAAATCGATTAAAAGTTTGTTGAGATGAAAAACATGTTTATGGTACCAAGTCAAATTTATGAAATAAAAAACACATTATGAGATAAAAAGTCAAAATTATGAGATAGGACTTAAAAAAACATTTGACTCATTAATATAATTTATAATTTTGACTATCTAATACTTTTGGTTTATCTAATCACTTAGACTTTTTATCTAATTGTTTTGAGTTCTCATCTCATACTTTTGACTTTTTAATCTCAAAACTTGTGTGCTTTTATCTAATCTAATCTTATCAGTTTGATTTTTATCTGAAAATATTTATGACTTTTTATCTCATATAATCTAATAATTCTGCCTTTTTACCTCATACATTTGATTTTTTTGATTTATTATCTCAACATTTTGAATTTTTATCTCATAACTTGGATTTACTATGATATTTTTATTTTTTATCATGGTTATCTTTTCACCTATTTTTTATTTTATTTTCTGGGCAGATATGGGCTTCCATATTCTCCTTCTTCACTTGATTCTACTTGTTTCATCACTTCATTTCCCTCCTCTCTATATTCTTCCCCCTTTCATTGATCTTCTTCCCCTTTTTCATTGTGTTCTCCTTCTTTTCCTTTGTATTAAAAGAACAGTGTGTAAGATTTAGGGGGATCTATTGGCAGAAATGGAACATAATATTCATAAGTATGTTTTAATTAGTGTATAAGTCTGTTTGTTGTGTTTTCATTACCTTTGAATGAGACCTTTATATCTACATAGGGAGCGGGTCCTCTTCCACAGAGGCCGCCATGTTGCACCGCCCGCCATGTTTCTACAGTAGCCCAGAATGAACAAACCAAACACTGGTTCTAGAGAGGGCCTTTCGCATTTTTCGCAAGTTTCGTGGCCACCATAGGTTCTCCTACATGCTTCGAAGGGTGGGGTTGAGGGGAGGGGTATTCAGTTGGTTGTAATTTGCAACCTCATGGCTAGATGCCACTAAATCCTACACACTGGTCTTTTAAGTGCTTTGTTTGTTAGCAGCTAATATTAGCCATTACTAGTCTGTCTGAGCTCCATCTCATCCCCCCGGGGAACTACTGAATACTGTCTCACATCACTTCCCCTGTTCATATAGGTTAACATGTTATGACGAGGAGAGAGAAACGGGTTGAAACTGTCTCACCTTCCTGTAGGAATCCTCTATCGTCGGGTCATATTTCTCCACAAAAATTCCCTGAACAAACTGGACAGTCTGGAGACAGACAAACAGAGAGACAGACAGACAGTGAGACAAACAGAGAGACAGGAAGTGAGACAGGCAGTCAGATAAAGAGAAGTAGGCCAGTAGTGTTAATGGAGCTCTGTTCTGTTCTCTATTGGAAGTCATTAGAATGGAATTAATGTGACACACTGACACGTCTCCATTATATCATCTGGAGTAAAGCTCTTCATTGTAGTGAGACTTGTACCAGTGTGTGTGTGTGTGTGTGTGTGTGTGTGTGTGTCAGTGTCAAAAAGAAGCCCTGAAGAAGATGATTCATTGAAAACAGACAGGATGACATCAGTCTGCGTCCATTTTTTCCAGCAGAATTTTCTGTGAAATTGGGCCTCATGCAAGAAGCACTCGTACGAACAGATTCATTCTTAAAATGACTGTACGAGTGATTTGTGAGGGTGAACATTTGTGGCATTCATCAATTTTGTCGTACTTAGAACTGTTTCTGAGGTACGAACGAAATTTTTTTTTTTGTCCAGAGCTGTCGAACAAGTCATGAATAGATCATCTCTGCCTTTCTTCACAGGGGAGAAACACTTGTTTGACTTACAATTATAATGCCCTAATCTGAATTAATTTGGAGTGTATATATGGTACCGAAATTAACAAAAATTAAATAAATAACTAAAACAATCTTAATGCAAAATTCATATTCTGTTCACCATATTATCATCATCATGGCTGCCAATTTACTGAGAGCCTATTTTGACACAGCAACTTCTACATTTCAGTAGATGCTGGAAACTTCTCTCAGCGCGACAGCTGCCTCGGCCTCTCTGCAGCTCTCTGTACAGCATCATGTTGTGTTGCAGCTGACATCACCTGTAGACTATAATATTCTCTCATCTAATATTTCTGTGACTGTCACATGACCGCCTCCCATCACAGACCACTTTTCTTTAGAAAGACGTTTTTCAGCATCTAACTTCATATCAAAGCGTTCCCTCTTTATTTCTGTCACAGTGCAGAGCTGCTCTGATGGATTCATATTTTCTAATTGTTTTGGGTCTTCTGCTGTCACTCCTAAATTTGTTATGTTTTTGTCTGCTGATTTCTAAAAAGCAGGACTTTAAGCTGCGCGTGATTTTACTAATTGGGAACTTTATTGTGAATTAAACTCACCCACAAACGGAGCATAACATGGAGTCTTATATGGATATTTTAGGGGATTATGCTAATGATCCTCATGAACAGGTGGCATTCATCAGGTTGAAACAAGCGATTTACGACAAGTTCAGGCAGTGAAGAGAGTCTGTTGAATCCGACTTGGAACACTCGAATGAGCAAACCTCACAGGAAAAAGTCAAAGAGTTTTAGGATAAAAATATGAAAATGTTATTACATGAGGCCCAATGTCTCATAAAAGAGTTTAATGTTGAAATTTTACAGTGATTGGCAAAACATGGAAGAAACACCACAAATAATACCAGACTTGTTTCTTTATCACACCTAAGGTTAAGAGTAAGCAGTTAGTTACTGTAAACATCACATATGTTGAGGAGAGCACAAATCTTTTAAATGCTATGGCTGGCAATTTTCTATATTTTTATTACTGTCAACAAATCTCATGTGCAGAGCCAAACCAACAATGAACTGATCTACTGACAGGTAGGGCTGCAACTAACGATTATGTTCATTATCAATTAATCTGTCAATTATTTTATGATAAAACGATTACTCCTTTGGTCTATAAAATGTCAGAAAATGGTGAAAAATGATGATCACTGTTTCCCAAAGCTCAAGGTAACGTCCTCAAATGTCTTCTTTTGTCCATAACCCAAAGATATTCAGTTTACTATCACTGAGAATCTGGAATCAGACACTTTTTTTCTTCAAAAAAGACTCAAAACGATTAATCAATTATCAAAATAGTAGCCGATTCATTTTCTGTCGATCGACTAATCGTTGCAGCTCTACTAACAAGTATTGTGTGTGTATCCACAGACTGATATATCTTATTCCTCTGTGCTGTAGACCTCCGTCGTTGTCAAAAAACATCCACCTCTTTTTACTCTTATTTTTAATATTGCAAAGTAGTTTTTACACTTGTCTGAGGTGTAAAAGTAGTTGTGTGGATAAAAAGCAAATGTAAACAGACTTAGTGAAAAAATGATGACATACATGAATCATGTGACTTAAACGTCACTGAAGAGATGAAAACATCAGAGCTGGGTGGAGCGATGAGGAGACTGTAACCTTCCTCATTGTTTGTTTTGGTCTTTTTATGGGATTTGCTGACAAGAACAAAGATCCAGGATATTTATTTATTTATTTGTTTGTTTATTTGATAGGGACAGAGCACATTAATGAACATCAGCATAAAATGCAAGATGTTAGCAAAAAATGCTAACATCTAGTCCCTAGACGAGTAACAGTTGAAGTAAGAACATGCAAATACAAATATACAAATACACAAGTAGAAAAAGACAAATTACATTGTACACGTCTGGTTAAAAGTGATCACAGACCTTTATGTACAAACACCTCAGCAGAGACAGGAAGTGGCTTCTGTCACTTACCAGAGCTGACTTGCCGACTCCTCCTGATCCTAAAACAACCAGTTTGTATTCACGCATCCTGACTGTCTGTCTGTTGGGCGAGAGACATAAAAACACAGAGAGAGAGAGAGAGAGAGAGAGACAGACAGGTTACCAGGTTACTAACTTCACCCCTGGACATCACCTCCCAGCAACCAATCACACAGCAGAATCACTGTAAGCTCCACCTGCTGCTACAACGCACCTGGTGCTGTAAAACTATCAATTACACACAAACACAAACACACAGATTTCCTCCCTCTCACTGGGAGGTAATAATTACCCAGCATGCATCTGGCCGAGTTAATGAAAACACAACAATCATGTGATCACACAGCTGGTGGTGATGTCACAACTGTGGAATCCTTCCCGGTTACTGTTGCTATGATCCCATTTGTGTGCATATGTGCATATCTGTGTTTGTCTTTCTGTCTTTGTGAGGACGTTTTGGACAGTCCTCACTACTGCAGAGGCCTGCTCGAGGGTTTTAGACTTGGTTTTAAGGTTAGTTAGATTTATGTAGTTCCAGTAAATGATCAATCATCAATACTGAACATTAAATTAAAGAACATAGAAGCATTTGCCTTATTATTGGTGAGAAGAAGAATTTTATTAAACTGGAAATTAGCAGCCCCTCTTAAGGCTTATAAATAAACGCTCTGTCCAAAACTGTTATTCCACTTGGGGTCCTACGATCCAACACTTTCATAATATTAAAGGACGACTTCGCCGATTTTCAAGTTTTACAGCCTTTTCCCCAGTTTTCTCTAGTCATAAGGCACCAATTTAGAAAATAATTGCACATCTCTACTACATAGGTGACCTAGTTTTAAGAAATCATCATATTTACAGCAGTGACACTCTTTAAGAGTCTTCCCGACTGCACATGAAGGAATTTATCTATCGATGTATCTATTTATTGCAACGTATGATTATCATTTTATCATTTTTCAGGGAGGGCGAGGCCTATTTGTTGACAGCTTTAAAAGAAAAACGTGTGTTAATGCTCTCGCACTGTGCTCAATGTAACTTTCAGATTTGTAAATAAAAATATTGCACAAAAAAAGAAAGAAAAATAGATTTATTGTATGTTAGTGCAGGGGTTTAGTTGAGATGGTTACCTGAAAGCATCAAAAAGTGGTTTAAAATGAAAGAAAGTTAATATGATTTGAGAGAAATTTGTATGTTTAAAAAACAAATTATGAAAATAATTAATGCAACAGCTTCAGTGAGGAACTGAAAACATGTATCACACTTAGTGGGTTTTAATAAATGATTTAGATTTATTTTAATTGATCAGAAAGGAACACATATACCAGGATATGTACGTTGTTTTGGGTTGGATTGGTCTTGTTTGTTTTGTTTGTTTGGTGTTATGTCTTGAAGTCAAATATGATGTATTGTAAAAAGTGTTGGCACAATCAGCTGTAGCTTCAGCCTGCACCTTTCTCAGAATGCAGAAATCTTCATGTTGTGTCATTGTGTTGTTTGCAACTGTGGTATTTGAGTAACTGCCTTTTTACATAATATATATATCCACTCGGGCACTGGCATAAACGATCACAATGCAACTGCCCCGATTAAAAAAGTGTACACCAGATACAATTTGAGATGAACTTGCAATGCATCGTTTCTATGCATCTGCAAAATCAAATTGATTTATATATAATTATTAGTAGAGGCCCTATGCCTTTATTATTTAGAAATGTGACCAATAATTTGTGACCGATAATTTGATATTTAGATTGATTCCTCCTCTCTAAACTGCTTCTCAAGCATGCTAGCAGCTAAGTGGTGTACTGCCAAAACGTTCCAGGAGGAACTCGCGCTCCAGATTTACAGTAACTGTTTGGGTCACGGAGCATATGCACATAAACTGGAGAAAAAGACTACACTACAAAGGACTTGTGAAAAGGCCTGTTTGTGAAAGGTCCAGGTCAAAAAGAAACAGTCGCAGTACTATAGAAACAAATATGTAAAGCAAAAATGTCACTTTTTTAGTTCATTTATGATTTGCTGTATGCTTAACAAATAAAATCTATCTCTTTTTACCATATTGGATTGCATATAGCATCATTCTTTTGCATCGTGTCAAATCGCCTTGTATCATGTTAAATTGCATTGATAGCACTGCATCACAATAGGGGTGAATCGTATCGTATTGCATTGGTAATTGCTTTATATGTATCTTTAATGTATCGGATTGTTGGCAATTCATTGAGATGCGTATCGCATCGGCCTCAGTGATGGAGACGCACATCCCTAATATCCACACATGAAGTTTACTTTGGCTTAGTTGTAAGTTCAAAAAGACTAGCTGTGACTTCCCTGCAAGTGTGTGTGTGTGTGTGTGTGTGTGTGTGTGGCATAAGAAGTGTTACAATATATACTGTATATATACACTCAGCGAGCACTTTATTAGGAAATATAATTAAATCCAATACAACAGCTCTGCCATAAATTCTACATTTACAAAGCTTATACATTTTCAGTTTTTGTTGACATTGTCAGAAAGGTGATAATTCTACTTTATCTTTATTATTGAGGTCGTAGTGGGTGGTGGTGGTGTACTGGAGTGCATTATATTGAAAAGTGTTCCTAATGTTTTGTCCACCCCATTAATGTTCATGAGGTTGGTTCCTAATATAGTGCTTGCTGAGTGTATATACAAACTGTCTCTGTTATTGACTGCAGACCAAAATTTATTTAAATTTCAATGATTAAGGTTACTCGACTAATTGAGTCCATAAAATGTCAAAATGGTGAAAATTTGTCAATCACTGTTTCCCAAAGCCCAAGGTGACGTCCTCAAATGTCTGGTTTTGTCCACAACCCAAAGATGTTCAGTTTACTGTCATAGAGGACTACAAAAGCAGAAAATATTCACATTTGAGAAGCTGTTGAGAAGATGCTCTTCTTAAAGAATGACTCAAAAAGATTTGTTGTTGTTATCACAAATCCTCTGATGATCGACTGATCGATTAATTGACTAATGGTTGTAGCTCCAAGGCAATGCATTATGTCTTCACAAGTATAGAAAAACGCGTGCGTGTGTTTGTGTGTGTGCATACCAATCATGCTTTGCTGTGTGTTTGCAGCCACTGGTGTCGATGCAGCAACAAGAAGCAACATGACAGAGACAACACACACACAGCTTCTCATCTCTATTACTAAGGGTCTGCCAAGGTTACCGTGGTGATGAGATAAGTGTGTGTGTGTGTGTGTGGTGGTTAAGCAGGAGGTGTCGGGACCAAACATTAACATCACGTTTTAACTGCCATCTTTCTCTGTTATTTTACCCACAATCCCCAGGTTCTGTCCAATTAGTACGACAGTACAGCGAACACAGAGAGCTGATGACGAACTGTAACTGACCGCAGCGCTGAGAGTGACCTCAGAGGTTTGTAAACCAGATGATTTGGGTTTTTTGTCTTTGTTTTGTGCTTCTGCTTTTTAATTTCATTTCAACTTATCATTAAAAATGGCAATACATTTCTATTTGCAGTTTGTTAACTCCTTCAGCCTTTTCTGTAAAGTAACTTTGTTAAGAAACGTGCTATACAAATAAAGATTATTACTAGTATTATTATTATTATTAATAACAATCTTTATACTCCACCATTTAATTTATTTGTTTCAATGTTTTTTCCTTTTTTTTCTTTTAATTTTTGTTATATATAACAAAAACTGAGTGGCTGAGGGTGTGAACAGTTTTTATATTTCCATATTATATACGTAGTATTTGTACTGCAGCTCTCCCAAAATAAAAATAGAATATATTTAATACAGAGATTCATTTCATTTATTTGTTTCAATGTTTTTTTAATTATTTTTTATATGAAATTTGATGCCATTCACTTTAAGCTGCATTATTATTGTAATAATTATTTTTATCATTAATAACATCATCAGGTCTTGCATGTAGGGCTACAACTAACAATTATTTTCATTATTGATTAATCTGCAGGGTATATTCTCAATCGATCAAATAACCGTTTTGTCTATAAAATGTCACAAAACAGTGAAAAATACCCGTTATGATATCTTAGAGCTGATGGTGACGTCTTCAAATGTCTTGTTTGGTCTGATTAACAGTAAAAAATCCAAAGATATTCAGTTTACTGTCATGTATGACACAGAAAAGCTTTAAATCATCATATTTGAGCAAATTGTTTAGCATTTTTTCTTTAAAAATGATGAATATATTATTAAAATAGTTCAAACTAGTTGGCGATTAATTTTCTGTTGTTGCAGCTCTAAAAGTGCATGAAAGAAATCTTATTATCTGTCCAAAGCTCATTCATTTTTAGGAGCGCAAAACTGCATTATTAGTGCATTTTTTCTGAGTTTATAATCCATACTGGACTATAATTTTAATGCTGATGATGTATGAAGGCACCAGGTGGAAACTGGGAGGCGTTTACATCTGTACGCGCCACCAGAGGTGGATTTCAGTGCCTGAAGGTGTGAACAGGGCCTGCCTCACTACGTCTCTCTTCAGTTTGATGCAACAAGTCCTGACGAGTTCAGGGAATCGCAGGAAGTCACCGACTGAAGCAGCAGCAGCAGGCGAGGAGGCTGTGAACTCAGGGGAAAGTGAATCTGACGGACGAGCTGAAAGTCTTACGTCAAACTCTTAAAATTCTTTGGTTTCATCTACATCGGCTCGACATGAGAGTTTCCCCTCACAGCTCATGACGTCACCTCTGCCAACACATAAATAAACACAGTTATTTTATTTTGTCTTTTTAATTTAACTTTATCCTATTTTATTGTACTTATCCTTACTTTACTGTAAATGTTATGATTCTTTGCATTCATGTAGGGCTGCAAATTATGTTCTCCATTAATCAAAGACATCATTCTGGACTCTATAAAAGAGCATTTTTCATTATTTTCTGACATTTTAATACACACAACAATTAATGAATTAATTGAAAAAATAATCAGCAGATTAATCGAGATTTACCCTCAAAAACTTTTCACCCCTAGAATACTAAATACAGGAGATGGACTGCTTCTCCTCTGGGATTTTATACGTGGAATGATGACCAAAATAACTAACAACTAACAATTACTTTCATTATTGATTAATCAGTCGATTATTTTCCTAATTAATCAACAAATCATTTAATCTAACATGTCAGAAAATAGTAAAAAATATCATATAAAACATCTTTTGTCTGACCAACTGTCCCAAAACCCAAAAATATTCAGTCTACTGTCACAGACGATGAAAAACAAAAAAAACTGAAAATATTCACATATTTTTGGCTTTCTTGCTTGAAAAATTATTTAAACTATTACCAGATTATCCAAATTCAAAATATGATTTGATATGATAATATACAGTAGTACAACACTAGAAACAATGCTCTCAAAAACGGAACATCACAACCTTTACGTTGGGTTAATACACAGCTGATGTACTGCATCCGACTGTACAAGTGTTCCTGTTATTTTGTCCATCCCAGTAACAAAACAAGACAGTAAATGACATCATCTTGATCTCTAGAATTTTTTTTAACTGGCATTCGTTAGTATTTTCTAGTGTTTTCTGATGTTTTATAGACCAAGAACATAATTGGCAGATAAACAGGATTGTTTGTTGAAGACCTGTTTGGTTAGAAATGATTAAAAGCATGTAAGCATCATATCTACTGAAATATTGAAGGTGTTGAAACAGGATTGTGTAATTACAAGGTGCCACTTTAAGGCCCAAATCATTATAGTACAAACTGTACTTTAGTGGTGTGTTACTAAAACTCCTTAACTGATCAATTTACCACTGAGAAAGCTCACCCTTCACCAAGAAACAAACATTAAAATGCTGCTAACACATTAATGGATCAGTAATAATAATCCAATAACAACATTGTACTTTTACAATGTTACATTTGTACTTTTTTGATACTTCATGTTCATGTTGATGGTTATACTTCTGTATTTTTAAAATGGATTAATCATTTGGTCTATAAAATGTGAAAACGGTGAAAATTTTCTGTCATAGTTTCCCAGAAGCCTATAAGTGGCATCCTTAAATGTCTTGTTTTATCTGACAGAGTCCGAAACCCCAAATTTATACAGTTAACCATCATATATGACAAAGAAAAGCAGCCAATTATGATGTTTAAGAAGATAAAATCTGAGAATCTTTCACATTTTTGCTTAAAAATGTCACATAATTTTCCGCTCTACTTATGACATATTTTCACATTATATTTTTGCTTAACTGAAGGATCTGAGTGCTTTTTCTACCACTGGATTTAATGGATCACAAAGTAATAAGGTCGGGAAACCCTACTCTAGGAGACTATTGGTGCATTTAGATGATATTTGCGCAAATAAATTAGAGAAAGGAAATGACAATGTCACTTCTCTAATCTTTTCATGATTAAATTATGTGTTTTGGCCTTTAAGAGGAAGACAATACCACATTAAGGTGTCAAAAACCAAGAAACTATGTAGTCAAATTTCACACTATCAATATTAGACTGATGTATGGCCCCACTCTACACTAATCTCTGTATTTTACTCAATTTATTTGAACTGTTATGTGCACTCAAAGTGTAGTTCTGCTTTGTCCAACAGGCACAGAAGGCAGCATGATGTTAATCTACTAAAGTAAAGTTGTTGGAGGAGAAAGATGGACTCACAAACACTCACAGATCCCTGAGTCAACCAGAACTAGGTGGGGCCTGTCAATACTCAGTGTGTGTGTGTGTGTGTGTGTGTTGCTGACAGAATAAAACCAAGCCTTGTCTACACACTACAGACAGACAGACAGGTAGACAGACACGCACGCAGAAAGGCAGACAGGTTCCTCCAAACTCCTCAACTCTGCAGTCTGTAATAAGTTACTTCCTCTCTTTTTTTTCCTCCGGCAGAGCAGCGGGAGTTCCGCAGCTCTGTGGCCGCCTCGGAACGCTCCCTGCTCGGCCAGCTCTACCAGCAGGCCCCGCTGCCTGCCTGGAGGACCGCGGGACCGGAGACAAACAGCAAGCCAGGAACACAGCGAGCTCTGCGGGCTTGAGGCGGGCGGACAGACGAACAGACACCCCCCGTAATGTCCCTCAGCTGCCTGTCTGTGTCTAATATCAACAGTATTATCATTAACGGTGCTATCTGTCTGTCTCTCCGCCCGTCTGTCCGTCTGTCCGCCGGTCGCTTCCGCAAACCCAGCCCAGCTCGGCTGTGCTCGACACCGGCCTGCCCCCCTCGCTGCCCCCGCCGAACTGTCCCGTTCCATCCCGGGTAAAAACGACATGTACGTGACGGAGGGAAGACAAGAAAAAGAAGATGGATAGAAAAGAAAAAGAGAGAAAGGAAACGATACTCACAGTCATCCACCCGTCCGCTCCACTGCGCTCTCTCTCTCCGCTTCTCCGGTAACGTCGCTCTCTCAGAGCCGCTCCCTCCTGCTGCCGCCGCGCGTTGACGTCAAACTGCACGCGGTAAACGACGGCAGTTCCTGTCTGTCTATACAAAATAAAACCCTTATAGGCGAGCTGTATGGAAGTAAATCAGTGCCATAATAATTTGAGTTAGTTCAGAAACTGACAGTGGTGGAAAGTAACTAAGTAACTAAAACAAAAATTGATGAAACTCCTGCAGATGTTATTGTGTTTTGTGCTGTTTCAGAACCTTTGATTGTTTTCATTTTCTTTTTTTGTTGTGTATTTGTGACAATTGTTTATTGTTTCATATGTAGAGTTATTTCACTTATTTTCTGATCTTTATATTTGGCTTGTTTTGCCTTTTTGTTTTATTAATACAGTGTGATTTTAATTATTGATTGTTTTTATTGTTGTTTTTGTGTACACCCCCGGAAGACTAGTGACCACTTTGTGGAAGCCAATGGGAATCCAAATAAAGAATAAAGTACATTTACTCAAGTACTGTACATAAGTGCAATTTTGAGGTACTTGTACTTTACTAGGGTATTTCCATTTTATGCTACTTTATACTTCCCCTCCATCAGGGGCGGATTTAGTGATTTGGAGGCCCCAGGCAAACTCTGTTTTGCTTTATTTTCACCCTTTCTCTAACTGGGAATGTTGGTATTGGCAGTGGTAGAAGAAGTACTCAAAACCTTTTTCTTAAGTAAAACTATTAATAGCGCAGAGTAAAAATACTGTAAGTGAAGAGTGAAAGAGAGGTATTCTTACCACATCGTATTTAAATTTACTTAACTTTTGTTCAAGGTGGAGCTTTTAATTATTATATAATGATGGAAAGTTTAATCAACAATAATGCATTATGTTTTATTTGTTATGTGTGAGTAAAATCTGAATCTGCAACATAACCAGTAACATTTACCCATCAGGTAGATGCAGTGGTACAAATGTTTTCCTCTAAAGTAGAAGTAGAAGTATACACATGCATATTTTTAAGTGCTTTGGTGCCTTTTGTAAGTTATTAAGGGGTATAATGAGTTAGAATAGTAACATAATTCAATATTTTTCATATCTAAACATCATAATAAATCTAGAGCTGTTTGGGGCTCTTTTAGTTGGGACCCAGGCAGTTGCCTAATAGTAAAGTCCGCCCCTGCACTCCACTACAATTTAGAGGAAAATATTGTACTTTCTACTCCACTATATTTATTTGACAGCTTTAGTTAAATCTCGTTTTAATGTGATCAAGTCTTCATGACTCTTACAACATGTTACGCATTACTTACAAAAAACAGACAGAAAAGTTTCACCTGACAGTTTAGCAGGATTTCCAAATGATAAATGACAAAGCAGAACAGAAGCTGCAGTGTATATCACACAAGGTTAATAGTTAATATTTACTATACGCTCATATTCAGTGCTGTATTGTCTACAATTTAGTCATTAATGTTACTCTTTTATTTTGAAGGCAGCCTTATTTTACTTCCGGATTTGCTCTAACGTCGTCACACGTTCTTTTTTTTTCGTGTGACGTTTCAGCCTCGCTCTCAGCTGCTTCCCGCTTCCTGCCTTCTTTTTTATAAACTGGGGTTTTTATTTTACTGAAAAATAAAATGACCTCACTTCTATTGTTTTTTTAATTGCAAGCAAACGCTGTGACGTCACGCACTGTCAACATTTCAATCTGAGGCAGCCGCAGGTTCTTTTAGTTGCCTTGCTCAACATTTCCAGGTCAGATAAAATAAACTGAAATACAAAAACAAAAATAAAAAGACGTAGAAGTCAGGATGGTTTATCTTTTCGGTAAACTGCACTTCTTGCAGTGGATTTACCAGAAACTAACAAGTGGCGAAAATACGCAGAATGTTTAACAATTGATCAGCATGATGTTTGTAATGGCACTTTCACGCACAAATCGTTTGGTTTGGATGTTTTTAAACCTGCAAATGGTTTGTTCTGGTCTGAAATGCTTTATTGTGTGTAGCTTCTTTTATTATTTTAACTGTTCTTTACCATTTACTTATCTTCTATTGTTGTCTTATTCAATTAAATCTTTTAATCTTTTTATTGAATCTTTTCTAATCCATTATTATCTTTTATTATTTATTTATTTATTTTACTTACTACAATATTCACTATACTTGCTATATTTTAGAGTTAACCGTGTTTTAATTTTGGTATTTTGCTTGTATCTTGGTGTTCATTAGTCTCTCAATCCATATTTACCATCCCATTGCATTTGTCATTCACTTGTAAAGCACTTTGAATTGCGTTTGACTTTTATGAAAGGCGTTGTGTCAATAAAGTTTAATTGATTGACATTGAGACTCATCCTAAGGCATTAGAAAAGCCCTAAAGCTCCCACTTTCATTCATTAATTCAATCATAATTAAATCAATGTCCTATGCAATGAAGAAGATTAGAGACATATGGACACAAATATAAATGAAATATGGGTGATTTTCCTTGTTTTTCTTATAGGTTCTTTTTTTTCTGTATTTATGTTGTCATATGTTTAAAATATAAATAAACTGGAAAAAAAGTTTGATTCAATCAGTGGATGAGTTGCTAAACTTGATTTCATTTCACAAAGAAAAAATATTAATATGAACCAAAAAGCATCACTAAAAGCCAGGTGAGAACGTTCTCTCCTCTCATTGGTTAGATGTGTCTGGGGTGGGGGTGAGAATGTAAACACAGGAAGAAAGTCTTGAAGAAGCTCCTGTCTGCACAAACATCAAGAAGGCAACGTACTTGGTTGTTAGTCCAGGTCAGACCTAGATTCATTCTCTGGCAGCCTCGTGGTCATCAGATGGAGCTCAGATCAGGTTCCCACCACAAACGAACCAAGACCACTTTCTCTAAAGGGTCTCTGTGCGCGTGTTTTGGTCCAATTGCTATGTTCAGATCTGCCCAAACATATCACACGAAGGAGGAAAACCTACAGAGTCCCATTCAACCGGACTGAACAACACAGGACTGAAGATGTCCTTAAAGGACGGGTTCACAATTTTTTCAAGTCTGTCTTAAAACAACAGTCAGGAGCCCAAATGAAGAGTGAAACCTGTTTTTCTTGCTCTAATTATTCCTCCTGTTCATACTGACCATTAGAAGATCCCTTCATAATGCACTTACAATGGAAGTGATAGGGGACAAAATCCACAGTCCAAAAATGTATTTAAAAGTTTATCTGAAGCTAATATGAAGCTTCAGCATCCAAATGAGTCAAATCAAGTAGATATCTTTCAACGTTACAGTCTTTTTAGTGCCAAAGTCCCTCTTTTTGTTACTATACTTCCACCACAGCTCAACAGGGAAACACTGTCCGAGGAAACACAAAGAGGGAATTTGATGCCAAAAAGACTGTAAATGTGGCAGATATCCACTTGATATGACTAACTCATACTGCTGAAGCCTCATATAAGCTTCACTTTTAAATGCATTTTTGCACTAAATGACTGTGTGGACACACTGTGGATTTTGGCCTCCATCACTTCCATTAAAGCACATTTGAAGGGGATCTTTTAATATCCAGTATGAACAGGAGGAATGATTACAGCGAGGAAAACCTCTTTCACTGTTCATATGGACACCTGACTGTTGTTTTAAGACACACTTGAAACATTGTGAACCCGTCTTTTACTAGTTGCAAAGACAATAAGTTTTGTCAGTACATCACAGAACTGCTCGAATAAGGAAGTGTTGTTGTGAAATGTAGAAGTAAAACTGACACTCTATTTTATCTCCACCTATGCAGCCATACATTATGAACAGTGCAGCCCTGGAGAACATTAAGGGTGTTTCAATCCAGGGGTCAGCAATTAGGTTCAACCATGGGCAAGTTTTTTAAGGATTTTTCATTGGAGCTGTTAAGTGGCTAAGTGGAAACACAGGCCTATATGTTTTGTTTATTTATAGCTCTGTTTAGGGGTGTATCTGCAGGCAGATGTCATTTTCCTATTAATAAGTCATGACTAACAGTTACAGCTTATTTTAATACTCATTTGGCTAAAAATGATTCATACACAAATATATGTTCTGTGTTGCATTTTGAGACTAGAGATGTACTTTGTTATCCACACAGCGGCTGCTTCATTCGAATGTCGAAAAAATGGCATCAACACACCATTTCTGTTCAACTGCCACCTATTTGTGTGCATGAAAAATACATGTTATGGTTGAATAGGCTAAAGTTGTTAAAATTAAAACATGATTTGAATTCACACATTCAAATTTAATTTCTGGGAGGTTTATTAGACTTAATTTCAGCACCACGCACTGTTCAAATAGCACTGCGCAACCACGGTTTTAATGCCTCTCCTCCTCTGGGGACAGCCACTTTTATGTAAAAGTTTTGATGCAAATTATTAAAATCAAAACTTCAGCTTTCATCAAGGGAATATATTTTCTGGAGGTCCAGATTTGCCCACAGTATTAATAGATCTGGGTATTGTTTTCCAAGATGGCTCCCCATTCATTTGTTTCAGGCAAATGTTCATTAGAGACTTCTTCCCACACTCATTAAACTGAGAAATTATTGGACTCAGTGGATCAAATTCTGATTCCCTTTTGTAATGATTGTGTAAGAGAAAATGTCTTTTTTAACCATCATTCGATTTTGTAATGTGGCCACGGTAGCCAGCGCTGCTCCTGGAGGCTTGGAGAACATCAACATGCTAACAAACACTGCTCTGAGAAACACAAACCAATCAAAATAGAGCTTTTCAGTGCTCCTGGATGGATATTTATTTTGTCCCTCGCCATTCAGTCCACTCTGAAGTGTCAGTAAATTCACATAAATAATAATTCAATAATAAAATTTAATGATGTTAAATATTTTTAGTAAAAACTCATGCAATAACTTTCAGTCAAACCCACAGCCAAAAGCGTCATCTTCTTGCAGGGTTGTGTGGAGGTGTGGGCGTGACCGCCATGAAGCAATCAGCAAATAATGTCAAATTTCTCTCATTCCCTGGCTTTGTTCTCGGTACACCGCTCACTCTCTCTCTCCCTGGCTCTGCTCTCAGCTCGCTCGCGCTCTCGCTCTCTTTTTCTCTCATCTTTTTTAAAATGAGGTAGGAAGCCGACAGCAAAGCCTAACTTTACTTTTAATGTTATCAAACGAAGAGAAATGTCCTCCTCTTGTACCAGTAACGTCGTTGTCCTCCCTCATGGCAGGGTTGTACAGCTCTGATCAGTCTGATTGCCGGCTTACATGATTGGCCTCCGCTGCATGATGTCAGGTTGCATTTCTGCAAAAGCTGATTCTGGTTCAACTTCTTCCTGTAGGGCCGCTGCGTTTTTTTTGCAGCACCCCATGTGGTCCCCACTCCTGCAGCCTAAACGCACTACCCTCATTCAAATGCATGGGAGGACAAGGTCGTTTTTCCTACAATCCCTGATTTGGTGTAAATGCAGCCTTAACAAAGTCCAAATGTCTACTCTCACTGGAGGTCAAAGGTCAAAGCGACTCCCGAGGTCACCAAAGAAAACCAAACATTAAAACTACAGAACACACAGTGTGTGTGTTACTGCAGAGTCAGAGAGCAGCGGAGCATGTCAGAGCGCGTTGATGGGAACATGCCTCGCCTTGAGATACACATACACACCCACACACCCTCACACCCACACACACACACACACACACACACACAGTGTTTACTACAGTCAGAGATATAATGTTGTGAAGCCACACCCAAACAGGAAGGAGTCACCAAGAATAGAGTTGCCCCCCACCCAACCAGCTTCCCTTTCACTGACACACATTTCCTCTATGTGTGTGTGTGTGTGTGTGTGTGTGTGTGTGTGTGTGTGTGTGTGTGTGTGTGTGAACACCAATAAAAGTTATTTCACTTAAAGCAGATATATTTTATATTTTTAAAAATAACAATGTATGAAATAACAATGTGTAATGTGAGAGGTGTTGCGAAAGGCAAAAGCAGAACCAAGTAGTTCAGTAACACAACACTGACGTACAGTATCATCAACTTTTAAGATGATATGTTGAACTGCAGTGGTGGAACTTGTACTTAAGTACAATTTTGAGGTACTTGTACTTTACCTGAGTATTTCAATTTGATGCTACTTTATACTTCCACTCCACTACATTTCAGAGGGAAATATTGTACTTTCTACTCCACTACATTTATTTGACAGCTTTAGTTACTTTTCAGATGAAGATTTGACACAATGGATAATATAACAAGCTTTTAAAATACAACACATTGTTAAAGATGAAACCAGTGGTTTCCAACCTTTTTGGCTTTTGACGTCTTACAAAAAGCAGTGTGTAGTCGGGGTCACATTTCAGATGTCTATGAGTTGTTAACAGCTCCACCAAATAGTGATTTTTCCCTCTAAACTTCTCACATGGTTTCATTTCAATAAATGTTCAAATGATCCAATATTTCAGCAAAAATCAAAGATTAGAGAAAAAGTCCAAAAACTGAAAACAGATTTGTGTATCAGAACTTTGTTTTTTCTTCTTTCCTCTCCCATTAATCATCTCACGACCCCTCAGATTTATCTGCTGACCCTTTGGAGGGGCCCCACCCCTAGGTTGGGAACCACTGGACTAAACTAGCTAACTGTATATAAAGTAGTTGAAACTAGCTCCACCTCCAGCAGCTACAACAGTAACATGCTGCTTACACACTGATGCTTCAGTATTAATAATCTAATGATGTCATATATAATAATATATCAGTCAGAGGGACCAAACCACTACTTTTACTGCAATACTTTAACTACATCAAGCTCATAATACTTATGTACTTTTACTGCAATACTTTAACTACATCAAGCTCATAATACTTATGTACTTTTACTGCAATACTTTAACTACATCAAGCTCATAATACTTATGTACTTTTACTGCAATACTTTAACTACATCAAGCTCATAATACTTATGTACTTTTACTGCAATACTTTAACTACATCAAACTCATAATACTTATGTCCAATATTCACTCTCTTTTAGCTGTTTCTGCTCTTTACCAACTCCTGAGGGAAATATCTGGCTCTTTAGCTGCTAAATGCTCCACTATGTTCACCAGCTAGTCTACAGCTAACTGTGTCTGTTTGCCGTTTGGTGCTGAGCAGGTAGTGTACAGTGGCTTTTTACAGCTTTTTCTCTGAAAACAGCTGCCTTCTGCGGCCGTTATTGATGCTATGAGAACGCTGAGAGTGAACCAAAGCAGTAAAGTTGCAGCTGGACAGATAAACAATGAGCTGAAACTCACTATAAAGCTCCGTAAAGCCGAGAGGAGCTGCAGAGTCACTGATAGGTTCATCACTACAAGCCACAACCAACACATTACACACTGACAGATGATATATTATTATAATAAAAAATATCATTAAAGTTGCTTATCTTATATAGCTACTTTTCATCCATAATCTCTGTCAGTTTTAAAAATGTTTCACTCAGCAGCTGGACTGTGGAGGCTTCAGACATTAGAATACATTACTGAACTTCAAAGAGGAAAAAATCATCAGCATGTCAATGATCAGCCAGGCTAACACCACACACATGCACACACACGGACACACGCACACACATGCACATACACATAGTCATGTTTCCATCATTCAGAGGACTTTACACTGACTTGCCCTAACCGTACCTTAACTTTAAGTCTTCACACTAAAATTAATGATATACGTTATTTTTGTCCCCACATGTAACTGTAAACAGATTAATGTCCCCACAACATTAGGAATACCTGCTACACACACACCCACACACACACAGTAATACAAACTCATCAATTTACTTGTTGCTAGGAGACCAGATGAATGAGCGTTACTCTCATTTTTGTTTGCTCTCTAATGAGTTTCTGTCTCAGTGAAACAGCCAATCAGAACCAAGCTTAGACCTCTGGACAGGAAGTTGTTTTATTTTCATTCCCACCTGTGTGTCTGGAGATAAGAGGTTTTTCCACCTGACGCAGTACCTCAGTGGACCCTGAATTCAGACTCACAGGTGAACAGCTGATTGGTGAAGCTTTGTTTTTGTTTTTGTTTTATTTTCATTTTAGATGGAAAAAGTATGTTTTAACACAAGTTTCGTCTCGTCTGCTGTAGCTGCTACAATGTATTAGTCTGTCTGCATGTATGTAGAGATGAAACTGCTGTATGTATGTACCTATGTTTTAAAGGCACACATAACACATAATGATCTGTGCATACAAATAAATCTATTTATAAGTCTTTAAATGCCTGGAAAGCTGAACTCAGGTCAAAAAGTCTCTTCTCTCAGGTTGTAATCCTGCTGCTGCTCTAACATTTTGTACTCTGGCTCCCTCTGCTGCTACTAATCACAGTTTAACTTCTGAAAACCTGTTCAAACATATATACTGTCACACAGTGATGGAGGAGGTACTTAGGTCCTTTCTTTACGCAAGTAAAAGTGGCAATACCACGATATAAAAACCCTCCATTACAAGTCCTGTACTGACAATGAGCATATTTGTGTATCTGTTTAGTTTAGGTTTGTCTCACATATTTATTTGTCAGTCTGTATGTTGTAGTGTGTGTTTTCTGTGCATATTTGTGGATTAATTGTGGATGTAATTCTGAAATAAACATAAACATCTCTGCTATCGTATATCTGCTATCTGATTGACTGATCGATCAAATCCAAAACCTGCTACTTAATATAGTTTTAGTGTGTTTTATGTTTTATTTCTTCCTTTCTTCTGTGTACAACATCTTTGAGTTCCTTCAAAGCACTTTATAAATATAATGTATTATAAATCAAAATTGACTTGACTTTTGCAGCAGGTATTTGGTCATAAACAAAAGTATTTGATAAATTAAGATGTAACACTTTACTTTATTTAGCTATATACGATTTAGCATTTATAAACAGTATATAAACAGTTAATAAATGTTTTTTAACTATAATGCAGTCGTAAGCAGTTTAAAGCTCACTGACACCTTTAAAACCTGCAGTAACTGATGTTTTGTAATCACCCTAAATTTAATGATTTACATTATGGGGACTTGCTTTTTGTCCCCAAAATGGAGGTAAGTCACACACACACACACATGACTTCCAGTAAAGAAGGCGGCAGAAACAAAAAGGGAAACAGCAGTAGAGAGCAGAAGGAGGAAAACAGCAAGTCTGAGGCAGGGTGAGTGTTAATATTAGTGCTGCAAATGATTAATCTGCTGCTTATTTTTCTGATTAATTGTTTAGTTGATTAAACTGTGTCAGAAAAATATGAAATCACCGTGTTGAAATCTTCAAACGTTGTTTCCTTTTTCGTTTCCTGGTTTCTGCGTCCTCATGGTGATGTAACGTGACTGTAAAGTCACAGTTTATCTGAAGTCTGTTTGTTGGATTTAAACCAAAGTCAAAGTTTATCTTTGTGATGGCTGGAAAACACACATGGTTGCAGTTAAAGTCATGTAAACTAATAAGAAGCTACTAACTTGAGAGGTAGAACTGAGTTTATTATACTGTGTATGTGTGTGTGTCTCCAGTGTTACTGTTTTACCTCTCAGACTCCAGAAGATGAATAATTTGGAGGAAGAGGAGGATGGATCAGAGTCTCTAATATCCAGCTGTGTGTCTATGAAGAGTGATTGGTCCAAAGAGAGACCTCTAAACTTCAGTAATGAACCTGGACCCTCAGATACAAAGTAAGAGACCATTTCTACTGTAAACTGACTGAAATGTCATGTAAAAAAAACTCCACTGACTGACAACACACACTCGGCTACATCCATCTCCATCGGTTATCAGTGAGAGTCTGAAGATCTTCTGCAGCAGGTTTAGCCGTCTAAATATAAAGTGGCAGCTGATGTGTTTAGCAAAGCTGTGCAGCTCATGAAAATGTCAAACTACATGCATGCATCAGACTCTACAAACAAACTGAATTTAAAGGAGATAAATGTTCAAGATGTGTCTCATATTCATTCACAGTGTTTACACATGTAGAAGTACAAATTTCTTCACTCTCATCTGTTTACAGCTGTAGATAGAAATAAAAATTTAAACTGAAATATGAACACAATCAGCTGTTGTGATTAACTAAACAGTGATAATATGCATCTGTTTATATCTGCTCTTTACAAGAAGTAATGATGTATGTAAAACATTTGTTGTTTCCAGAGGTCAGCACCACAGACAGAGAGCAGAGTCTCTGATATCCAGCTGTGTGTCTATGAAGAGTGACTGGTCTAAAGGTTCACCTCCATACTTCAGTAATGAACCTGGACGCTCAGACACAAAGTAAGAGACTGTTTCTACTGTAAACTGACCTGAGGATGATTCAGTTTTTTAATGTCATTTGATAACCTACATTACAACACTTCTTTTATAATTCTGTTTTTTAATTCAGTCACTGATCTTCTTATTGTTTGAGCACTGACTGCATTATTTCTTCATTCATAGCTTTAATTTTCTGCTTGATTGCTGTTTTGAAATATTTATTAGTTGCTTTAACCAATTTTTAATATAGGTTAAATTGCAGAGGACAGATTGTTTTGTTTGCTTTCTAGACATGCACAAGTTAATCTGACAGCCCAGCATCAGGCAGCAGTGCCTTTGGTTTAGTAAATAAACTGTTATATAAACATCTTTTTTTAATCATTTGGCATTTTCACACCCCACATGTCAGACTTTGTGTTCTCAAACATGTAGATGTTAAAAACTCTTCACACAAATATATCCAGTTTGCAGCTGTAGATAAAATGTTTAGAACACGCAGACGGAGATATGAACATAACTATTTTGTTGTCATTATTAAATCATGACCCTGTGCCATGTTTCATGTTACTAATGATATGTGTAAAACAATTGTTGTTTCCACAGACAGAGAGCAGAGTCTCTGATATCCAGCTGTGTGTCTATAAAGAGTGAGCAGTCTAAAGGTGGTCCTCTAAACTTCAGTAATGAACCTGGACCCTCAGACACAAAGTAAGAGTTTCTACTGTAAACTGACCTGAAGATGATTCAGTGAGACGGTTTCATTAAGGTTGTAGTGTAGATATGAAGGAAACACAGTGGAAAGAAATAATGAACTACCTTCCTAACCCTAACCCTAACCTTCATTCAGCTGTAATCTACAACAGATCTTCATGTACATGTTAACCAGAGACACAGACAGGGCTGATATTGCTATTTGATTTTCCAGGCAAAAAATCTAAAGTAGTAGCAGGTAACCCAGGGTGATATTTACTAAGGATTTAGTAACAAGTCAAACTGTGTCTGTCCCTATTTACTAAAGGACTGCACCGGGGTTTGTGCAGGTAAAATGGAAGAAAACTGAGTGTTTGGTCTCATGAAATACAGAATGTGTGTTAATGTGTTTCTGTTCAAAGGCACAAAATATGGGAGGAGGTCACGGAAATGTATATAAACAGCCTGCTGCAGCTGATTTATCACTGCAGACTGACCACTGCAGCAGAGGAAACTGAGTCTGACATTTAACATTTGGGAAAAGTAAAATCTGTAAATCTGTTGTATCACGCTCACACAGAGGGAGAGAGATTATAGCAGAAACAGAGAGAGAGAAAAACACAAATGAAAAGAAGCATTATGAAGATATTTAGCAGAGCTCTCTGTTCATCACCACAACACAAGACAAAAGAGCAGCAGTCTGTTATTTTTCACAAGTGGACTTTTCTGTTTTGCTTAGTCAGTTAATTATGAAGAGGATTGTGTTTTCTGATTTTTGGTTTTACTCCTCCTGAGCCTGTTTTTTTCCTCCTTTGCCCCTCTACACACCTGCCCTGCTCCGTGTTTTCCCCAACCAATCAGGTTTATACCTGTTCTCCTGTTTCATCTCCTCATTCCCCTCCCTTGAGTTTCTCCACCTATCTCCCCACCTGCACCTTATCTCCTCGTTAGTTCAGTTAGTATTTTAGTCCTGTCTTTCAGTTCAGTCTTGTTGGATCCTTTGTTCTTCACATTTTTGTTGCCTGTAGTCTCCTGCTCCAAACAGGAGCCCTTTGGAGTTTTCTTGTTAACAAACAAGTCATGTTTACATTGACTTACTTATCAAATGCATTGTGTGTATCCTTGTGGTCTAACAAATGTAAATTAATACACTTCCCTCCTCATGAAACATTTGCAAAGCCAATTTTTGAACCTAGTATTTTAAATCCGGCATTGTTCACATCCATGTTTACAAGCTTGCATTCTTCTTCTCTGCCTTTGCTGGCGCTTTGTTGTGTCTGTCTAATTACTTTTGAACCTTTGCAATTGTAGTATATATTATTTTATTTCAAACTGTATGTGCTGAAGTCTTGACTGTTTATGGAGGGAAAGAGCTGCATGCAGCTTGTGAGCTGTCGCTTGGTCATCACTAATGTCATGTGTCATAAAGAATGTGTTCCTGTCCACAGAGAGAGGAAGTGGAGTGTTTCTGTGGAGGAAAGATCCAGATCAAGACCTAGACTGCAGACAGACAGTCAGAGCAGCACTGTACAAAGTAAGACTGAAGATCTGTCTGCTGATGTCATCATCTCTGAAAACAGGACAGGTATCTACCTCCTCTATGGTACTGAAAATTAACACAGTGAGACATATTTCTTTTTAATTGTACCCTTTTTTCTTCTCTTTCAGCAGAAAGTGGTCTGCAGGAGGTTTTAGAGGAACATAAGATCAGTCTGAGGAGGAGATGTGAATGTGTGACTGAAGGAACTGATGAAGCAGGAAGTGAAACCCTCCTCAACAAGATCTATACTGAGCTCTACATCACAGAGGGACAGAGTGAAGACATTAATACCCAACATGAGGTGAGGCAGCTTGAAACAACTTCCAAGATGGAGACCCTCCATGACACTCCTATCAAGTGTCACGACATCTTTAAAGTCTTACCTGAACAACAGAAACATATCAGAGTCGTTCTAACGAACGGCGTCGCTGGCATTGGAAAAACCTTCTCAGTGCAGAAGTTCACTCTGGACTGGGCAGAGGGCTTGGAAATCCAACATGTTAGTCTGGTGATTCTGCTTTCATTCAGGGAGTTGAACTTGATCAAAGATGAGCAGTACAGTCTTCTCATGCTGATCCATGATTTCCATCCAACATTACAGAAGGTCACAGCAGAGAAGCTCGCTGTCTGTAAAGTTTTGTTCATCTTTGACGGCCTGGATGAAAGCAGAATTAAACTGGATTTCGAGAACAATGAGGTCGTGTCTGATGTCACACAGATGTCATCAGTCAACATGCTGTTGACAAACCTCATCAAGGGGAATCTGCTTCCCTTGGCTCTCATCTGGATAACTTCCCGACCTGCAGCAGCCAATCAGATCCCTCCTACATGTGTTGACAGGGTAACAGAAGTACGAGGCTTCACTGACGCTCAGAAGGAGGAGTACTTCAGGAGGAGATTCAGTGATGAAGAGCTGTCCAGCAGAATCATCTCACACATCAAGACATCCAAGAGCCTCCACATCATGTGTCACATCCCAGTCTTCTGCTGGATCACAGCTACAGTTCTGGAGCACATGTTGACTGCAGACCAGAGAGGAGAGCTGCCCAAGACCCTGACTGACATGTACTCACACTTCCTGCTGGTTCTGACAAAGAGGAAGAAGCACAAGTATGATGAGGGACATGAGACAAGTCCACACGAGCTGACAAAGGCTGACAGGGAAATTCTTCTGAAGCTGGGGAGGCTGGCGTTTGAACAACTGGAGAAAGGAAACATCATGTTCTACCAAAAAGACCTGGAGCAGTGTGGTCTTGATGTCACAGAGGCCTCGGTATCATCAGGAGTTTGTACACAGATCTTCAAAAGAGAGAGTGTGATCTTCCAGAAAACAGTCTACAGCTTTGTTCATCTGAGCGTTCAGGAGTTTCTGGCTGCAGTCTACATGTACCACTGTTACACCAGCAGGAACACTGAGGTACTGAAGGGCTTCCTGGGAAAAGACTACAGTAACTCATCCCTGGATGTCTTCCTAATGGGAGCCATGGTGAAATCTCTCAAAAGTGAAAATGGCCACCTGGACCTGTTTGTTCGTTTCCTTTATGGCCTCTCTCTGGAGTCCAACCAAAGTCTCTTAGGAGGCCTGCTGGGTCGGACAAAGAATAGTCCAGAAATCATTCAGAGAGCCATCAACAACCTGAAGAAGATGAACACTCATGATATCTCTCCTGACAGAAGCATCAACATCTTCCACTGTCTGATGGAGATGAACGACCGCTCAGTACATCAGGAGATCCAAGAGTTCCTGAAGTCAGAGAACAGATCAGAGAAGAGACTCTCTGATATCAACTGCTCAGCTCTGGCCTACATGCTGCAGATGTCAGAGGAGGTTCTGGATGAGTTAGACCTGAAGAAGTACAATGCATCACTTGAGGGACGATGGAGACTGATCCCAGCTGTGAGGAACTGCAGAAAGGCTCAGTAAGTCCAGATGTGATTAGCATTATAAATCAGTGTAGATTAGTAGTTTAGTTCTTCAAATATAAATAATATAAAATTCTTATTATTGTTAAAATAATGCTCTACTTGTTTATAGCCAAAATTATATGTCAGTCATATTTAGTCTCAGATGTTCTTGAGCTGTTTCAAATGTTGTAAGTGTAAATAATGTTGATTTTTCAGTTGGTTGTATTTATAGCTGTTAAGTTAATGAACACAGTTATTCTATTTATTTCTAGTAATTATTGGATTTTACAGTATTTTCTTCTATTTATCTTCCTTTGTGTGACGGAGGCGTCATTGAAACCTGGTAAAACAAATGAAGGACTTTAGAGGTTGTGAGCAGCATTTTATCACAATATATATCAGTATTTTACAATTATCAGTGAATGCAGTAAAGTTATTACATGAGTAGGTTCTGCAAATAATATATAATCTGATAGACAGTTTTTTTACCACTATGATTAAGAGTTTAAAATAATCTATCATTTTCCAAAGGTGATTTCTGAAGTCAGAAGGATTTGCTTTCATCATCATTTTTTTCTTAATGGTTTCTGAGTCATTTCATAGTGAGCACGGGGGAGAGAACATCAGTTATACAACAATATCTAAAGTTTGCTAACATTAACCAACATTAGCCTTGTTGAACCGAGCAATGGTGCCTTTTATTTCTCATGAATTCAACTTTTTATTTTGAAGAGGGAAGTGGTGTTATGTAGTCTTGTTTTTAAGTCTTTCTTATATTCTGTTGGTCACAGAAAGAAACTCTCAGGTGTTTTCTTTCTTGTTGGTGTAGAGAAGAGTAGTAGCAGGAAATGCTCAGAGGTGAATAAGAGCAGAATCGTAGAATTCAGACTGTTTAAAGAGATCTTATACACATTAAAGCTCAATGTTATATTTTAATGCTGATACCCTGATAACATCTTTCCAATGACATCATGTTGAAAATAATTCAACCTTATTGGTTTGTTAATGGTGTTTGTGTGCTGAATCAGTTTTTCAGATTCTCAGAAAAGAATGTTGACAACTAAACGTCATGCAGTCATCTGTCATCACATCTAAATATTTAATTACATTAATATTTAATTATGTACAGGTAATATTGTCAAGCCATTTGTTTCATTTGTGTTTGTCAACAGTCACTAAATTTTCCCACTTATGGATGTGAACCTGACAGCAACACGTAGCAAAGAGAGATGATCTTTCTCAACTGTAACTGTTCACAGAGTTGAACTGAGTAAAAATATCCTGGAATCAAATTAAAAATAGTGGACAGTAAAAATGTTTTTCTAATCAAGATGGCCTCATGCTAACTTTGTGGAGACAGACATGGGATCAGATCACACAGACAGACTGTGCACATGCCTCAATGTAACTCCATTTTCTCTCCCATCATCTGCAAGATTAAAGCAAAACAAAGATTAAAAGTCTGCAGGTATGAGAGAGAGTGATGAGAATTATTGTTTTATTCAAGCACAGTGAGATACAATTAGCTGAACTAGGAGTGCTCTGGTAGCCTACTGGTTAAGACACATGTCATATAACTGCAATATCAATGGTTCAATTCTAGTGGCGGACCTCTATTGCCCCAGAAAAAATAGTATTTCATTTTTTTTAAAAAGATTAGCAGAACCACTGATGTAAAGAGCAAATGTTAATCAAAGTAGGGAATGTCAAACTGTTTCGTCATCAAATGCAGGAAATAAACAAAGTGTCCTCTTTCATGATAACATATGTTGTAATATGTGTCATGACAGACTTTCTCACTGTTGGCTCACTGAGACTCACTGTGAAGTTGTGGCCTCAGCTCTGAAGTCCAACCCCTCCCATCTGAGAGAGCTGGACCTGAGTGAAAACTACTTCCTGCATGATTCAGGAGTGAAGCTGCTGTCAGCTGGACTGGAGAGTCCAAACTGTAAACTGGAGACTCTGAGGTCAGTTCACTGGCTGTAGCTTTGGTAGTTTTTTTCTATATATTCAATTCAAATCCTTAACTGAAGTTTCAAATGTTTGATTCATAAATCTTCTGGATTTGCCTGAGCATGAGTCTGTAGAATTTAATTTCTTTTCAGGAGTTCAAAATCCACAGTCTTGTTCTGTGCAAAAATGACTTTCAAAGTTTAAACTAATATGAGGCTTCAGCAGTCTGAGTTACACATATCAAGTAAGTATCTGTGTTTCTTCAGGGTTTCCTTGCTGAGCTGCAGTGGAGGGATTGTAACTCAAAGAGGGAATTATGTACTAAATCTGTAACTTTGAGTCTGACAAATCAAGTGGGAGTCTACCAGACTGTCAAAGCCTCATATTAGCTTCAGCTATAATTATGAACTCATTTCCTACAGTGTAGCTGTGTTAGGAAAAGACCACTTCATAGTCAGTATGGACAGGAGTAATGATTACTGCCACTAATAACATGTTTTAATTACACATACTGTACCTACTAAACTACCAAATATATAAAGGAGGTCATGTAATAAATAATGAAGAGGTGTTTTGTCCAAGATGTCAGATTTAATATTGATCCTCTAAAGACTTGACTAAGTTCAGCAGCATGTTATTAATCAGTGTTGACATGAAAATGTGTCTGAATGTTGTGGTGAAATTTGACATTATGATGATGCACAATTACAAAATGACAAAGTCACTCTACTCATTTTAGAGAGAAACTCAATGATGAGGACATAATAATGTTGAACTACACATTTAACACCTGAACACATCTGATTGGATTATAAATAGATTTTAATTTACATCATTTATTCTCTATTCAGACTGAGTCACTGCAGTTTGTCAGAGATCAGCTGTGCTTCTCTGGCCTCAGCTCTGAAGTCCAACCCCTCTCATCTGAGAGAGCTGGAGCTGAGAGATAACAAGCTTCAGGATTCAGGAGTGAAGCTGCTGTCCGATCTTAAGGAGAGTCCACTCTGTAGACTGAAGACTCTGAGGTCAGTAGAGAGTTGGAGTCAGTCCGTGCTGGTTTCAGCAGTATTTTATTACACAATACTGGATGTGCTGCATCACTGACTGACAGCTGATGAAGTGAGTCTCACTAAACACTGATTTATGACCTCTGTTGTTTCTTCTTCTCTCATCAGATCGTGATGATCTCTTGGAAGAGTGTGAGTGAACATCCAGGAGTGTGTGTTGAGAGAAGATTAGCTGGATCCTGATGATCCATCTGGACCGGAGTCTGGATCTGGATTTTGTCATCTTCACTTGAGTCTCTTAACTGACTACAAACTGAACAGTTATCTCTGGATTTTGTTGAAGTCAGAACTTTACAGATTCGTTATACATGAGCTGTTTGATGCAGGAAATACTTTTAAAAAACAGGTGTTATAAGTCAGACTCTGACCCTGGGCCCATATTTATCAAGCGTCTCAGAATCGCACTGAGAGTTAATGAGGACTAAAACTAATTTATGAAGCAGAAGAGAATTTTCTTTTTCTTTGACACTTACTTGTATGTCTAATTGAGTATGGATATTGTGTACTCCACAGGCACCTCTGATCACCAGGGAGTCAGTCAAGAGCAAGTGAGTACACTGGTCCACTTGTCCTCGGGACTTACTACTCAGCTTTGTAGTGGTTTGGGAGAATAGCAGAGTATGGGCCTAAAATACCAGGGCTGTTTTTTTTTTATTCCAGTCAAGTCCTGTCAGAAAGTCAGAATTGGATTTTTGTATAAAAACAAATCATGTTTCTCTCAGAAGTCAGAAGACCATTTTACAATCTACAATTATGTCTGCGGTTGATTATGGTGATATTGTATATATGCAGCTTCTACCTCTACCTTTAAAGCCTCTCAACGCTGTGTATCACACTGCTGCGCTTCATCACAGGTGATAAATTCCTCACTCACCATTGCATCTTATAAAAAAGTTGGGATGGTCCTTAACAAACAGAAGGGAGCAGCATTGTATATTGTTTATTTATAAGGCTCTACTGCAAAAACTGCCCAGTTACCTCTGCTCTCTGGTCACATTTAAATACACTTCTTACAGGTCACAGGACATTTTAACATCAGCTGTTGTTCACACTGAACTTGGAAAAAGTGGGTTCAAATACTCTGCTGCGTGGAAAGAGCTGCAGAAAATGTGAAGTTACACATTTGAATTTTACTTAAACATTTTAAAAGGCTGTACTTAGTTATTTGCAGTCCCACTTGTGATTGCTTTTCTTAATGTGAAAATAATGCCTAATGTGTGTCTGTGAATTATCTGTGTGTTTGTCTCTGATTAAACTGTATATGTTTATTCTTGTACACAGGTCTCTCTTGAAAAAAATCCCAATCTCAGTGAGACTACCTGTTTATATAAAGGATTAAATAAAAACTAGTGCAGTGCCCATTCAAAACGTGCCTGTTCTGTTGCTGAGCAATAACATTACACCTGCCATGACATAGTTGCATCCCCTAGCAATGCTAGAGTATACTCCCTCCAGCAAAGGTGGTCTGCCACAAAGATTAGATGTCACAGTCAGTGATTAAACTCTGATGTCATGCACACCTTCCACAATGGAAGATGAAACTGACGGTTAAAATCACACTTCAAACTGATTACATGCAGTAAATTGAACATTTCATGTGCAGACAGCCATAACAATTATTCAGAATTTCAACTTCATACAGTGTCCTCCACAAATATTGGTAAGCTTTTTAAAAAAAAAAATTTAAAGAGCAGAAAAGACAAAAAAAAACTGTCATTCATCAATGCAATGAATATATATAAATAAATAGATAAATATAGCATTTAGCTGAACTGAAATGATTCAAAAGAAAGAATCAATCTTCAAATATTTTCTTAACCTTTTATACATAGCCTTTTTACATAGCCTTTTTTTAATATGTAGTCATTGCTAACAGCTAGCTATTTGGGACCAGGCTATTTCCAGGGACAAAAGCGTTAATTCCGAAAGTCTCACCTTTTATGGCTGTGTTCTTTACATCAAATGTCTTATGTTCCCAGATTCAGCAAAATCAGGGATATTTGATGGTGATACCCAGGACACAATTAATGATGTATGTATGATAAACTGGAGTGCTTTTCCCCGCCTGAAATAAAAAAACGTGTCTATCGTCTATAAAAAATTGTTGCACTTTTATCTAATTAATCTGATATTAACCAGATCAAGGCAGTGGAGCTTAATCACACAGCAAAGGCCATATATTTAATGAGTGAGGTGATAGTTTATGTCGATAACGAGATGAGATCTGTTAGGATCAGCAGCTGATTAACTGATTGACCAAATCCAAAACTTGCTACTTAATATAGTTTTAGTGTGTTTTATGTTTGATTTTTTTCTTTCTTCTGTGTACAACATCTTTGAGTTCCTTAAAAGCACTTAATAAACATAATGTATTATAAATCAAAATTGACTTGACTTCTACAGCAGGTATTTGGTCAGAAGCAAAAGTATTTGATCAATTAAGATGTAACACTTACTTTAACCCTTCCTATTTAGCATTTATAAGCAGTATATAAACAGTTAAATGTTTTTTAATTATGATGCAGTTGTAAGCAGTTTAAAGCTCACTGACACCTTTAAATCTGCAGTAACTGATTTTTTGTCCACTAGTTTTCATCCGAAACAAGGAGTGAACAACTCTGACATATCAGCTTGTAAGTTGATATGTTAAACTTGGCAAACAGTTGCTTATTTTCACATCCAGCAGTTACGGAGCAACATTATCATTCATTTGGAGTCGTGTTTCTGTCCACCTGGTGAATGTAAGTCCAATATTCACTCTCCTTTAGCTGTTTTTGCTCTCTACCAACTCCTGAGGGAAATATCTGGCTCTTTAGCTGCTAAATGCTCCACTATGTTCACCAGCTAGTCTACAGCTAAGTCTTCACCCTAAATTTAACGATTTACATTATGGGGACTTGTTTTTTGCCCCCAAAAGGGAGGCAGGTCTCCACATGTGCCTGTGAAAACAAATTTATGTACTCACAACATGAGGAATACCTGGTACACACACACACACACACACACACACACACACACACACACACACACACACACGACTTTCAGTAAAGAAGGCGGGAGGAACAAATAGGGAGGAACACTAAAAGTTCCCTTTTAGTGTTCCTCCCTATTTGTTCCTCCCGCCTATTCAGACTCATTCAGACTCCATCTTAAAGTCGACAGAACAGAAAGAGGAAAACAGCAAGTCTGAGGTAGGGTGAATGTTAATATTAGGACTGCGTATTATGATCACAGTCATTATTGATTAATCTGCTGTTTATTTTTCGGATTAATAGTTTAGTTGATTAAACTGTGTCAGAAAAATATGAAATCACAGTGTTTTCTTTAAATATTGTTTATATTTGAAGAAAACATCTTTTTTTCTTTTCCTGGTTTCTATGTCCTCACAGTGATGTAACATGGTGCACTGCTGCAGTCAAAATAGAGAGAAGTTACAGTTAAGAATGACTCAGATGTTTATCTGAAGTCTGTTTGTTGGAATGTAAACCACAGTCAGAGTTTATCTTTGTGATGGCTGAAAACATACATGGTTGTAGTTAAAGTAATGTAAACTAATAAGAAACTACTAATTTGAGAGTTAGAACTGGGTTTACTATATTGTGTATGTGTGTGTGTGTGTATCCAGTGTTACTGGTTTATCTCCTCTCACTGACACTATTACCATTACTGCTACTGTCAATATAAAGGCTAATATTTCTATAACTGCAGGGGTTTTCAAAGTCCAAGACTGCGGGGCTCCCCTCAGACAAAGCTTGGAAAAAGGCAATGGAAAAAAAAAGATTTAAAAAGAATTGTATAATGGAAGATCATTCCAGGAAAGGCAGTAATAGGGTGCATCCTTCATCAATGTCTTATTCAGAGACATTTCAAATGTAGAGCAAAAATACTTGCTGTGAGGTTTAGCCACAGTTGCTTCCTTTCCTGGCATTCAGCCGATAGAAAGAAGTCAAGCGGACTCCAGGAAATGTGAAAACAGGAAGCAGTCATTACTTCAATACATTGTGTAAAGCACATTAAACTGCCTTTGTGCGTAAAAATTTGCTGTATAAATAAACCTGCCTTGCAAGTTTTGGCATCTAGCTCAACCAGAGGAAACAGTATGAGTGTTTATCGAAAAAAACTATAGCAGCACCAGTAGGTGATACAGGAGGTTCAGTGGTTCCTCAAATCATAATTGTGACAAGCATCTTTCCTTTTGAGTTGTCCTTGAGAAAGACACTGTATGCCTGTAGGCTCATGATCAGCAGCTGACCTCTGACCTCCCAGTTTAAGCACCAGGAATGACAATGGTGAAGTGTAGTATCTCATCATTATTTTCCCTTCAGGTTTTTGCAGGCCAAACAGCTCCCCTCAGCGCCCAACGTCATCAGCTGACCATTCATGAACTCCTGTAGAGGTATGTGAGGTAAAAGTATAAACGTTTATCCTTAAATGTGCTGTAAAACCAGGAGAGGGCAGCACTTAATAAAAACTATATACAGTATATATAAATATATAGAACAGGGTGCGAACTACTGGGGAACCAGGGGGAGCTGCCCTGAAAACATCATTTGTGAAATTTTGCCATGCATTTCTATTTTTCTGTATCTTCATCATCATGGATCATGCATACAATTATTAAGGCTGTTATTGATGTATGATTCATGCATGAAGGTGATTCATCATTAATTCACTTTAATGAAGATACCGGCATGCATGCTATTCTTGCCATCACTATCGAAGTGTAGTGGTGCAATATTATTAACTTAACTCACTTTAACTCAAAGATCAGAACAAAACAAACTTTCCTAGTCCCACTCAGTCTGCAAATTTCTCTGCATTTCTCCAAATTGCCATTAATTATTTCTCTGTTTTGTAGTCAGTATACAGATATGTCAAAAAGAAAACAAGGAAGCTTACTCGTAAATTTACCCAAGATTTCCCTCCCTATTAAAAAAAAAAAAGTGAGCTCCCCTGAAACCATGGCATAGTTCGCAGCCTGACTATAGATATACTCATATAATATGAAATACAGACACCAAAAGCCTCACACTTGGTACGTGGCTGCAAAAAGTTTGTTGTTTGCTTCCTCACAGAGGATGTAAATGTCTTCAGCTAGAATTCCTGTGATAATGTGTGGATTGTCAGGAGTTTTCAGTGGTGAAAGACTGAAACTATGAAAATAACCAAAGTTGTGTGACCTGTTTGTTCAAGCAGTAGATTATTTACATTTAACATGCGCATGTACAAAACTCATGCCGGTAAAGTGGCATAAGATGAGATAAATAATCATCCCAGAGGGAAAACTGAATACATGTCCTTCCTATTTAAAATTTCTCTTATTTTTAGCAGGGGGCCATAATGGTGAAACTTAAAGAGGAGCTCTGGAAAACTCTGCAGGAATTAAATAAAGATGAGTTTAAGAATTTCAAGTGGTTCCTGAAGCAGGATGACATCCTGGAGGGCTCTAAAGGCATCCCAGTGGCTCAGCTGCAGAATGCAGAAACGCAGGACACAGTGGATCTAATAGTACAGAAATATCAGGATTCTGGAGCTCTGCAGGTAACCATGAAGGTTTTAGAGAAGATCAGCAGGAATGATCTGGTGCAGTGTTTACAAAACTCCCACTCAGCACCAAAAGGTAAGTTAGGGGAAGGAATCTGAAAAAGCAGTGTCACATGCATTTCACACACAAAGCTGCTGCTGTACTGCATGTATACACACTGATAGTTGTTCAAATCTAAATTTTTCTTCTCTTATAGCAGATGGTGATCTGCAGAAGGTTTCAGATCCATATAAGATCAGTCTGAGAAGGAAATGTCAACATGTGACTGAAGGAACTGATGAATCAGGAGGTAGAACCCTCCTCAACAGGATCTACACTGAGCTCTACATCACAGAGGGAAAGAGTGAAGAGGTTAATACCCAACATGAGGTGAGACAGCTTGAAACAGCTTCCAAGATGGAGACCCTTCATGACACTCCAATCAAGTGTCACCACATCTTCAAAGTCTTACCTGACCAACAAGAACACATCATTAGAGTCGTTCTGACAATTGGTGTCGCTGGCGTTGGAAAAACCTTCTCAGTGCAGAAGTTCACTCTGGACTGGGCAGAGGGCTTGGAAAACCAAGATGTCAGCCTTGTGATTATGTTTTCATTCAGGGAGCTGAACTTGATCAAAGATGAGCAGTACAGTCTCCTCATGCTGATCCATGATTTCCACCCAACATTACAGAAGGTCACAGCAGAAAAGTTCACTGACTGTAAAGTTTTGTTCATCTTTGATGGCCTAGATGAAAGCAGATTTTCACTGAATTTCAAGAACAGGAAGGTCGTGTCTGATGTCACACAGATGTCATCAGTCAACATGCTGTTGACAAACCTAATCGAGGGGAATCTTCTTCCCTTGGCTCTCGTCTGGATAACTTCCCGACCCACAGCAGCCAATCAGATCCCTCCTACATGTGTTGACAGGGTAACAGAAGTACGAGGCTTCACTGACGCCCAGAAGGAGGAGTACTTCAGGAGGAGATTCAGTGATAAAGAGCTGTCCAGCAGAATCATCTCACACATCAAGACATCCAGGATTCTCCACATCATGTGTCACATCCCAGTCTTCTGCTGGATCACTGCGAGAGTTGTGGAACACATGTTGACTACAGACCAGAGAGGAGAGCTGCCAAAGACCCTGACTGACATGTACTCACACTTCTTGCTGGTTCAGACAAAGAGGAAGAAGCACAAGTATGATGAGGGACATGAGACGAGTGCACAGGAGCTGACGGAGGCTGACAGGGAAGTTCTTCTGAAGCTAGGGAGGCTGGCGTTTGAACAACTGGAGAAAGGAAACATCATGTTCTACCAAAAAGACCTGGAGCAGTGTGGTCTTGATGTCACAGAGGCCTCGGTGTTCTCAGGATTTTGTACAGAGATCTTTAAAAGAGAGAGTGTGATCTTCAAGAAAACAGTGTACTGCTTTGTTCATCTGAGTGTTCAGGAGTTTCTGGCTGCAGTCTACATGTACCACTGTTATACCAACAGCAACACTGAGGTACTGAAGGGCTTCCTGGGAAAATACTACAGTAACTCATCCCTGGATGACATCCTGAAGAGAGCCATGGATAATTCTCTTGAAAGTAAAACTGGCCACCTGGACCTGTTTGTTCGCTTCCTTCATGGCCTATCTCTGGAGTCCAACCAGAGTCTCTTAGGAGGCCTGCTGGGTCCGACAGAGAACAGTCCAGAAATCATCCACAAAGCCATCAACAACCTGAAGAAGATGAACACCTTTAGAATCTCTCCTGACAGAAGCATCAACATCTTCCACTGTCTGATGGAGATGAACGACCGCTCAGTACATCAGGAGATCCAAGAGTTCCTGAAGTCAGAGAACAGATCAGAGAAGAAACTCTCTGAGACCCACTGCTCAGCTCTGGCCTACATGCTGCAGATGTCAGATGAGGTTCTGGATGAGTTGGACCTGAAGAAGTACAACACATCACCTGAGGGACGACGGCGACTGATCCCAGCTGTGAGGAACTGCAGAAAGGCTCGGTAAGTCCAGATGTGATTAGCATTATAAATCAGTGTAGATTAGTAATTTAGTTCTTCAAATAATAATAATATAATAATATAAAATTCTAATCATTGTTAAAACAGTGCTCTTATTGTTTGTAGCCAAAATAATTTGTCAGTTATATTTAGTCTCAGATGTTCTTGAGCTGTTTCAAATGTTTGAGTGTAAATAATGTTGATTTTTTGGTTGGTTGTGTTTATAGCTATTAAGTTAATGAACACAGTTATTCTATTTATTTCTAGTAATTACTGGATTTTACAGTATTTTCTTCTATTTATCTTCCTTTGTGTGACGGAGGCGTTATTGAAACCTGGTAAAACAAATGAAGGACTTTAGAGGTTGTGATTGAGGTTGTATTACAGCAGCATTTTATCACAACATATATCAGTATTTTACAATTATCAGTGAATTCAGTAAGTATTATTATATGAGTAGGTTCTGTAAATCATATATAATCAGACAGACACTGTTTTTACCACTATGATTAAGAGTTTAAAATAAGATCTGTATCATTTTCCAAAAAAGTCAGAGAGAATTGCTTTCATCATCATGTTTTTCTTAATGGTTTCTGAGACATTTCATGGTGAGCATGGAGGATCAGCAAATCAGCAAACTGATTCAGTAATGTCAGTTATACAACAATGTCTAAAGTTTACTAACATTAACCAACATTAGCCTCCATAAACTACTGGTCATACGAGACAAAACCCCTGAGTGTGTTGAACCGAGCAATGGTGCCTTTTATTTCTCATGAATTCAACTTTTTATTTTAAAGAGGGAAGTTGGGTTACATAGTCTTTTTTATATTTTGTTCATCACAAAAAGAAACTCTCAGGTGTTTTCTCTCTTGTTGGTGTAGCAGGAAATGCACAGAGGTCTGATGAATATATAAAAGCAGAATGGTAGAATTCAGACTATTTAAAGAGATCTTATACACATTAAAGGTCAATGTTATGTTTTTAATGCTTAAACCCTGATAACATGTTTCTGATGACATCATGTTGAAAATAATTAAACCTTATTGGTTTGTTAATTGTGTTTGTGTGCTGAATCAGTTTTTCAGATTCTCAGAAAAGAATTTTGACAACTAAACGTCATGCAGTCATCTGTCATGCAGATCTTAATATTTAATTACATTAATATTTAATTATGTACAGGTCTAATATAGTCAAGCCATTTGTTTCATTTGTGTTTGTCAACAGTCACTAAATTTTACCACTTATGAATGTGAACCTGACAGCAGCACGTAGCAAAGAGATGATCTTTCTCAACTGTAACTGTTCACTGAGTCGAACTGAGTAAAAATATCCTGGAGTCAAATTAAAAATAGTGGACAGTAAAAATGTCTTTCTAATCAAGATGGCCTCATGCTAACTTTGTGGAGACAGACATGGGATCAGATCACACAGAGAGACTGTGCACATGCCTCAATGTAACTCCATTTTCTCTCCCTTCATCTGCAAGATTAAAGCAAAATGAAGATTAAAAGTCTGCAGGTATGAGAGAGTGATGAGAATTATTGTTTCATTCAAGCACAGTGACATATGATTAGCTAGAACTAGGAGTGCTCTGGTAGCCTAGTGTTACACCCTAAGAGTGGGGCGGTTAAGATACATGCCATATAACTGTAATATCCACAGTTTGCTTCCAATGGTGGATCTTTGTTGCATGTCATTCCCTGTCTCTCTCTCTCTCTCTCTCTCTTCCTGTTTGCTAAGTTATCTCTTAACTGTCGCTTTCCATTAAAGGAATAAAATGCCCCAGAAAAAAAAAATTAAATAAAAAAAAAAGATTAGCTGAACCACTGATGTGAAGAGCAAATATTAATCAAAGTAGGGAATGTCAAACTGTTTTGTCATTAAATGCAGGTAGTAAATATAAAGTATCCTCTTTTATGATAACATATGTTGTTATAACATATGTTGTAATATAATTGTAATATTATATATGTCATGACAGACTTTCTGACTGTGGACTCTCAAAGACTCACTGTGAAGTTGTGGCCTCAGCCCTGATGTCCAACCCCTCCCATCTGAGAGAGCTGGACCTGAGCTACAACAAGCTTCAGGATTCAGAAGTGAAGCTTCTGTCTGCTGGGCTGGAGAGTCCAAACTGTAGACTGGAGACTTTGAGGTCAGTTCACTGGCTGTAGCTTTGGTAGGTTTTTTTATATATTCAATTCAAATCCTTAACTGAAGTTTCACGTTTGGTTAATAAATTTTCGGGATTTGCCTGAGCAAAAATTTGTACAATTTAACTTCAAAATCCACAGTCTTGTTCTGTGTAAAATGACATCCACAGTTTAAACTAATATGAGGCTTCAGCAGTCTGAGTTGTAACTTAGTACTTCTGTAACTTAGAGTCAGACAAATAAAGTGGGAGTCTACAGACTGTCAAAGCCTCATATTAGCTTCACCTGAACTTATGAACTAATTTCCTACAGTGTAGCTGTGTTAGGAAGAGACCACTTCACAGTAAGTATAGACAGGAGGAGTTATTACTGCCACCAATAACATGTTTTATTACACATACCTACTAAACGACCAAATACAGCAAGAAGGAAGACGTGTAATAAATAATGAACAGGTTGTTAGTCCAAGATATCTGATTTCATATTGATCGTCTAATTACAAACTTGACTGAGTTCAGCAGCATTTTATGAATCGTTGTTGACATGAATGGGTGTCTGAATCTTGTGGTGACATTTGGATGATGTCTGTAGAAGGCTGACATTATGATGATCATTTTAGAGAAAAGCTCATTGATGAGGACATAGTAGACAACTACACATTTAAAACCTGAACACATCCGATTGGATTATAAATGAATTTTAATCTACATCATTTGTTCTTTATTCAGATTGAGGGGCTGCAGGTTGTCAGAGATCAGCTGTGCTTCTCTGGTCTCAGCTCTGAAGTCCAACCCCTCCCATCTGAGAGAGCTGCAGCTGAGTGAAAACAAACTGCAGGATTCAGGAGTGAAGCTACTTTGTGATCTTCTGGAGAGTCCAAACTGTAGACTGGAGACTCTGAGGTCAGTTTACTGATTGTGTTACTATTGTTGATTTTAATGTTTTACAACTGAACCTAATTTATGTACATACATAACTTACATCCATGAAGATAATTTTCTTTTTTCCATATTTTCATGTTTTTACTATACAAGGTTTAGTCTGTAGTTATAAAAGATGACTGATTCTTAAAGAAACTGTAGAAAATGTCCACCGTTAGTTGTTAAAATAAATTAATGTTCATAATATTTGGTAAAAAGTCACATATTTATATAGAAGATTCTCTAAACAAAATCTGTTTTAAATTGAAAATGTTTACTTGCTGAAGGACAAATATTTTTTTATATATATTCTTTAATGTGTTTTAATATCTGATTATTGATACTGATCCTGCAGAACACATACACACACACACACACACACACATTGGGACACGGAGAGATCAATGCAGGTGTTGAACGTATTTTTTCATGAATCGGTGTTGACATGACTGTGTCCGAATGTTGTGGTGACATTTGGATGACGTCTGTATAACACTGACATTATGACACCAATAACATGTTTTATTACACAAACCTACTAAGCTACCATATACAGGAAGGAGGTCATGTAATAAATAATGAACAGGTTTGTTTTTATGAATCAGTGTTGACATGAATATGTGTCTGAATGTTGTGGTGACATTTGGATGATGTCTGTAGAAGGCTGACATTATGATGATCCACAATAACACAATGACAATGTCACTCTGCTCATTTTAGAGAAAAGCTCATTGATTAGGACATAGTAATGTTGAACTACACATTTAAAACCTGAACACATCTGATTGGATTATAAATGGATTTTAATCTACATAATTTATTCTTTATACAGATTGAGTCGCTGCAGTTTGTCAGAGATCAGCTGTGCTTCTCTGGTCTCAGCTCTGAAGTCCAACCCCTCCCATCTCAGAGATCTGCAGCTAAGTAAAAACAAACTGCAGAATGCAGGAGTGAAGCTGCTGTGTGATTTTCTGGAGAGTCCACACTGTAGACTGAAAACTCTTAGGTCAGTTCACTGACTGTCTGTTACTATTGTTGATCTTAACGTTTAACAACTGAACCCAATTTATGTACATACATAACTTACATCCATGAAGTTTGTTTTCTTTTTTCCATATTTAATTTTTTTACTGTACAAAGTTTAGTCTGTAGTTATAACAGATGACTGTAGAAAATGTCTACTGTTAGTTGTTAAAGTAAATTAATGTTCATAATTTTTGGTAAAGAGTCACATCTGTACACAGAAGATCCTCTCAAATAATATTATCTGTTTTAAATTGATAAAATGTACTTGCTGAAAGAGAAATACTTTTTTAAGTTTACATTAATTTTAATGTGTTTTCATGAATGTTTGTTTACTGAAATTGATCCTTCAGAACACACACACAGACACAGAGAGATCAATGCAGGTGTTTAAAGTATGAATATAATATGTTGTATGTATCAGTGTTGACATGAATATGTGTCTGAATGTTGTGGTGACATTTGGATGATGTCTGTAGAAGGCTGACATTATGATGATCCACAATAACACAATGACAAAGTCACTCTGCTCATTTTAGAGAAAAGCTCATTGATGAGGACATAGTAATGTTGAACTACACATTTAAAATCTGAACACATCTGATTGGATTATAAATGAATTTTAATCTACATCATTTATTCTTTTTTCAGATTGAGGTGCTGCATGTTGTCAGAGATCAGCTGTGCTCCTCTGGCCTCAGCTCTGAAGTCCAACCCCTCCCATCTGAGAGAGCTGGAGTTGAGTGAAAATGAGCTGCAGGATTCAGGAGTGAAGCTGCTGTGTGATTTTCTGGAGAGTCCAAACTGTAGACTGGAGACTCTGGAGTCAGTTCACTGACTGTCTGTTACTATTGTTGATCTTAATGTTTAATAACTGAACCTAATTTATGTACATACATAACTTACATCTATGAAATTAATTTTCTTTTTTCCATATTTCATTTTACTAGTGTAGTTTAGTCTATAGTTATAACAGATGACTGACTCTTAAAAAAATGTAGAAAATGTCCACTGTTAGTTGTTAAAGTCAATTATGTATAATGTTATGTCACATCTGTATACAGAGAATCTTTTTCAATTAATATCTGTTTTAAATTGATTACTTTTACTTGCTGAAGGAGAAGTATTTATTATATTCTTTATGGCGTTTTAATGAATAATGTCTGATCATTGATGTTGATCCTTTAGAACACACACACACACACACACAGAGGGACACAGAGAGAACAATGTAGGTATTGAAAGTATTGTTTTATGAATTAACATGAATGCTGACATGAATATGAATGTTGTGGTGACATTTGGATGATGTCTGTAGAAGGCTGACATTATGATGATCCACAATAACACAATGACAAAGTTACTCTACTCATTTTAGAGAAAAAGCTCATTGATGAGGACATAGTAATATTGAACACATTTAAAACCTGAACACATCTGATTGGATAATGAATGTATTTTAATCTACATCATTTATTCTTTATTCAGATTGAGGTGCTGCAATTTCTCAGAGATCAGCTGTGCTTCTCTGGTCTCAGCTCTGAAGTCCAACCCCTCCCATCTGAGAGAGCTGGATCTGAGTAACAACAACCTGTTTGACTCAGGAGTGAAGCTACTGTGTGAATTTCTGGAGAGTCCACACTGTAGACTGGAGACACTGAGGTCAGACAACATTTTTACTTCTGTGCCAAGATTAAAGATGTGAAAGTTGTGGGGACACTAAACTGCAGACATAAAGCTGATATTTTGCTGATCCACACTGAGGATCTTAATGGGAAAGTCTATTTTCTTCTTCGGTTGTTTAGTCCATTGACAGTGTCAGAGCAATGTTGAGCTGCACATTTAAAACCTTCATTTAACAAGAAAAAATCTACACTGGATAAATCACTCTGACACTCTTAAACTCTGTGTTTTTTCTTATATTCAGATTGTGGGGCTGCAGTTTGTCAGAGATCAGCTGGGCTTCTCTGGCATCAACTCTGAAGTCCAACCCCTCCCATCTGAGAGAGCTGGTGCTGTGGGGAAACAACCTGCAGGATTCAGATGTAAAACTGCTCTCTGATCTTAAGGAGAGTCCACACTGTAGACTGGAGACTCTGAGGTCAGTAGAGAGTTGGAGTCAGTCCGTGCTGGTTTCAACAGTATTGTATTAAATACAGTTAGTATTAAAGCAAAGATCCAGTATTTCTTGGTGAACCTCCAACCTTCTCAGTGGCTGCTTTTCTCAGTGAAGCTGTGAATGGAGAATGGTGACAGGCTTCAGGACTGGACAGAAAGACTTCTTCTGGTCTCAACAGGACTGAAGTCCCTGCTGCTCTTTATACTGGATGTGCTGCATCACTGACTGACAGCTGATGAATTGAGTCTCACTAAACACTGATTTATGACCTCTGTTGTTTCTTCTTCTTTCATCAGATCGTGATGATCTCTTCGAAGAGTGTGAGTGAACAGCCAGGAGTGTGTGTTGAGAGAGGATCAGCTGGATCCTGATGATCCATCTGGACCGGAGTCTGGATCTGGATTTTGTCATCTTCACTTAAGTCTCTTAACTGACTACAAACTGAACAGTTATCTCTGGATTTTGTTGAAGTCAGCACTTTACAAATTTGTTATACATCAGCTGTTTGATGCAGGAAAGATTTTTTTAAGAACAGGTGTTATAAGTCAGACTCTGTCCCTGGGCCCATATTTATCAAGTGTCTCAGAATCGCACTGAGAGTTAATGAGGACTAAAACTAATTTATGAAGCAGAAGAGAATTGACTCTGACTTTCAGCAGGAGAAGGATTACTCCTAGGAGAGAGTGATCTTAATTAAGATAACAGGTAATTTGACTCCGCTGCATGAAATGAGCTTGGTTCAGCCACATGGTTTCACAGGATGTAATAGTGCTGCATCTTGCACATATTGTCACATCCTGCCGAGATTTTCTGTTGGTGTTTGGATTTTAGTTTTGTTCCTGTTTTATTTTGAAATGTTTTCTCCTTGTGTTTTGTTACCTCCTGTGTTTTCCTGCCTTTGTTGATTATCACATGGATTTGGGACTCTGTGTTCTTTGGGTTTTCTGTGTTACACTTATGTTGGCTAATCTTTTGGTTAAGCTCGCTTATGTTATTTGACTTTGAAAGACTTTCTTGCATTCTCGGTTGGATTTGGTTTGCTCTGTGTTTCCCTTGTGTGTTCCTTTGCTCCTCTTGTGTTCATGTGCTCCTCCTCTCACCTGCCCTGCATTACCCTCGTTAGCCCTGCCCTGCTCTGTGTTTTCGCCACACCTGTCCTGTATCAGTTTTGTCAGTCCTGCCCTGCTCCCAGTGTCTTTCCCAGCCAATCACTCCCAGCCTGCCCTTGTGTGTTGCCACCTGTTCCCTGTTGTCCAATTAGTTCAGTTTTCAGTTCAGTCAATGTTGAATCATCTGTTCAGTTCTCCTGTGTCTCAGTTTTGATTTTGTTTAATAAATATTCACGTTATAATGTGATAACTTACATTGTTATAACCTGAAACTCATGTTTGAAAGAGAAAATGGTGTGTGGAGCATGGATAAATTGAGGAATATGGCTCATTTACACAAATGGTTTTAAGTTGTACTTGGCAAGATTCTGCTGTTATTGAGCATGGTGGATGATATTGGATAAGTATGTGTACACTAAGAAAGATCTTAAAATGCATGGCGCTGTACAGAAAGATGAATGAATCTGACCCTCTGGAGGTAGCGTCATTTCTCATTGATCAGCTGGAGTGGCATTATTATTCAGCTGACACTGGAAGAGCCACCAGAGTCCGGAAGCACTAACACACACGCCAAGGAGCGCATAGGTCACTGTCTTCTGACTACTTTTAAGAAGTGTTTACTCAGAGGGTGCATAAAGGCAGATCTCTCTCCATAGCCTTCATGGAAGGATGAAATGGCCACAGCATGTTTTAACCATAGATAGAGCCACACTTCTATCTACCAACAGCTGGAGGAAAATCAACACAAGATAGAGGGCAGAGGGAGATGTGTGCCCCTCTCAACACACCAGCACTTAAAAGCGGGCCATTTCATGCATAAGAGGCTGTAGTAGAGTGCCAAGTGCCAGTTCACAACTGGAGTACATCAAGGGGAGTCCACCTCCGCCCGAGACCAATTTATCACATTATAACATGAAACGTTTCATGTAGTATCAAGTTAAATAGTATATTATTATAATGTGATAAGTTTGTATGTCATAATAACGTGAAAAACATCTTATTTATAACAATAAACCTTTCACTTTATAATGTGATACTGATCCGTTTTTCTTCTTCTGGAGTGGCAGCAATAAACTTCCGTAAACAAAATTAATCTGAGTTTCTAGCGCCAAATTGATCTGCATTTACTATAGTCAGCAGTGATGTTGTCATTGTGTTTGTGTTATTAATGTCAGACATTAAAGTAACGCCTAATGTATGATTATATGTACAGTAAGCATACATATTTCCTTTCTTCATATTTTATGTGTTATGTTTGCTCAACAGGTGACTAAATGCCATTATATATCTAGGCAAACAATTAAGTTCAAGCACTTTTTTCAGTATTTTTGGATACTATTTACCGCTTTCTGATTGGCTGCTCTTTGTGATCAAATAGAAGACCTAATTAAAGTTTGAATGTCAAATTTCTAACCATTGCATTTGTTTAACACATAAATATAATTTCTATTCACATGGCTTTTTTGATCCCTTAGAAACTAATGATAATGATAATTCAACTGTCCAGTTAAATCAAATCTGTTATTTGGTATCCAATGACATGCTTTTTTAATGATATAACACAGAATAATAATCAACATTAATATTGAAGGAAGACAATTAACTTTGTGCATGTTCTGCTCTTACCTCTCAGACCAGAATCATAATACAAATAAAGTTTGCCTTTGCTTTTACATGAAATATAAGCCCCTTACAATAATAGTAAGGTGACAGTACAAGAAGTACAACACGTACTAAACATTTGTGGTAAACACCTGCAAAACTTCTCATGAGAAAGTTTCACTTTGCATAAGGGAAGTCAGTCATCTGCACATCCTTAGCATCAGTCGTGTGGTTTTCACAGTGCACTGTCGTTGACTTTTTGACCTATCAAAGATGAGGCGTAGGCATAAAAATGAGATTAACTTTCTTTCTTCGTTTATCTTGCTGAAGCAGAAAGAAGCACATTTCCCACCATAGATGTGAATTATGTTATGTTTTGTTTTCTACTTGTAAATCTTTTTGGAGTCGGTCTGATGCTTCATGCCTTTGGTCACGTAGATGGGGGCGGGGGGTTCCTGTACAAAACAAAGATGACAAGAGGTGGTGGTTTGTAAAAGATTTAAGCTTTATAAGGGAGGGACTGGAAATTCAACAGGAAGAAGAAAGAAGAAGCTGAGGTCTAAACAGCATCTAACTCTGCTTGACTGAATATCAGAAACTTCATCTGGAAACTCAAAGGTAACTTTTAGTTAAAGTGTAAAATGGAATAATTTAACTGTATTGTTCATCTTTCTATATTTGAAGAAATCTGAATCCTGAATCTGAACACTGAATCCTGCTTGGTGAGTTTTATTAAATATAAATTAAAAAACACATTTATCTGTGCTCAAGCATAAAATCCCTCGAAACTGGTGGTCTTTAAATTGTATATGTAATTCTCTTTGTCTCTGCACTTTGGTGAGGTTGAATTTGGGAAGATTACTTTTTTCCGTCTTGTCTGATCAATCCTTGCTGTGTAAAAAGAAAATGGTAAATAAATGAGTATGTTCCTATAGTTCTAAGAATACTCCATAATAAGGCCATAATTAAATGTTGTAAGTTGAGACTTATTTTTAGAGGAGTGACTTCCATTTTGAAACGTTTTTAAAGAACAGAAAATCCTCAAGCTTTTGTCGTCCATCTGATAAAGTCGCAGATTTGAGTTGCATTTACCATGCAGGTCTTGAACAGTTGCACTGGTGAGAAGGCATGAGATGAAATAATCATTAAATCTGTATCTGTATAATTCATATTTTTATATTATTAAAGGATCAGATGAGTACTGTACATGTGATGTGAAAGGAGTTTCCATATTGATGAACTCACAGTAAATTACCAGACTCCCCTCAGCTACAATGAGCCTTTTAGAGTGTTTTAACTCTAAATGTAATTTTAACTAATTGTTTTGGTTTTTACACATTTAGAGACTTGCTGGTGAAAGTGGAAAAGCTAAAGAGATTCATATTTGTAGGCATGGACAAAGACACCACTCCAAATTGAAGCTAATGTTGTTCAGTGGCTGCTATGTAAAAAAAGGCACTGTGTCAACATGTTTGTCATATCAACTTACAGACAGGTGACAAATTAAAGGAAAAACTGGTACAGGTCCGAATACTTGACCCCTCCAGTGAGGGGGCCCGGGGTCACTGCAAATCAATACAAAGTTTTTCTGAGTCATGACCTTTATCCTATGATGAAACATTTCTATTGGGATGGGAGTGGTCTCTTCCAGGATGACAGTGCCCCAATTCATAGGGCACAAGGGGCCACTGAATGGTTTGATGAGTATGAAAATTATGTGAATCATATGCTATTTGCCTTAGCAGTCACCAGATCTCAACCCAACTGAACATCTATGGAAGACTTTGGACTGACGTGTTAGACAGTGCTCTCCACCACCATCATCAAAACACCAAATCAGGGAATATCTTTTTGAAGAATCCTTTTTTTGGTGTTCATCCCTCCAGAAGAGTTCAAGAGACTTGTAGAATCAATGCCAAGGCTAAGGAACACCATTCTTCCAAAAGATATTCCCTCATCTGGGGTTTTGATGCGGATTACATTAATAAATTACTGTTATTGGCTTTTTACTTGCAATCTTTTATTGCACTTACAGTAACGTAATGAGTGTTGTGTACTTCACATGGTTCACTGTCTCTCCTCTGCTTTGCTCAGTGGAGCACACACACACACAGAGCGCTCATCTCCGCCCACGGTGAAACAGAGGAGAGGAGAGAAACTCAGCGCGAAATGACAACAAAATTCAGTAAACGCTCACACTGAGCTGAAATTAAACAAGTGCATATAAATTAGGTAAACAACATAATAAAGACAGTCTCTACTGTGCTTTGCTGCCATTTATGGCCACGATGAATCACGATGTTATGAGGGTAGAGGCTCAGTGGTCGATGACTGTCAGCATTCGGCGATGGACGATGGCATCGCCAGAACCTTTGTATTATGTATTATGTGCTTTGCCTGAGTGTGGAAGTCAAGCCAAAGAGATGTGTGTGGAGAACATGGATGTATTATAAGAGCTCTTATGTAATACATCCATGGTTGAGAGTTATACAATGATCATATTGTCACTCAGAACAATCACTGTTTTCTATTTTTCAGTTTTAAAGGTCTGTCAGACTCCTAAACATTACAGTACTGTATGAAAGATTTAAAATATCCAAATGAAAACAAATCAAAGAAGTAAATATGTTGAAATACAGTACACATTGTTATATGTTATGTATGTTATATATTGTTATATTTCCATAAAATGATGTATGTATTTACTGTGTCATAATGAAAAGAAAATCAATGAGCTGAATTGTCCTTTTCATATGTGTTATTCAGTTATGACAGTTATTACAGACAATATGTAACATTGTAAATACCAACCTAAAAAGGAAATACACATTATAATGTTTATTATTTGTTCATCTTTTGTCCTGATGATTTAACCAGGAGAGTTCCATGCCAATCCAAGCCATAGAAGTGCTCAAACTATGAGTCACATAACATTGTCTATGGTAAAAAATAATGGGATTTTTACTCCAGGAACCAGGGGCGCCCAAAATAGCTCCTCCCATTTCCTCTTCAAACTCTATTAGCTGGATAATTCACACTGCTTTTAAAGAAAGCATGCATGTCCTAATTTAGCAGGTGAAGTTGTTACTCATGAAAATGTCTATAAACTATACAGTCAAACTACATGCATGCATCAGACTCTTCAAACAAATTGTGAATTTATAGGAGACAAAATGTTCAGAACGTGTCTCATATTCATGTTTCAGTTCTGACACAAACACCTAAACTGTGTTTCTAATTTGCACAACAGAAAATGCTCCAAAAAGGTGTTGAGTTCTGAAAACTCTTCATACAATCATCAAAATCACAGATTGAACCTGCTGAGTTTATTGATCTTCTCTGGTGTCACAAAGAGCTCAAAGAGAAATAACTTACTATTTGCAGATATTTCTTTTTATCTTCATTACGGACAGACAGTAATTTAAACTTGGCTGTTTGTGTGAGCAGGGAAAGAATAGTTAAAGAGTGCAAAACATGTTTTAGGAAATGTTGCAGTTCAGATTCAGCTATTTGCAAGGTGCCATGATGACATGAGATGGTTTATATGTTTCACTGAGTTGACAAGAAACTCTTCCCTCCTTTCTTTCTTTGTGTGTGAATGAAAACCATGTGTACATGTTAAACAGGAGGTGATTTACTCAATAGTTATGGTTAATTTACTGTACTTGAGGGCAATTTTTAGTCAGCATTTTCTCCTACTTTATACTTTTACTCATACATTTCTCAGGTAAATATTGTTCTCTCTACTGCACTAAATGTATCTGACAGCTGGAGTAACTTCTGACCTTGCAGATTAAGATTTTACCTACAAATTTAATTACATGATCATTTTAAAAAATATGCATTTATATAGATGAAACAGTGTACAAAGCAGTCCAAATTATCTCCATATGACCAGCTACATGTTTATGTATCAGCCATAATATAATATATAACTCTGGAGTTTGAACATCTGGGGGTGTGGAGTTAGAAAGAAGTGAGGTTACCAGACCTCCAGCCTACATTAGTCTCTACTAGTATAACACACCCGAATCTGTACAGTGGAGTGAATTGAGTTGTGTTGCATTGTGGGAAATGTAGGCACCAGGTTTTGACAGGAAAGAAGAATGTGTAGAATAAAAAAAATTCTGGTTCTGCTGCATTGATTTCAATCAAAAAATAAATAAATAAAGTTCAGTTTAAAAAATTGTATAATGGAAGATCATTCTAAGAAAGGCAGTAAGAGGGTGCATCCTTTAACAATGTCTTATTCAGAGACATTTCAGTTGTAGAGAAAAATACTTGCTGTAAGGTATAGCCACAGCTGCTTCCTTTCCTGTTGTTCAGCCGATAGAAAGAAGTTGACTCCAGGAAATGTGAAAACAGGAGTTGTCCTTGAAAAAGACACTGTATGCCCGTTGGCTTATGATCAGCAGCTGACCTCTGACCTTCCAGTTTAATCACCAGGAATGACAATAGTGAAGTGTAATATCTCATCATTATTATTTTTCAGGTTTTTGCAGGCCAGACAGCTCCCCTCAGTGTCCAACATTTTCAGCTGACCATTCATGAACTCCTGTAGAGGTATGTGAGGTTAAAATATTAAAGTTTATCCTTAAATGTGCTGTAATACCAGCAGAGGGCAACATGTCATAAAAACAAGATACTGCCCACTGAAAGTGCAACAATAAAAATAAGATATACTCATTTGATATAAAATACAGACACTAAAAGCCTCACACTTGAAACGTGGCTGCAAAACGTTTATTGTTTGCTTCCTCACAGAGGATGTAAATGTCTTCAGCTAGAATTCCTGTGATAATGTGTGGATTGTCGTGAGTTTTGCAGTGGTGAAAGACTGAAACTATGAAAATAACCAAAGCTGTGTGACCTGTTTGTTCAAGCAGTGGATTATTTACATTTAACATGCGCATGTACAAAAGTCATAATGGTAAAGTGGTCTGAGATAGATGTCCTTCCTATTTAAAATTTCTCTTATTTTTAGCAGGGGGCCATAATGGTGAAACTTAAAGAGGAGCTCTGGAAAACTCTGCAGGAATTAAATAAAGATGAGTTTAAGAATTTCAAGTGGTTCCTGAAGCAGGATGACATCCTGGAGGGCTCTAAAGGCATCCCAGTGGCTCAGCTGCAGAATGCAGAAACGCAGGACACAGTGGATCTAATGGTACAGAAATATCAGGATCCTGGAGCTCTGCAGGTAACCATGAAGATTTTAGAGAAGATCAGCAGGAATGATCTGGTGCAGCGTTTACAAAACTCCCACTCAGGAACAAAAGGTAAGTTAGGGGAAGGAATCTGAAAAGCAGTGTCACATGCATTTCATAAATGATTACATGAGTTATGAGTTACAGTGTTATATTATTAGTAATGTGTTAAAAAATAATTTTAGAGATTGATTTGTTATTCTTTATGGTACGCCGCCTTCATTAAAAGAAAAAGTATCAGAACACAAAAAGTATTTCTTTAATGATTCACAAGCTTAAATAAATTTAGTTAGCTGTCCACCATTATGACTGGCATTGCAAAAAAAACCAATGAGCCAGCATGGCAGCAACGCCATGTTGCTTTTTTGGGTCAGGTTTGACTGGGTCAGATAGGTGCAGGTGTCAAATAGGTCCCTCTCAGGGCTTGCTCTAGAAGAGGGTCCCGGTTTTCCTTTTCCACACAAAGTTGCTCTGTCAGTTATCAGGAACGATCTGGTGAGGGAGTTACCAAACATCAGCTCAGGAGCAGAAGGTCAGTTACAGAAAGAGACAAAAATTACATCACATCCAGACAGCAGATCTGCGAGGATAAACAGCCTGTGTCTTTATATTTTTCATAATTTTAGATTCAGTCCAAACAGTAAGTATTTGGACAGTTACACATTTTTTTAGTTCTTCAGGTTCTGTGCTTCAGCACATTCAATTTAAAATAAAATAACTGATACTACATTAAAGATGCAACTTTAATTTGAGTAGGTTTACATCAACATAGAAAGAACTGTATAGTAGATATAGCCCTTTTAACACATAGTGCCTAAATTGCAGGGTTTCAAAAGTAATGTGACAGATACACATGAAATCAGACTAAACGATCATATAATGACGCAGACAAAATTATGCAAACAGATACTGGCGGCTTTGAGACATACAGTACTTCCTGGAGGCTGGTTTTACACTGTGCTGCTAATTTGGGTGGTCGTCATTGGATTATTGTTGATTGTGGGTGCAACTGTGGAAAACATGAATGAACTCTTGACAGTTGGGCAGTGATGTAATTCTGACGGGTGGTTACTACAAAGTAACCGTTATTGCTTACTGTTATCGGAGTTGTGGATCAGAGAAACTTTGAGTTTTAGTATGAATGAAAAGTGTGGTACAAATTAAATCTATTATTTTATTATTTATATTATTTCCCCAGATAGACTTCATGTCAGTTTCTCTGCCATGTACACACGTAACATGTACTCAACAAAAGACTGTAGATAGGGAACATGGAGCAGCTGAATGAAAGGAGAGATCATTACACAGAGCGATATGTCCTTGTATTTAAAGTCCAAATAAAACTTATACTAACACAAAGTATAATCAAGGAGTCTAAATAAGTTGGTTTAACATTTTACTGTTTGTTGAATTCAGACACATTCACGCTGTGAGGAAAAATTCTGACTCAGTCACACAAAGCAAAACAGAACAAAAAATCAGGACTAACAAATGTCTTCTATCACTAATATTGATAAAATAAAAAAATCGCATGCTTTGAGAATAAGGTCAGTGTAGAGGAGAAATATGATCACTGATTTGTTGCTTGTACACACAGATTTACAGTAACCAGTATTGTGCATGTTCACACGTTCCCTGATTACCCACGTGACCTGGTTTCTCTGAGTAACCTGATTAAGGCAGTGCATGTAAACATATGATAGTTGTTCAAATCTACATTTGTCTTCTTTTTCAGCAGACAGTGGTCTGCAGGAGGTTTCAGTTCGATATAAGATCAGTCTGAGAAGGAAATGTCAACATGTGACTGATGGAACTGATAAATCAGAAAGTAGAACCCTCCTCAACAAGATCTATACTGAGCTCTACATCACAGAGGGACAAAGTGAAGAGGTTAATACCCAACATGAAGTGAGGCAGCTTGAAACAGCTTCCAAGATGAAGACCCCCCATGACACTCCAATCAAGTGCCACGACATTTTCAGAGTCTTACCTGACCAACAGAAATACATCAGAGTCGTTCTGACGAGCGGCGTAGCTGGCATTGGAAAAACCTTCTCAGTGCAGAAGTTCACTCTGGACTGGGCAGAGGGCTCAGAAAACCAAGATGTCAGTCTGGTGATTCTGCTTTCGTTCAGGGAGCTGAACTTGATCAAAGATGAGCAGTACAGTCTTCTCATGCTGATCCATCATTTCCATCCAACATTACAGAAGATCACAGCAGAGAAGCTTGATTCTAAAGACTGTAAAGTTTTGTTCATCTTTGACGGCCTGGATGAAAGCAGAATTAAACTGGATTTCGAGAACAATGAGGTCGTGTCTGATGTCACACAGATGTCATCAGTCAACGTGGTGTTGACAAACCTCATTGAAGGGAATCTGCTTCCCTTGGCTCTCGTCTGGATAACTTCCCGACCTGCAGCAGCCAATCAGATCCTTCCTACATGTGTTGACAGGGTAACAGAAGTACGAGGCTTCACTGACGCCCAGAAGGAGGAGTACTTCAGGAGGAGATTCAGTGATAAAGAGCTGTCCAGCAGAATCATCTCACACATCAAGACATCCAGGATTCTCCACATCATGTGTCACATCCCAGTCTTCTGCTGGATCATTGCTAGAGTTGTGGAGTACATGTTGACTACAGACCAGAGAGGAGAGCTGCCCAAAACCCTGGCTGACCTGTACTCACACTTCCTGCTGGTTCTAACAAAGACGAAGAAGCACAAGTATGATGAGGGACATGAGATGAGTCCACAGGTTCAGCCAAAGAGGAAGAAGTATGATGAGGGACATGAGATGAGTCCACAGAAGTTGACAGAGGCTGACAGGGAAGTTCTTCTGAAGCTGGGGAGGCTGGCGTTTGAACATCTGGAGAAAGGAAACATCATGTTCTACCAAGAAGACCTGGAGCAGTGTGATCTTGATGTCACAGAGGCCTTGGTGTTATCAGGATTGTGTACAGAGATCTTCAAAAGACAGAGTGTGATCTTCAAGAAAACAGTCTACTGCTTTGTTCATCTGAGTGTTCAGGAGTTTCTGGCTGCAGTCTACATGTACCACTGTTACACCAACAGGAAGGCAGAGGTACTGAAGGGCTTCCTGGGAAAATACTATAGTAACTCATCTCTGGACGTCTTCCTGATGGGAGCCATGGAGAAATCACTCGAAAGTGAAAATGGCCACCTGGACCTGTTTGTTCGCTTCCTTCATGGCCTATCTCTGGAGTCCAACCAGAGTCTCTTAGGAGGCCTGCTGGGTCAGACAGAGAACAGTCCAGAAATCATCCAGAGAGCAATCAACAACCTAAAGTGGATGGACACCTACAGAATCTCTCCTGACAGAAGCATCAACATCTTCCACTGTCTGATGGAAATGAACGACCGCTCAGTACATCAGGAGATCCAAGAGTTCCTGAAATCAGAGAACACATCAGAGAAGAGACTCTCTGAGACCCACTGCTCAGCTCTGGCCTACATGCTGCAGATGTCAGAGGAGGTTCTGGATGAGTTGAACCTTCAGAAGTACAACACATCACCTGAGGGACGACTGAGACTGATCCCAGCTGTGAGGAACTGCAGAAAGGCTCAGTAAGTCCTGATACAACCTCAATCACGTTGTGATTGAGGTTGTATTACAGCAGCATTTTACCACAACATATATCAGTATTTTACAATTATCAGTGAATTCAGTAAGTATTATTGTATGAGTAGGTTCTGTAAATCATATATAATCAGACAGTCACTGTTTTTACCACTATGATTAAGAGTTTAAAATAAGATCTGTATTATTTTCCAAAGGTGATTTCTGAAGTCAGAGAGAATTGCTTTCATCATCATTTTTTTCTTAATGGTTTCTGAAACATTTCATGGTGAGCATGGAGGATCAGCAAATCAGCAAACTGATTCAGTAATGTCAGTTATACAACAATGTCTAAAGTTTGCTAACATTAACCAACATTAGCTTCCGTAAACTACTGGTCATACAATACAAAACCCCTGAGTGTGGTGAACTGAGCAATGGCGCCTTTTATTTCTCATGAATTCAACTTTTTATTTTAAAGAGGGAGGTCGTATTACATAGTCTTGTTTTTAAGTCTTTCTTATATTCTGTTGGTCACAGAAAGAAACTCTCAGGTGTTTTCTCTCTTGTTGGTGTAGCAGGAAATGCACAGAGGTCTGATGAATATGCTACCTGACAGCAGCAGGTAGCAAAGAGAGATGATCTTTCTCAACTGTAACTGTTCACTGAGTCGAGCTGACTAAAAATATTCTGGAGTCAAATTAAAAATAATGGACAGTAAAAATGTTTTTCTAATCAAGATGGCCTCATGCTAACTTTGTGGAGACAGACATGGGATCAGATCACACAGACAGACTGTGCACATTATGGAAGCTTCAATGTAACTCCATTTTCTCTCCCTTCATCTGCAAGATTAAAGCAAAACAAAGATTAAAAGTCTGCAGGTAAGAGAGCGATGAGAATTATTGTTTCATTCAAGCACAGTGAGATACGATTAGTTGAACTAGGAGTGCTCTGGTAGCATACTGGTTAAGACGCATGCCATATAACTGCAATATCAATGGTTCAGTTCTGGTGGTGGATCTTTGTAGCATGTCATTCCCTGTCTCTCTCCTCTTGTTTCCTGTTATCTCTCAACTGTCACTTTCCATTAAAGGAATAAAATGCCCCAGAAAAAAATAAACATTTTTTAAAAAAAGGTTAGCTGAACCACTGCTGTGAAGAGAAAATGTTAATCAAAACAGGGAATGTCAAACTGTTTCATCATCAAATGCATGAAGTAAATATAAAGTGTCCTCTTTCATGATAACATATGTTGTAATATATGTGTCATGACAGACTTTCTGACTGTGGACTCTCAGAGACTCAATATGAAGTTGTGACCTCAGCTCTGAAGTCCAACCCCTCCCATCTGAGAGAGCTGGACATGAGCTGCAACTACTTGCAGGATTCAAAAATGAAGCTTCTGTCTGCTGGACTGGAGAGTCCAAACTGTAGACTGGAGACTCTGAGGTCAGTTCACTGGCTGTAGCTTTGGTAGTTTTTCTCTATATATTCAATTCAATCCTTAACTGAAGTTTCAAATGTTCATAAATTATTAGGATTTGCCTAAGCACAAATCTATATAATTTAAATTTTTTCAGGAATTTAAAATCCACAGTCTTGTTCTGTGTAAAAATGACTTCCAAAGTTTAAACTAATATGAGGCTTCAGCAGTCTGAGTTACGTAAGTATCTTTGTGTTTCTTCAGTGTTTCCTTGCTGAGCTGCAGTGGAGGGATTGTAACTCAATGAAGGAATTTCGTACTAAATAGTCTGTAACTTAGAGTCAGACAAATCAAGTGGGAGTCTACCAGACTGTCAAAGCCTCATATTAGCTTCACCTGAACTTATGAACTCGTTTCCTACAGTGTAGCTGTGTTAGGAAGAGACCACTTCACAGTAAGTATGGACAGGAGGAGTTATTACTGCCACCAATAACATGTTTTAATTACACATACTTGCTAAACTACCAAATACAGGAAGAAGGAGGTCATGTAATAAATAATTAACAGGTTAGTCCAAGATGTCTGATTTCATATTGATCCTCTAATTACAGACTTGACTGAGCTCATTTTATGAATCAGTGTTGACGTGAATTGGTGTCTGAACGTTGTGGTGACATTTGGATGATGTCTATAGAAGGCTGACATTATGACGATCACTTTAGAGAAAAGCTCATTGATGAGGACATAATAATGTTGAACTACACATTATAAATGGATTTTAATCTACATCATTTATTCTTTATTCAGATTGAGGGGCTGCAGGTTGTCAGAGATCAGCTGTGCTACTCTGGTCTCAGCTCTGAAGTCCAACCCCTCCCATCTGAGACAGCTGCAGCTGAGTGAAAACAAACTGCAGGATTCAGGAGTGAAGCTGCTGTGTGATTTTCTGGAGAGTCCAAACTGTAGACTGGAGACTCTGAGGTCAGTTTACTGACTCTCTATTACTATTGTTGATCTTAATGTTTAACAACTGAACCTAATTTATGTACATAACTAACTTATATCCATGAAATTCATTTTCTTTTTCCATATTTTTTACAGTACAAAGTTTAGTCTGTAGTTATAAAAGATAACTGATTCTTAAAGAAACTGTAGAAAATGTCCACTGTTAGTTTACATGCTGAAGGAAAATATTTCTTTATTATATTCTTTAATATGTTTAATGAATAATGTCTGATCATTGATGTTGATCCTTCAGAACACACACATACACTCACACATACTGAGGGACATGGAGAGATCATTGTAGGTGTTTAAAATATTTTTATTTATGAATCAGTGTTGACATGAATATGTGTCTGAATGTTGTGGAGACATTTGGATGATGTCTGTAGAAGGCTGACATTATGATGATCCACAATAACACAATGACAAAGTTATTCTGCTCATTTCAGAGAAAAGCTCATAGATGAGGACATAGTAATGTTGAACTACTACTTTAAAACCTGAACATCTGATTGGATTTTTATCTACACAACAACAAACAAGAAACCTGGTTTCTGTAATCAGGGTCGGGGATTAGAGAAACCTGGTTTCCACAGGTAGATTTCTCCTGGAGAACTCTGATTTCTCTGTCATATATCAGCTTTTTACATGTGAGAATGTGCAGGATAAAAGACTGCAGACTGAGAAAGTAACAGCAGAGCAGCTGGATGAAAGCAGAGATCATTACATGAAGCGACGTGTCCTCGTATTTAAAATAAGTCCATCTAAAGTCCAATTTAAACTGAAACTAACACAAAGCAGCCTGTAAAAGTCAAAATAAGTTGGTTTCCAATACTGAACATTAAAATATTTGTTAAATTTAGACACTTTCACATTGTGAGGAAAAGCTCTGGTCTGTCTGCCCTGCTCAGACACAAACACTCACACCAAAAACACAAAACAAAAAGTCAGAAAGCAGCATCTTCTCTCACTAATACAGTTCAAATCAGTGAGCCATGCTTCTATAACAAGGTCAGGTTTTGTGGAGAAATCTGATTACTGACCTGTTGCATGAACACAAGGATTTAAAGTAACCAAGTTACTACAGTGAATGTAAACACACTGATTGATGAGGACATAGTAATGATGAACTACACATGTGAAACCTGAACACATCTGATTGGATTATAAATTTATTTTTATCTACATAATTTATTTTTTATTCAGATTGAGTTCCTGCAGTTTGTCAGAGATCAGCTGTGCTTCTCTGGTCTCAGCTCTGAAGTCCAACCCCTCCCATCTGAGAGAGCTGGATCTGAGTGAAAATGAGCTGTTTGACTCAGGAGTGAAGCTGCTGTGTGATTTTCTGGAGAGTCCACACTGTAGACTGGAGACACTGAGGTCAGACAACATTTTTTACTTCTGTGCTGAGATTAATGATGTGACAGCTGTGGTGACACTAAACTGCAGACATAAATCTGATATTATGCTGATCCACATTTATTATCTTAATGAGAAAGTATTTCCTTCTTCAGTGGTTTAGTCCATTGACTGCGTCAGAGCAATGTTGAGCTGCACATTTAAAACCTTCATATAACAAGAAAAATCCTAAACTGGATAATTCACTCTGAAAGTCTTAAACTCTGTTTTTGTCTTTTGTATTTGACAGTTGTCTGTTTGACAGCAGCTGTCTGCAGGCATCAGACTGATGTTTTCAAATACAAACAGTGCAGATTAATTAATGACAGCAGACTTTTAGTTTCTGCTGCCTGTGTTTAAAGTGATAAAGTTGAAAGATCAGGTACTGACAGCCCATGTGTTGCTTAATGGGATAGCATTTATGTTTTTTAAATGTGCATAATGATGAAGCCCTTGCAACTGATGCAGGTCTTTATTCTTGCTCAACTGTTTTGCACATGTAGGACTAAAAAATATAGATGTGTCATGTTTTAGTCTTTTTGCATTTTTACTTGTGTTTGGCTGCACAACATGAGTTTGTATAGATGGAGTCACTGGTGGAGCTGCAGAGTTTAAGAGGTGAAGTCACTACGTCTTTATTGAAGTAGCAGCATGTTGTCATTAATATTAATGAGAGCTCTTTTTCACTGTTTTCACTGTATTTGACAGTTTTTAACCTGCATCCTGTTGGGTTCAGCTGTTTCGAGTTTCCATTTTATAAACTTCTACATTGTAAACCTTCTTCAGCTCTAAACAGATTAAGAAACATTGAATGATTTTGAACAGAAACATTGTCTTCTAAAGTGACATCACTTATTCTTTTTTCAGACTGTGGCGCTGCAGTTTGTCAGAGATCAGCTGTGCTTCTCTGGCCTCAGCTCTGAAGTCCAACCCCTCCCATCTGAGAGAGCTGAATCTGAGAGTCAACAACCTACAGGATTCAGATGTAAAGCTGCTCTCTGATCTTAAGGAGAGTCCACACTGTAGACTGGAGACTCTGAGGTTAGTAGAGAGTTGGAGTCAGTCTGTGCTGGATTCAGCAGTATTGTATTAAACACAGTTAGTATCAAAGCAAAGATCCAGTATTTCCTGGTGAACCTCCAACCTTGTCAGTGGCTGCTTTCCTCAGTGAAGCTGTGAGAGGAGAATGGTGACTTCAGGCTTCAGGATTGGACAGAAAGACAGAGATAGAGAGAACCATCAGCCAATCAGATCAGCCACAAGCTTGTTGTGATCATGTGTTTGAGTTGATGTGAAAACAGCTGTGTTCATGTCTGCAGGAAATAAAGCTGGATTACAGGTGACAGCCTTACAAGATGTATACAGACAGTGGTCTTCATCATCAAACTGTCGTACCATCAAATCTGATCTGAAAGTGTTTGTTCTCTCATTTCAACACTAAAGAATTGATCAGTTCATCTTTGTCTGAGCTCTAAGATCAACCTGACTGAAGCCTGTAAATCACTGGCTCTGATTTCACAGAACCATCATTATGTTTAGTAACCATGTGGTCTTTATACAGACCAGAACCTCTGCTGAAGTCCAGGAATCACAGCAGGTGTTTAGCTGAGAGCTCTGACTGACTGTCATGTGATGATTTGACAGCAGGAAAGATCTTCAAATCCCACAGAAACAGTTGACATGTATTAAGAGTAAATCCATCAGTAAACTGATGAGTGAATGTCTGTTTCTGCAGTAATGATGTGTTCATGACTCTGAGCACTTTATTTCCTCTTTGTACTTCAGTGAAATCTGCAGATTTGACAACAAAAGTCTCTGCAGGTCTGTGAGCTTGGAGCTCAGTGTGTTCACTCCAACACGTTAACATGAGAGCTGAAAGGAAGCTACGCTGCACAGCTGTTCCACTTCTGGTCTGAACAGGACTGAAGTCCCTGCTGCTCTTTATACTGGATGTGCTGCATCACTGACTGACAGCTGATGAAGTGAGTCTAACTAAACACTGATTTATGACCTCTGTTGTTTCTTCTTCTCTCATCAGATCGTGATGATCTCTTGGAAGAGTGTGAGTGAACATCCAGGAGTGTGTGTTGAGAGAGGATCAGCTGGATCCTGATGATCCATCTGGACCAGAGTCTGGATCTGGATTTTGTCATCTTCACTTAAGTCTCTTAACTGACTACAAACTGAACAGTTATCTCTGGATTTTGTTGAAGTCTGCACTTCACAAATTTGTTATACATCAGCTGCTTGATACAGAAAAGATTAAAAAAAAACAGGTGTTATAAGTCAGACTCTGTCCCTGGGCCCATATTTATCAAGTGTCTCAGAATCACACTGAGAGTTAACGAGGACTAAAACTAATTTATGAAGCAGAAGAGAATTGACTCTGACTTTCAGTCAGAGAAGGATTACTCCTGGGACAGAGTGAGATGTCAGTTGGTCAGAGCAGCAAAGTAGAAATAATGATGACGTGTTGTAGTTTTCTCACAGTCTCAGATGGAAATATTAAACAGTGGTAATTTAATGATCGATGATATTTACAAAGTGTAAAGAAAGCCTGAGAGATAAATGGAGCCTATATGTTAATTAAGATAACAGGTAATTTGACTCAGCTGTGTGAAATGATCTTGGTTGAGCCACATGGTTTCACAGCCTGTAATAGTGCTGCATCTTGCACACATTGCACAGACACCAAAGTTTACCAAGTTTACCAAGTTTGGAAAGTTGAAAAATATTAGGACCAGAGATGGGTTACCCTGAGAATTTATTGCCAGTTAGAAGTGATTTCCTGCCCTGAGACGCTTGATAAATACGGGCCCAGATGTGAAAGGTGTGACTGATTGGAATTGGGTTAAATTCTGAAAGAATTTATCATTAGTCTGGAAAAGCTGCACAGGTCAAATCATAGCTTGGTTCTGTTGGTAACAACATCAAGCCTGTGGTGAAAAACTTTGTATTTTTTGATTCCTAAGTTTTGATGATCATATCAGCAGCTCATCCAGTCCTGTTTGTCCTTTGAACTAAAACCAGAAAAAGAGATCATATTACTCCATTTTTATCATCACTTCACTGGTTACCTGTTTGTTTTAGGATTGATTTGAAAGATTTGATTGATTACTGTTAAAGGCTCTTTATGTTTCCAGATTATATTTCTGTGTGTAAATATTAAAGGTATCTAGCTTTTATATGCTTTTATATGTCTTTTTAACTACACATCATTGTCACACTACACTAGGTCCCAAGACTATTTAGTCCTCGAAAATCATTATGTTAGTACTGAGATTGTGAAACTGGCTTTAAAGCACACAAGTGGAACAATCTGCAGAAGCTTCTTAAATTAGACAAACTAATCCCTTTTAATCAATTTAAATCTCTTTTGACTGACATAGAGCAGTGTGAATACACCTGATTTTGAATTGATGTTGTCCCTTATGTTGATGTCTTTGGCCTGTTTGTTGTATAATCTGTTGATCCTGTCATTTTGTGAGCTTTTATTGTTTTTATATGTACTTTTATTTTTCTATTGTTCTTATATATGATGTGTTGCTGATGTAACTTTCACTGTGCTTTTATATGTACTGTACTCAGGGCGTCTTTGTAAAAGAGAGCTTGCTCTCAATGGCCCTCCCTGTTCAAATAAAGGATGATGATGATGATGATATGCAAAAATATGATGTCAAAATTCATAGTTTATATCTCATAGCAATATTTAACAATTAATTTGAATTAAGCTGTAAGTAAACACTGGTAAGCCAATCAGGTGGCTTTAAAATAACTACATAATTTAAACTTGTAGGTGAGATCATGTGATTCAGCTGTGTGATCCAGCCCTATCCAATCACATCCTTTACATCTTTTTTTCTACATTAGTGCAGCATCTTGCATGTATTGTAAACACTGCACACAGTGATAATGATGCAAACAGACTGTGGGCACAACTTCATTAAAAACTTGAAATGTATCTTCTCCACTGTCCAACTCATCTTCAGCTAAACCTGTTGACTTTGTGTCCTTACAGCTCTTTTAAATATATCTCTGCCATCAGCAGTTTAAAACTAATGAATCTTTCAATAAATAAAGCCACGATTTGCATGAATGCAGCTTGTTTTTCTATGAGTTCACACTGAGTGGTGGGAAATGAATTAGTGCTGATTATCAGCACAGATAAATATGGGCCCTGGTCTTTGCTGTCAGGGCTCTGGATCAACCTGTTTGAGGAGCTCAGTCTGATAAGTCATTATCTTCCTTTAAATTACTTCTTAAAACTCAGTTTTATCCACTGATCTACCAATTATTTTTGTTTTATATGCTGTACGTCTTAAGTTTGAATCTTATGTCTGTTTTACTATTTTATTTTCTTTCTGTATGTGTGTTAGTTTTGTGTAAAACATTCTGTAATGTTGGTTTTGAGAAGTTGTATACACTTCTGAAGGGAGGGTGGTGGGATGATGGTGCTAAACAAAGACCAAATTCTAATAAACACATGTGGAAATAAATGAACTTGCAGCATTTTTATTCCGAGTCAAGCTTCAGCTTTATGTATAACATCTATTTTTATTGTACTTATTTTTTCTGTCTTTGTGTATAAATGATCCATATTTTATTGAATCTGTGTTCTTTGTTCTGGATATCTGTGGATCTGATTTTTTTTTTGCCTAACCACTGGACCACCAGGACATGCCATCTGAGTTTTTGGTCACGCTTTATTTTAAAGGTTCATTATTCTTATAATTTCTTATTAATTTCTTCAGTTTTCAGGAAAGAATTGTCTGTGTAATTTGGTGTTATTTATAGATTTACATTTAGACCTGAGTTAATCTTAACCTGAGTTAAGTAATTTATAATTGGAAACTTGATTCTCATATGAGTTGAATTGTATGTTTTTCTGTAGACAAAACATGTTTGCATGTTTGGCTGACCTGCTGTGAACTGACTAATAGACTTTATCTTATGCTAGCTTAGCAATTAAAATTCATTAATTGGAAGTGTACCAATTGAACAGTCTTTATTGGACCTATAAATTAGTGCTAAAGTACTTGGTTCTTTCCAGGAAATTTACTATCTTAAGATTGTTTGTGTTTTCTTTATTCCTTAACTTTATTGCTGAAATCAAGTGCAATATACAAACAAGAATAGACTGACTGAACATGCACAAGGAGAAATAAATACATGAAAAAAGAAACTATTTGGTCATTACCAGTATGGTATTGTTTAAATTGCACAGCTTTTTGAACATCTTTGTCAGGGAATTCCAACAATTCTGGATCTGAATTTATAATCATGTTAATACCCCACCCAGTTAAGGCAGCCTGCCAACGATCATTTTCAACCCTAAAATGTAACACTACTTTATTTAGCTATATATGATTTAGCATTTATAAGCAGTATATAAACAGTTAATAAACGTTTAACTATAATGTAGTTGTAAGCAGTTTAAAGCTCACTGACACTTTTAAAAAATGCAGTAACTGATGTTTTTTCCACTAGTTTTCATCAGAAACAAATAGTGAACAACTCTGACATATCATCAGCTTGTAAGTTGATATGTTAAACTTGGCAAACAGTTGCTTATTTCCACATCCAGCAGTTACGGAGCAACATTATCATTCATTAGGAGTCGTGTTTCTGTCTACCTGGTGAATGTAAGTCCAATATTCACTCTCTTTTAGCTGTTTTTGCTCTCTACCAACTCCTGAGGGAAATATCTGGCTCTTTAGCTGCTAAATGCTCCACTATGTTCACCAGCTAGTCTACAGCTAAGTCTTCACCCTAAATTTAATGATTTACATTATGGGGACTTTCTTTTTTTCCCCAAAAGAGATGCAAGTCCCCACATGTGACTGTTTTAACAGATTTATGTCCCCATAACATGAGGAATACCTGGTACACACACACACACACGTGACTCCAGTAAAGAAGGCGGGAGGAACAAACAGGGAGGAGCATTGAAAATGAAAGTATTCAGTCAGACTCCATTTTAGTCAGCAGAGCAGAAGGAGGAAAACAGCAAGTCTGAGGCAGGGTGAGTGTTAATATTAAGACTGATTGCTGTCATTATTGATCAATCTGCTGATTATTTTTGATTGATTGTTTAGTTGATTAAACTGTGTCAGAAAAATATGAAATCACAGCGTTGAAGTCTTCAAACATTGTTTCCTTTGTTCTTTTCCTGTGGCTGTAAAGTCACAGTTAAGAACGACTCAGATGTTTATCCTAAGTCTGTGTGTTTGATTTAAACCAGGGTCAAAGTTTATCTTTCTGATGGCTGGAAAACACACATGGTTGTAGTTAAAGTCATGTAGACTAATAACAAGCTACTAACTTGAGAGGTAGAACTGGGTTTATATACATATAAATGATCAGTATCAGCTAAAATAAAGCTGATCAAATGCAGATCTTATTATTACTGTACTTTTCTGTGTTCAGTCCACTTCAGCCTGCTACTGTTGCAGCAGTGCTCTCCTTTACAACAGCCTGCAGTGTGAGTGAAAATTAGAGGTTGGTGAAATACACAGATCCACTAAACCCTGACTCTAACTCTCCCTTTCTAATTGTCAATGAGTAGCAGAGTAGCTTTACTATTACTGGTTCTGTTAATGTTACTGTTACTCTGACTGTTAAGATAGCCCGACTGCTAGCGATAGTGCTTCTACTATTACTGCTACTGCAGCAATAGGCTGCACAAAAATGTTATGCAGGTAGGAACCTTTGTATTATGTGCTTTGATGGGGGACAATAATAGAGGGTGGAGGTCAAGCCAAAGAGATGTGTGCTGTAAACATGGATGTATTATAAAAGCTCTTATGTAATACATCCATGGTTAAGAAGTATACCATGATTATATCTTCACTCAGATCAATCACTGTTTTCTATTTTTCAGTTTTAAAGGTTTATCAGACTCCAAAACATTGCAGTACTGTATGGAAGGTTTAAAATGTCTAAATGAAAACAAATTTAAAAAAACATTGAAATACAGTACACATTGTTATATGTTATGTTATATTGTTTTTTCCCTAAAATTATGTATATATTTACTGTGTCATAATCAAAAGAAAATCAATGGTAAAATGATAATTATTTAGCCCTTTCTCTTTATTTCAAATCAAATCACCATTTTCATTTCAAACAGCTGCCCTGCACCTCCTCATGCACTCCTAATGGCAGTGCTGTATTTAGTATTGGCAGGTCTATGCTGCTCTCTGTTGGACAACACTGAAACACCTTAAACATTTTCACTTCTGTGTTCTGTGGTTTGAGTTTAATGTGGCATGGAAATTCATGTCCCAATGAGAAATAATTCATTCAGTTTAATTAAATTCAAAAATCTCAATAATTGTCCTTTTAATATGTTTTATTCAGTTATGACAGTTACAATGATTAAAACTGTCAATACCTACCTAAAAATTAATACACATAATGTTTATTGTATTTTAAACCGTTGTACTGAGTGACATGTGAACCAGATATTTTCTATTGCAGTTGTTCATCTTTTGTACTGATGATTTAACCAGGAGAGTTTCATGCCAATCGAAGCTGTAGAAGTGCTCAAACTATGAGTCACGTAACATTGTCTATGGGAAAAATTAATGGGATTTTTACTCAAGGATCCAGGGGCACCCAAAATAGCTCCTCCCATTTCTTCCAACTCTATTAGCTGGATAATTCACACTGCTTTTGAAGAAAAGCAGATCCTAATTTAGCATGGGAAGTTGTTACTCATGAAAATGTCTGTAAACTATACAGTCAAACTACAAGAATGCATCAGACTCTTCAAACAAATTGTGAATTTACACGAGATAAATGTTCAGGATGTGTCTCATATTCATTTGCAGTGTTTACACATTTAGAAGTTCAAATCTCTTTCCTCTCACATCTGTTTTCAGCTGTAGATACAAAAAGAAGCACAGACCTCATATTCATAGTGTACGCTGGTTGTTTAGTTATTTGGTATTTAAAAATTTGTTTGTGAAAATGCTGTAAAAGTACAATATGACCTGAAACGATGAAGGCCTTAAGGTGGGTTCAGAATTAGCAGTTAGAAACAAAAGGCCCAGTTCTGACACAAACACCTAAACTGTGTTTCTAATTTGCACAACAGAAAATGCTCCAAAAAGGTGTTGAGTTCTGAAAACTCTTCATACAATCATCAAAATCACAGACTGAACCTGCTGAGTTTATTGATCTTCTCTGGTGTCACAAAGAGCTCAAAGAGAAATAACTTACTATTTGCAGATATTTCTTTTTATCTTCATTACGGACAGACAGTAATTTAAACTTGGCTGTCTGTGTGAGCAGGGAAAGAATAGTTAAAGAGTGCAAAACATGTTTTAGGAAATGTTGCAGTTCAGATTCAGCTATTTGCAAGGTGCCATGATGACATGAGATGGTTTATATGTTTCACTGAGTTGACAAGAAACTCTTCCCTCCTTTCTTTCTTTGTGTGTGAATGAAAATCATGTGTACGTCTTAAACAGGAGGTGATTTACTCAATAGTTATGGTTAATTTACTGTACTTGAGGGCAATTTTTAGTCAGCATTTTCTCCTACTTTATACTTTTACTCATACATTTCTCAGGTAAATATTGTTCTCTCTACTGCACTAAATGTATCTGACAGCTGGAGTAACTTCTGACCTTGCAGATTAAGATTTTACCTACAAATTTAATTGTGTGATCATTTTAAAAAATATGCATTTATATAGATGAAACAGTGTACAAAGCAGTCCAAATTATCTCCATATGACCAGCTACACGTTTATGTATCAGCCATAATATAATATATAACTTTGAAGTTTGAACATCTGGGGGTGTGGAGTTTTAAAGAAGCGAGGTTACCAGACCTCTGTGGCTCTTCATCTCTGCTGAAGGCTAGCAGCTCCATTAGTCTCTACTAGTATAATACACCCGAATCTGTACAGTGGAGTAAATCGCGTTGTGTTGCTTTGTGGGTAATGTAGGCACCAGGTTTTGACAGGAAAGAAGAATGTATGGAGTAAAAAATATGATATGTCTAGTTTAGCTGCATTGATTTCAATCCTGTTTTTTAAACTATCCATCGTGAATGTTATAGGAAAGCAATGCTGAATGGGTGGAGTCCTCTTTAAGTTATGTATTAATGACACCAGATATATTACACTTTCTATGTCTGAAGGGGCCCTAATCATGAGATTGGATGGTTAGAAAATTGTTATGTTGGACCAACTGTGAGCAAGGTCACATGAAATTGTAAAAAAATATACATATTTTTTTAAAAGTATAATGGAAGATCATTCCAAGAAAGGCAGTAAGAGGGTGCATCCTTTTTGTCTTATTCAGAGACATTTCAGTTGTAGAGAAAAAATACTTGCTGTAAGGTGTAGCCACAGTTTCTCCCTTTCCTGGTGTTCAGCCAATAGAAAGAAGTCGAGCAGACTCCTGAAAATGTAAAAACAGCAGGCAGTCATTGTGTTCTACTTCAATACATTGTGTAAAGCACTTTAAACTACCTTTGTGTATGATTTTTTCTGCATAAATAAACTTGCCTTGGTGTTTATCACCAACAACTGTAGCAGCACTAATAGGTGATACAGGAGGTTCAGTGGTTCCTCAAATCATAATGTTGACAAGCATCTTTCCTTCTGAGTTGTCCTTGAGAAAGATACTGTAAGCCTGTTGGCTCATGATCAGCAGCTGACCTCTGACCTCCCAGTTTAAGCACCAGGAATGACAATGGTGAAGTGTAATATCTCATCATTATTATTTTCCCTTCAGGTTTTCACAGGCCAAACAGCTCCCCTCAGCGCCCAACATTATCAGCTGACCATTCATGAACTCCTGTAGAGGTATGTGAGGTAAAAGTATAAAATATTATCATTACATGTGCTGTAATACCAGCAGAGGGCAGCACTTCATAAAAATATGATACTGCCCACCGAAAGTACGACAATAAAAATAAGATATACTCATTTGATATGAAATACAAACACCAGAAGCCTCACACTTGAAAAGTGGCTGCAAAAAGTTTTTTGTTTGCTTCCTCACAGAGGATGTAAATGTATTCAGCTAGAATTCCTGTAATAATGTGTGGATTGTCATGAGTTTTCAGTGGTGAAAGACTGAAACTAACCTGTTTGTTCAAGCAGCAGATGATTTACATTTAACATGCACATGTACAAATACTGGTAAAGTGGTCTGAGATGAAAAGTGAATACATGTCCTTCCTATTTGAAATTTCTCTTATTTTTAGCAGGGGGCCATAATGGCGAAACTTAAAGAGGAGCTCTTTAAAATTCTGGAAAAAGTAAAAGAAGAAGAGTTTAATGAATTCAAGTGGTACCTGGAGCAGGATGACAACCTGGAGGGCTTTTCAGGCATCCCAGTGGCTCAACTGGAGAATGCAGCAAGGACGCGCACAGTGGATCTAATGGTACAGAAATATCAGGATCCTGGAGCTCTGCAGGTAACCATGAAGGTTTTAGAGAAGATCAGCAGGAATGATCTGGTGCAGCGTTTACAAAACTTTCACTCAGGAACAAAAGGTAAGTTAGGGGAAGGAATCTGAAAAGCAGTGTCACATGCATTTCAGAAATTATTACATGAGTTATGAGTTACAGTGTTATATTAATAGTAATGTGTTAACAAAAAAAATCTTTATAGTACACCACCTTTATCAACAAGAAAGAGTAACAGGATAAAGAATATTTCTTTCATGATTCACAAGCTAAAATAAATTTGGTTAACTGGCTCACAGCATGAAAAAAACAACAACTCTGTTTTTACCTACCTCATCCTTGTTGCTCGCTGCAACCAGTCATCTGTTAGTGACTCTCCATCTTACACTTACTGGGAAGCAGGACCCCAAGATACTTGAACTTCCTCACTGGGGAACCCCAGACCCAGAAGAGATCATTCAACTTTTCACAGCCTCTTGGTCTCCCAACTTCTTCAGATTTGGCTACAAATAAGATATGTCTTTATTGTCCCAGAGGGAAATTTGCCTTGGACACACAAAACTGCTGCTGTACAGTACCAAATAATTCAGCATTACGACACATCATACATCTCATAAATACCGTGATTAAAAAGTACTCAGGATAAAAACTAAAAATCAATAAATACTCAGAATTCTGAGATCCTTTAAAATAAGCATACACTTAAAAAAACACACACACCCACACATCAGCTTGTTTGTGTGTCCGTGTCGATGGAATGATCTGGTGAGGGAGTTACCAAACATCAGCTCAGGAGCAGAAGGTCAGTCACAGGAAGAGACAAACATAACATCACATCCAGACAGCAGATCTGTGAGGAGAAACAGTCTGTGTCTCTATATTTTTCATAATTTTAGATTCAGTCCAAACAGTAAGTATTTGGGCACATTTTTCAGGTTCTGTGCTTCAGCACATTCAATTTAGAATAAAATAATTGATACTACATTAAAGTCTCAGCTTTGACTAGGTTTATGTCACAGTAGAAATAATTGTGTGGGAGATAAAGCCCTTTTAACACATAGTGCCCAAATTGCAGGGGTTCAAAACTAATGTGACAGATACACATGAAGTCAGACTAAACAATCATATAATGACGCAGACATAACTGCAAACCGATGCACACGTTATATCTGGTAATATCTCCTCCACTGACCAACAGACACTGGCGGCTCTGAAACATACAGTACTTCCTGGAGGCTGGTTTCACACTGTTCGGGTAATTTGGGGCGTTGCCATCAGATTATTGTTGATTGTGGGTGCAACTGTAGAAAACATGAATGAATTCTTGGGTGGGCAGTGACGTAATTCTGACAGGTGGTCGCTACAAAGTAACTGTTATTGGTTACTGTAATTGAGGTTGTGGATCAGAGAAACTTTGAGTTTTACTATGAATGAAAAGTGTGGTACAAATTAAATCTATTATCTTATTATTTTTATTTTTTCCCCAGGTAGACTTCATGTCAGTTTCTCTACCATGTATACATGTAACATGTACTCAACAAAAGACTGTAGATAGGGAACGTGGAGCAGCTGAATGAAAGGAGAGATCAGAGTGATTTATCCTTGTATTTAAAGCCCAACTAAAACTTAAACTAACACAAAGTGGTTTCCACTTAAAATTTTAGTGTTCATGCTTTGAGGAAAAGTTCTGACTCAGACACACAGAGCAAAACAGAAGAAAAAGTCAGGACTAACAAACGTCTTCTATCCTAATACTGATAAAATAAGAAAAGCATGCTTTGAGAATAAGGTCAGTGTAGAGCAGAAATATAATCACTGATTTGTTGCTTATAAACACAGCTTTACAGTAACCAGTACTGTGCATGTTAACACATTCCCTGATTACCCACGTGACCTGGTTTCTTTGAGTAACCTGGTTACAGAAGTGCATGTAAACACACTGATGGTTGTTCAAATATACATTTTTCTTCTCTTTCAGCAGATGGTGATCTACAGCAGGTTTCAGATCCATATAAGAGAAGTCTGATCAGGAAATGTCAACATGTGACTGAAGGAACTGATGAATCAGGAAGTAGAACCCTCCTCAACAAGATCTATACTGAGCTCTACATCACAGAGGGAAAGAGTGAAGAGGTTAATACCCAACATGAAGTGAGGCAGCTTGAAACAGCTTCCAAGATGGAGACCCTCCATGACACTCCAATCAAGTGCCACGACATCTTCAAAGTCTTACCTGACCAACAGAAATACATCATCAAAGTCGTTCTGACAAACGGCGTCGCTGGCGTTGGAAAAACCTTCCTAGTGCAGAAGTTCACTCTGGACTGGGCAGAGGGCTCAGAAAACCAAGATGTCAGTCTGGTGATTCTGCTTTCGTTCAGGGAGCTGAACTTGATCAAAGATGAGCAGTACAGTCTTCTCATGCTGATCCATCATTTCCACCCAACATTACAGAAGCTCACAGCAGAGAAGCTCACTGTCTGTAAAGTTTTGTTCATCTTTGATGGCCTGGATGAAAGCAGATTTTCACTGAATTTCAAGAACAGGAAGGTCGTGTCTGATGTCACACAGATGTCATCAGTCAACGTGCTGTTGAAAAACCTCATTGAGGGGAATCTGCTTCCCTTGGCTCTCATCTGGATAACTTCCCGACCTGCAGCAGCCAATCAGATCCCTCTGACATGTGTTGACAGGGTAACAGAAGTACGAGGCTTCACTGACACCCAGAAGGAGGAGTACTTCAGGAGGAGATTCAGTGATGATCTGTCCAGCAGAATCATCTCACACATCAAGACATCCAGGATTCTCCACATCATGTGTCACATCCCAGTCTTCTGCTGGATCATTGCTAGAGTTGTGGAGTACATGTTGACTACAGACCAGAGAGGAGAGCTGCCCAAGACCCTGACTGACCTGTACTCACACTTCCTGCTGGTTCAGACAAAGAGCAAAAAGAATGACGAGGGACATGAGATGAGTCCACAGGTTCAGGCAAAAAGAAAGAGGAGTCCACAGGAGTTGATAGAGGCTGACAGGGAAGTTCTTCTGAAGCTGGGGAGGCTGGCGTTTGAACAACTGGAGATAGGAAACATCATGTTCTACCAAAATGACCTGGAGCAGTGTGGTCTTGATGTCACAGAAGTCTCAGGATTTTGTACAGAGATCTTCAAAAGAGAGAATGTGATCTTCGAGAAAACAGTCTACTGCTTTGTTCATCTGAGCGTTCAGGAGTTTCTGGCTGCAGTCTACATGTACCACTGTTACACCAACAGCAACACTGAGGTACTGAAAGGCTTCCTAGGAAACTACTACAATCACAGAGAGTCTTTATTCGAGAAAATGTCTGTTTATTTCAGAAAAAATAATGACTTATCCCTGGATGTCTTCCTGATAAGAGCCATGGATAAATCTCTCGAAAGTAAAACTGGCCACCTGGACCTGTTTGTTCGCTTCCTTCATGGCCTCTCTCTGGAGTCCAACCAGAGTGTCTTGGGAGGCCTGCTGGGTCAGACAGAGAACAATCCAGAAATCATCCAGAGAGTCATCAACAACCTGAGGAAGATGAACACTATCTCTCCTGACAGAAGCATCAACATCTTCCACTGTCTGATGGAGATGAATGACCACTCAGTACATCAGGAGATCCAAGAGTTCCTGAAGTCAGAGAACAGATCAGAGAAGGAACTCTCTGAGATCCACTGCTCAGCTCTGGCCTACATGCTGCAGATGTCAGAGGAGGTTCTGGATGAGTTGGACCTGAAGAAGTACAAAACATCATGGGAGGGACGATGGAGACTGATCCCAGCTGTGAGGAACTGCAGAAAGGCTCAGTAAGTCCAGATGTGATTAGCATTATAAATCAGTGTAGATTAGTAGTTTAGTTCTTTTTTTGTTGTTGTTTTTTAACTTTACCCTCCCCAGAGCTACAAATATTTTTTCTTTGAGCCTCCCTGAGTGACTGGTGGAAAATGCATGACCCTCCCGCCACCATAAATAACCATATTTTATTATATTGACACCAAAAGTAGGTAGTATTGAGAAGATAAAAAGCAAAAACTGACCTTTTCCAACCATTATGTGTAACAGTGAACCATGACTCTTAAACCATGGCCCTCTGACCCCCATTCCCTTGTCAGGAAAAAAGCAAGCTACCAGCCCAACTTACTGTGTCCACTACTAAAGTTACCCCTGACAATTCCAGCTCTGAAACAAAAAGGAAAGGAAAGGAATAAAAAAATATCTATATATAAAAAATATTTAAAAAATGTTAAAAAGATTAGCTGAACCACTGATGTGAATAGCAAATGTTAATCAAAATACAGAATATCAAACTGTTTCGTCATCAGATGCATGAAGTAAATATAAAGATAACATATGTTGTAATATATGTGTCATTACAGACTTTCTAACTGTCGACTCTCAGAGATACACTGTGATGTTGTAGCCTCAGCTCTGAAGTCCAACCCCTCCCATCTGAGAGAGCTGGACCTGAGTGCGAACAAGCTGAAGGATTCAGGAGCAAAGCTTCTGTCTGCTGGACTGGAGAGTCCAAACTGTAGACTGGAGACTTTGAGGTCAGTTCAGTGCTTTTTCTATATATTCAATTCAAATCCTTCACTGAAGCTTCACAGCTGAGCACAAATCTGTAGAATTTAAATTCAAAATCCACAGTGTTGTTCTGTGTAAAAGTGACTTCCAAAGTTTAAACAAATATGAGGATTCAGCAGTCTGAGTTACACATATCAAGTAAGTATCTTTGTGTCTCTTCAGTGTTTCCTTGCTGAGCTGCAGTGAAGGGATTGTAACTCAAAGAGGGAATTTTGTACTAAATAGTCTGTAACTTTGAGTCAGACAAATCAAGTGGGAGTCTACCAGACTGTCAAAGCCTCATATTAGCTTCAGATGAATTTATGAACTAATTTCCTACAGTGTAGTTGTGTTAGGAAGAGACCACGTCACCAATAACATGTTTTATTACACAAACCTACTAAGCTACCAAATACAGGAAGGAGGTCTTGTAATAAATAATGAACAGGTTTGTTTTTATGAATCAGTGTTGACATGAATATGTGTCTGAATGTTGTGGTGACATTTGGATGATGTCTGTAGAAGGCTGACATTATGATGATCCACAATAACACAATCACAAAGTCACTCTGCTCATTTTAGAGAAAAGCTCATTGATGAGGATATAGTAATGTTGAACTACACATTTAAAGCCTGAACACATCTGATTGGATTGTAAATTGATTTTTATCGACATCATTTATTCTTTATTCAGATTGTGGCTCTGCATGTTGTCAGAGATCAGCTGTGCTTCTCTGGTCTCAGCTCTGAAGTCCAACCCCTCCCATCTGAGAGAGCTGGATCTGAGAGGAAACAAGCTGCAGGATTCAGGAGTGAAGCTGCTGTGTGATTTTCTGGAGAGTCCAAACTGTAGACTGAAGACTCTGAGGTCAGTTCACTGCCTGTCTGTTACTATATTTGATCTTAATGTTTAACAACTGAACCTAATTCATGTACATACATAACTTATATCCATGCAGTTAATTTATTTTTTTCCATATTTTTATTTTTTACTGTACAAAGTTTAGTCTATAGTTGCAAAAGATGACTGATTCTTAAAGAAACTGTAGAAAATGTCCACTGTTAGTTGTTAAATTCAATTAATGTTTATTATTTTGGGTAAAGAGTCACATCTGTATACAGAAGATCCTCTCAACTAATATCTGTTTTAAATTGATCAAGTTTACTTGCTGAGGGAGAAATATTTCTTTATTATATTCTTTAATGTGTTTCAAAGAATAATGTCTGATAATATCATTCCTTCACAATACACTCTCTCTCTCTCACACACACACAGATCAATGCAGGTGTTTAAAATATTTTTTATGAATCAGTGTTGACATGAAAATGTTTCTGAATGTTGTGGAGACATAGAAGGCTGACATGATTCACAATAACATAATGATAAAGTCACTCTGCTTGTTTTAGAGAAAATTGATGAGGACACATTTGAACAACACATTTAAAACCTAAACACATTTGATTGGATCATAAATGGATTTTAATATACATGATTTATTCTTTATTCAGATTGAGTTCCTGCAGTTTGTCAGAGATCAGCTGTGCTTCTCTGGCCTCAGCTCTGAAGTCCAACCCCTCCCATCTGAGAGAGCTGGATCTGAGTAACAACGACCTTCAGGATTCAGGATTTAAGCTGCTGTGTAATTTTCTGGAGAGTCCACACTGTAGCCTGGAGTATCTGGGGTCAGACACCATTTTTTACTTCTGTGCTGAGATTAATATGATGTGAAAGTTGTGGTGACACTAAACTGCAGACATAAAGCTGATATTATGCTGATCCACACTGAGGATCTTAATGGGAAAGTTTAGTCCGTTGACTGTGTCAGAGCAATGTTGAGCTGCACATTTAAAACCTTCATATAGATGTTTAAACCCACTATGTTCCACAGAAGCTATGGGAGCCATATCCTTCCTGATGTAATATGCAATAGCATCAGTTATTTCTTTCCATCTACTTGAATCTTTTGCATATTGTGTGGCATTTGTAAATGCTTGTGTTAGCGACAGCTGCTTTGTTGAAGCACTTTAGTGTTTGTCGGTCTTTCTCTTTTTTTGAGCCGTGCACTCTTCATATTTGGTAATGTGATTTCTTTCCAAGTGATTAAACAGATTGGTGGTGTTACCTTTGGTCGCTGAAATTGTTTTTCCGCTGTGTTTACATTTGACTTCTTTTTGTTCTGTGTCGTCTTAACTGAAGCCGAAATGTGTCAAAACGACGGACACGGCATGTGACTGAACACAACATCGTAATTTTTTTAAAGGGACAGTTCGTGAACGTACGCATTGGGGAAATTATTACCTGACTTAACCAACATGAGCAAGATTAACTTGGTGAGAGGGTCTCAATGTTGATTTTGATCCATTTTTGGTTAATTGCTCTGCCCTACTTCACTTTAAATTTTGTTCTTTAAATTTAAACCAAAAACCTCAATCAGACAGCAACAAATATAATATTCAGTATTTACTTATTCCAACACTTTTATGAAGCTATTCAGTGTTTATACTGACTGAAATATTAAACACATGGTACCACGATTTTTTAATAGTGACAACAATCCATTAAATGTAAATATTGTAGATATATTGAACATCATTTTCCTCCTGTTTTCCCAAAATCCATCCTGACATATTTGATATAATTGTAAATGTTGGGATCTTGACTAGAATCTGAAACAAATTTCTGTGGGTTTTTTACTTGTGTTTGGCTGCACAACATGAGTTTGTATAGATGGAGTCACTGGTGGAGCTGTAGAGTTTAAGAGGTGAATCACTACGTCTTTATTGAAGAAGCAGCATGTTGTCATTAATATTAATGAGAGCTCTTTTTCACTGTTTTCACTGTATTTGACAGTTTTTAACCTGCATCCTGTTGAGTTCAGCTGTTTGGAGTTTCCATTTTATAAACTTCTACATTCTGAACTTCAGCTCTGAACAGATTAAGAAACACTGAATGATTTCAAGCAGAAACTTTGTCTTCTAAAGTGACAATTTATTCTTTATTCAGATTGAGGGGCTGCAGTTTGTCGAAGATCAGCTGTGCTTCTCTGGTCTCAGCTCTGAAGTCCAACCCCTCCCATCTGAGAGAGCTGGATCTGAGAGGAAACAAGCTGCAGGATTCAGACATGAAGCTGCTGTCTGATCTTAAGGAGAGTCCAGACTGTAGACTGGAGACTCTGAGGTCAGTTCTATTGTTGATCTTAATGTTTAACAACTGAACCTAATTTATGTACATACATAACTTACATCCATTAAGTTAATTTTCTTTTTTCCATATTTCCATATTTTTACTGTACAAAGTTTAGTCTGTAGTTACAACAGATGACTGATTCTTAAAGAAACTGTAGAAAATGTTCACTTAGTTGTTAAAGTAAATTAATGTTTATAATTTTTGGTAAACACTCACATCTGTGTACAGAAGATCCTCTCAACTAATATCTGTTTTAAATTGATCAAGTTTACTTGCTGAAGGAAAAATATTTCTTTACTGTATTTTGATGTGTTTTAAAAAATAATGGCTGATAATTGATATTTATCCTTCACAATACACTCTCTCTCTCTCACACACACACAGAGATCATTGCAGGTGTTTAAAGTATGAATATAGTTTGTTTTATGTATCAGTGCTGGCATGAATATGTGTCTGAATGTTGTGGTGACCTTTGGATGATGTCTGTAGAAGGCTGACATTATGATGATCCACAGTAACACAATGACAATGTCACTCTGCTTGTTTTAGAGAAAAGCTCATTGATGAGGACATAGTAATGTTGAACTACACATTTAAAGCCTGAACACATCTGATTGGATTATAAATGGATTTTAATCTACATCATTTATTCTTTATTCAGATTGAGTTCCTGCAGTTTGTCAAAGATCAGCTGTGCTTCTCCAGCCCCAGCTATGAAGTTCAACCCCTCCGATCTGAGAGACCTGGATCTGGTTGGAAACAGGCTGTTTGACTCAGACGTGAAGCTGCTGTGTGATTTGATGGAGAGTCCAGGATTGAAGTATCTGAGGTCAGTTCACTGACTGTCTGTTACTATTGTTGATCTTAATGTTCAACAACTGAACCTAATTTATGTACATACATAACTTACATTGATGAAGTTATTTTTCTTTTCTTTTTTTTCTTTTTTTAGAAAATGTCCACTGTTAGTTGCTAAAGTCAATTAATGTTTATACTTTTTGGTAAAGAGTCACATCTATATACAGAAGATCCTCTCAACTAAATTTTAAATTGATCAAGTTTACTTGCTGAAGGAGAAATATTTCTTTATTATATTCTTTAATGTGTTTAAATGAATAATGTCTGATAATTAATATTGATCCTTTAGAACACACACACACACACACACACGGAGGGACACAGAGAGATCAATGCAGGTGTTTAAAGTATTTTTTATAAATCAGTGTTGACATGAATATGTGTCTGAATGTTGTGGAGACATTTGGATGATGTCTGTAGAAGGCTGATATCTTAGCCAGCAGGATAGGGGGGCATTGGGAAGCAATGCCTGTCCAATTGGGATTTTTTGCCCCACCCAAAATTCAGACTGACAGCTTGCCCACCCTATCAGATTAATGAAAACTTCCTCTTACGTGACTGAGTAACTGAGTTGTCATGAATCTGAACAGTCAGTAAAATTTAGTAAATATCAATGCTGCCCCTTTTATTACTTCATATTCATATAATAAATATACAAATGTCAATTAGATGGTATTCTGCATGAGAAATAAAGAAAAAAAATTGGTTATAATAATCATCCATTTATATTGATGAATTTGACCCAGACAGGCGTGATCACTATAAGCGGTTTTCCACTTTATTGTGTTATTTCTTATGCATAGATAGCCATTCATCTGGCTCATTTACTATCTATGATTTATTATCTATGACCATATAAAAAGGAGTGCCCACCCGTGACAACCCTGTGTCCCCCTGCTGATAATTGTCTGGCGCTGCTCTGGCTGATATTATGATGATCCACAATAACATAATGACAAAGTCACTCTGCTCATTTTAGAGAAAAAGCTCATTGATGAGGACATAGTAATGTTGAACTACACATTTAAAACCTGAACACATCTGATTGGATTATAAATGGATTTTAATCTACATCATTTATTCTTTATTCAGATTGAGTTCCTGCAGTTTGTCAGAGATCAGCTGTGCTTCTCTGGCCTCAGCTCTGAAGTCCAACCCCTCCCATCTAAGAGAGCTGGATCTGAGTATCAACGACCTGTTTGACTCAGGATTGAAACTGCTATGTGATTTTCTGGAGAGTCCACACTGTAGACTGGAGTATCTGAAGTCAGTTCACTGACTGTCTGTCACTATTGTTGATCTTAATGTTTAACAACTGAACCTAATTTATGTACATACATAACTTACATCCATTAAGTTAATTTTCTTTTTTCCATATTTCCATATTTTTACTGTACAAAGTTTAGTCTGTAGTTACAACAGATGACTGATTCTTAAAGAAACTGTAGAAAATGTTCACTTAGTTGTTAAAGTAAATTAATGTTTATAATTTTTGGTAAAGAGTCACATCTGTATACAGAAGATCCTCTCAACTAATATCTGTTTTAAATTGATCAAGTTTACTTGCTGAAGGAAAAATATTTCTTTATTATATTCTTTAATGGGTTTTAAAGAATAATGTCTGATCATTGATATTGATCCTTTAGAACACACACACACAGAGGGACACAGAGAGATCACTGCAGGTGTCTAAAGTATATGTTTATGAATCAGTGTTTACATGAATGTGTCTGAATGTTGTGGTAACATTTGGATGATGTCTGTAGAAGGCTGACATTATGATGATCCACAATAACACAATGACAAAGTTACTCTGCTCATTTTAGAGAAAAGCTCATTGATAATGACGTAATAATGTTGAACTACACATTTAAAGCCTGAACACATCTGATTGGATTATAAATGGATTTTAATCTACATGATTTATTCTTTATTCAGATTGTGGAACTGCAGTTTGTCAGAGATCAGCTGTGCTTCTCTGGTCTCAGCTCTGAAGTCCAACCCCTCCCATCTGAGAGAGCTGGATCTGAGCTACAACAAGCTGCAGGATTCAGGAGTGAAGCTGCTGTGTGATTTTCTGGAGAGTCCAAACTGTAGACTGGAGTATCTGGGGTCAGACACCATTTTTTACTTCTGTGCTGAGATTCATATGATGTGACAGTTGTGGTGACACTAAACTACAGACATAAAGCTGATATTATGCTGATCCACACTGAGGATCTGTTTTCTTCTTCAGTGGTTTAGTCCATTGACTGTGTCAGAGCAATGTCGAGCTGCACATTTAAAACCTTAATATAACAAGAAAAATCTACACTGGATAATTCACTCTGAACCTCTGAAACTCTGTTTTTGTCTTTTGACAGTTTTTAACCTGCATCCTGTTGGGTTCAGGTGTTCGGAGTTTCCATCTTCTAAACTTGCTTGCCAAAAAAATAGATTTTCTGATTTATCGCAATTCTTATTTTAATGATTAATTATTGATTCTTGAAATCCAGAGATCGATTTTTGCATTTACGCCTTTACTCAGTAAACATGTACATGTGCACGGTGTTGTGTGTCTGCAGTGGTTACTTGTTGTAAATGATTCAGTTGGAGCAGCATGATGTGTAAAATGTCGACTTTGTGGAAATTGAGTTATTACAACTTGCACAAAAATTTTATTTTAAGTTTAAAAGTAACATAGATGCTAGCTGCTATATTTGCTATATTAGCTGCCTTGAGTCATGACAGTCCCGTAAACCGGGACGTGAATAATTTCAGTCTGTTGATCTGCCTCAGTTTACAGGACTGTTGTGACTCAGGATGGTTAGCTGACTCTGGCTGTCTCGTAGGGGATCTAGAGATCACATCCACAAGAGGAACAGACTGAAAAAAGACTCCACACACTGATCTGAGCTCTCAGTTTGTGTTTGTTACCGAAATATTATCTCTGACTACGAGGTGTGAAACCATCGAAGTGGACTGAACAGTGAGCAGATTCTCCTGCATTCAGTCTGTCTCTACCTGCCGGGGAGCTAATATCAGCCAGCAGATGTCTGCAGGTATCAGACTGATGTCAACACAAATACAAACAGTGCAGATTAACTAATGAGCAGACTTTCAGTTTCTGCTGTCTGTGCTCAAAGTGATGAAGTTGAAACAGCAGGTACTGACAGCCCATGTGTTGCATTATGGGATAGCATTTATGTTTTTTAAATGTGCATAATGATGAAGCCCTTGCAGGTCTTTTATTATTCTTGCTCAACTGTTTTGCACATGTAGGACTAAAAAATATACATGTCATGTCATGTTTTAGTCTTTTTGCATTTTTACTTGTGTTTGGCTGCACAACATGAGTTTGTATAGATGGAGTCACTGGTGGTGCTGCAGAGTTTAAGAGGTGAAGTCACTACGTCTTTATTGAAGTAGCAGCATGTTGTCATTAATATTAATGAGAGCTCTTTTTCACTGTTTGTATTTGACAGTTTTTAACCTGCATCCTGTTGGGTTCAGCTGTTTGGAGTTTCCATTTTATAAACTTCTACATTCTAAACTTTCTTCGGCTCTGAACTGATTATGAAACACTGAATGATTTCAAGCATGAACTTTGTCTTCTAAAGTGACATCATTTATTCTTTATTCAGACTGATGAACTGTAGTTTGTCGAAGATCAGCTGTGCTTCTCTGGCCTCAGCTCTGAAGTCCAACCCCTCCCATCTGAGAGAGCTGCGTCTGACTATCAACAACGTGCAGGAATCAGACAAGAAGCTGCTGTCTGATCTTAAGGAGAGTCCACACTGTAGACTGGAGACTCTGAGGTTAGTAGAGAGTTGGAGTCAGTCTGTGCTGGTTTCAGCAGTATTGTATTAAACAGTTAGTATCAAAGCAAAGATCCAGTATTTCCCGGTGAACCTCCAACCTTGTCAGTGGCTGCTTTCCTCAGTGAAGCTGTGAGAGGAGAATGGTGACTTCAGGCTTCAGGATTGGACAGAAAGACAGAGATAGAGAGAACCATCAGCCAATCAGATCAGCCACAAGCTTGTTGTGATCATGTGTTTGAGTTGATGTGAAGATTACCTTTGTTGTTGTGTTCATGTCTGTAGGAAATAAAGCTGGATTACAGCTGACAGCCTTACAAGATGTATACAGACGGTGGTCCTCATCATAAAACTATGGTACCATCTAATCTGAGCTCTAAGATCAGTCTGACTGAAGCCTGTAAATCACTGGCTCTGATTTCACAGAACCATCATTATGTTTAGTAACCATGTGGTCTTTATACAGACCAGAACCTCACTCTGACTGATTGTCATGTGATGATTTAACAGCAGAAAAGATCTTCAAATCCAACAGTTCACATGTATCAACAGTAAATCCATCAGTAAACTGATGAGTGAATGTCTCTGTTTCTGCAGTAATGATGTGTTCATGACTCTCAGCAGTTTATTTCCTCTGTGTACTTCAGTGAAATCTGCAGAGTAAACAAACTTGATACCAAAAGTCTCTGCAGGTCTGTGAGCCCGGAGCTCAGTGTGTTCACTCCAAAATGTTAATATGAGACCTGAAAGGAAGCAGGCTACGCTGCACAGCTGTTCCACTTCTGGTCTGAACAGGACTGAAGTCCCTGCTGCTCTTTATACTGGATGTGCTGCATCACTGACTGATAGCTGATGAAGTGAGTCTAACTAAACACTGATTTATGACCTCTGTTGTTTCTTCTTCTCTCATCAGCTGGAGCCAGTGGTGATCTCTGTAAGAGTGTGAATGAACATCCAGGAGTGTGTGTTGAGAGAGGATCAGCTGGATCCTGATGATCCATCTGGACCAGAGTCTGGATCTAGATTTTGTTGAAGTCAGAACTTTATAAATGTGTTATACATGAGCTGTTTGATGCAGAAAAGATTTTTAAAAAACAGGTGTTATAAGTCAGACTCTGACCCTGGGCCCATATTTATCAAGTGTCCCAGAATCATACTGAGATTTAACGAGGACTAAAACTAAGTTATGAAGCAGAAGATAATTGACTCTGACTTTCAGCAGGAGAAGGATTACTCCTGGGAGAGAGTGAGATGTCAGTTGGTCAGAGCAGCAAAGTAGAAATAATGATGACGTGTTGTAGTTTTCTCACAGTCTCAGATGGAAATATTAAACGGTGGTAATTGGGTATATTATGTGTATAGGCAGGTAACCAGGCAGGTAACTTACCAAGGTTATGTAACAAAACTATGATGCTAAATTTCATAATAAGATGATATTTACAAAGTGTAAAGAAAGCCTGAGAGATAAATGGAGCCTATATGTTAATTAAGATAATCATTTACCAACTTTGGAAAGTTATCTCTCTGCCATCAGCAGTTTAAAACTAATGAATCATTCAATAAATAAAGCCACAATTTGCATGAATGCAGCTTGTTTTTCTATGAGTTCACACTGAGTGGTGGGAAATGAATTAGTGCTGATTATCAGCACAGATAAATATGGGCCCTGGTCTTTGCTGTCAGGGCTCTGGATCAGCCTGTTTGAGGAGCTCAGTCTGATAAGTCATTATCTTCCTTTAAATCACTTCTTAAAACTCATTTTTATCCACTGATCTACCAATTATTTTTGTTTCATATGCTGTATATCTTAATTTGAATCTTATGTCTGTTTTACTATTTTATTTTCTTCCTGTATGTGTGTGTTAGTTTTGTTTAAAGCATTCTATAATGTTGGTTTTGAGAAGTTGTATACACTTCTGAAGGGAGGGTGGTGGGATGATGGTGCTAAACAAAGACCAAATTCTAATAAACACATGTGGAAATAAATGAACTTGCAGCATTTTTATCCTGAGTCAAGCTTCAGCTTTATGTATAATGTCTATTTTTATTGTAGTTATTTCTTCTGTGAATAAATGAGTTATATTTGATTGAATCTGTGTTCTTTGTTTTGGATATCTGTGGATCTGTTAGATTTTTTGGCTAACAAGATGGCCACACTTTATTTTAAAGGTTCATTTATAATTTAAAATTATAATTTCTTATTAATTTCTTCAAAGTTTTCAGGGAAGAATTGTCTGAGTAATTTGGTGTTATTTATAGATTTACATTTCGACCTGAGTTAATATTTATTCATCATTCGTCATTTATTATTGGAAACTTTATTCTCATATAAGTTGAATTGTATGTTTTTCTGTAGATGAAACATGTTTGCATGTTTGGCTGACCTGCTGTAAACTGACTAACAGACTTTAGCTTATGCTAGCTTAGCAATTAGAATTAATTACTTGGAAGTGTACCAATTGAACACGGTCTTTATTTGACCTATAAATTAGTGCTAAAGTACTTGGTTCTTTCCAGGAAATTTACTAACTTTAGATTGTCTGTCTTTTCTTTATTCCTTAACTTTATTGCTGAAATCAAGTGCAATATACAAACAAGGAAACAGCACCACCAAGTGAAACAGCAAAGTATTCAGACTGATCACACAAGGAGAAATAAATACATGAAAAATTTCAAAAAGTGTGGGGAGAGGAGAGAGTAAATCTAGTTAGAGATGTCTCTATTAACCATTCTGTCTATGAAATGTCAAAAAATAGAGAAAAATTAAGATTAAGAGGTAAAATTGGTTTGCAGTGTGTCCACAACTTAACATAGACAATAAAAGAAACACACACTAAGAAGAAAAAAGCAAACCAAGAAATAGTCGACACATGGCACACAGAGCTGTTGTATTGGATTAGCTCCAGTTCATTCTTCATGTACTCTTCATCTTTCATCTTAACTCTTATTTTATTTATGTTTTTAACACTGTAGCACTTTAAGATTCACTGCAAATGAAAAGTGCAGCCCAAAGTATATGCATTATTATTATTGTTGTTTATTGTTACAAATCACTGTTACCTTACAGATGAGCCACAGAGCTAAGCATCTCTTTATTTGGAAACTAAACTCAGCGACTCTGCAACTCAGCAACTTCATAATATGGTCCCTTGTGAGCAGTTCCTGGCATATAGGCTGAATAAAATTGTCAGCACCATGTGTAATGTGAACATGGTATAGCCTGTGTAGTTGTATGTAGATTGTGAAGGTTTGTTCATCTCCACAGAATCTCAGCATTGAAAATCATGGGGAATGTGTCGTAAAAGGGCTTTTCTGCGACCTCATTGAAAAGCCTGACACCCTCATAAAGGAGTACTTGGTAGGTAACATCATAGAGTATGAACCATTGCCTAACCAAACATTTTTAAAGAGACTCATGACAACATAGATATGTACTGAATAGGACATTTTTAAATGTGGAAATTTGTGTTCTCTGGTTGACAGTCTATGTAATGGCATGATTTTTTCTAAATTAGCTCAAACACCATTGTGTAGCTTCCCTGTTCACACTTGCAAGGAGGTGTGCTGTGCACGATATGTCTTAAATAACTGTAGGTGTGCTGAAAAGTCAGCTTGTGGAATTAAGTCTCTGTTGCAAAACTGTCAAAGTGTTCCTGCCTCTTTGCAAATTTTTATTCTTCACTGCCTTCAGCTCAAACATGTAATTGGAATTTCTGCACTTGTGTTTCTTACTGGTGTATCACCCGGGCACTTTTTCAGGCAGGGTCAAGTAAAACCTGTTATTACTTGTATTCATTGTATTTGTGGTTTGTGCTCAACTGATTTGGCCAATGCGGACAGTGCAAATCCAGATCTTAAATGTTGTAAAAGTCAGAGATGAAACAATAAGTTGATTCATTGGATTAGTCGATTGACCAAAATAATTGGCATCTATTTTGATAATATTGTTTACAAGTCATTTGCAAGTAAAAATGCCAAACATTAGTTGTTCACAGCTTCTCAGATGTGAAAATTTGCTCCTTTTCTGTTTTTATATCATTGTAAATTCAACATCGTTGGGTTTTGGACTGTTGTAGTGATGAAACTGGAGTATGTATGTATGTATCAATCCATGTTTTCGAGGCACACAATGTACTGTGGAAACAAATAAATCTATGTATCAGTCTTTAAATGCCTGGAAAGCTGAACTCAGGTTAAAAAGTCTCTTCTCTAAGGTTGTAAGCCTGCCGCTGCTGCTCTAACATTTTATACTCTGGCTCCCTCTGCTGCTACTAATCAGTTTAACTTCTGCAAACCTGTTCAAACAAACTGTCACATACTGAGTTGGAGGAAGTACTTAGATCCTTTCTTTACTTTAGTAAAAGTGGCACTACCATGATGCAAAAACACTCCATTAAAAGTCCTGCATTGAAAATGAAATGATCTGAATCTCGATATATTGACCTTTATAGCAATACGTATTATTTCATTGCATGTGCATGTTTGTGTGTGTATGTGTAGTTTAGTTTTGTCTCACACACACACATTTGTCAGACTCTGTATGTAGTAGTCTGTGTTATCTATACATAGTGAAAGTAATAGTTTTAATTAGTTTAAAGGATAATTCTGGTTGTCGACAAATCTCATGTTTGGAGCCAAACCAACAATGAACTGATCTACTAATAAGTATTGTTGAGTATCAGAAGGCTGATATATCTTATTCCTCTGTGCTGTAGACCTCCATTGTTGTCCAAAAACTATTAAAAACACATCAGTGACTTACACCGCTGCACTGGGTGACTTCATCATGAAGAGTTTGGTCATGTTAGTTTGTTTCAAAACGGCTCCAAAGACTAATGACAGCGATCACATTTTCAGTCTCCAGAGAGTAGTTCTGTGTAAAGGTTAGGGTTGGTCACTGAGCATGTGCAGGAATGTGGTTCCATTTACAGCTTCAGTAGCTACATATCACAATCTCTGGACTTTGTACTGAAGTTCTTTAGAAATATATTGTGTAGTCAAGAGTTCCACACAAACACCAACACAAAGAAATAAGAGTCAGAGTATGAAGGCAGGCAGAAATGGACCTTTTTATTTTTCTTGGGCGATAAACAACAGTGGATTGTCCTGACCAGACCGGACTGAACCGGATCAAACCAGTAAATCAAACCAGTCCTGAACCGGCTGGAACCGGTTTGAGGCCGCCCAGCTGACCGGAACAAAAACAAAACAAACTGATCAGATTTTTTTTTTTTTTTTTACTTGTCTCCAAACACACCTGGCTAGCTTTACATCACGTTACCATGGCAACAGCCACACAGGTCATCAGTATGGTGGAGTCAGGTCTGGTCAGATGGGACCTGGTCCAATAAGCGCTCCTCCTCCCTCAGAGTGAAGGGATGGAGGGCGGGTCTATTGAATCAGGGGAAACAAAGAAGCTGATTGGTCCACAAACAGTAAAACCCCGCCCACTATGGTCACACCCCCCTCAAGCATCCTATTGGTTGCCTACATCATTCGAAAAAACAGAGCGAGCCCTTCTTCCATTGGTCACCACAGCCTCAGGCAGGAAGGCCGTTGTTCCGCCATTGGTCAGTTTTGACAACACGCTAACTGTCAGTCACTCAGCAGCGGCCAATCAGGTTACAGTACAGTACCTGTTCTGGAATTACAAAAAGAAAAAAAAGAATCAAACAAAAAAAAAAGAGAAGAATGACGATGAACAGGGAGGACAACCAATCAGATGACCTCGCTAGAAAAACAAACAGGAAGTGGGAGGAGCTTCCAAGCCTCAGAATGAACGTATTTTCTGGAATTTTTTTTTTGTGTGTTCTTTGTTTTTGTCCTTTTTGTCCGTGTGTGTGAGCCGTACATCCGTCGTCTTCTTTCTTTTCCAACAGCTGATTTCAGTGCAATGCATCATGGAACGATCGATCGTTAGGAAGGTGTGTCACTACGAGTGTGTGTGTGTGTGTTTGTATATGTGTGTGTGTGCATCCTGTTGTCATGGAAACATGCTGCAGGGTTAGCGCTCCAGCAGCGGGGGTGGTGCCGTGTTGCATCGTGGGAACTTGTCTGTCCATGTTTTTAGCTGGTGTCCATGGACTCCATGTTGGCGGAGCTCGAGTCCCTCTGGATGGAGTCGAAGATCGCTGCCAGCTCCTGATTGGACGAGATCTGGGACTGGAACTCTGACATCAGCGGAGATTTCTCGGCCTCGGGGATCGTCAGCAGCGCCACGACGGCTCGCATCGCCGACCGCTTCAGCTCGTCCTGCTTCTCGAACTCCTGCTTCACCGAGTTCGCCTTCACCTGCAGAGACAGAGGAGACAATCAAACTTCATCGATGTAACATTTTCATACAAGAGAAATTAAAGTGCTTTACAAGTTATTGACAAACATACAGGACAGTAAATATGGATTTGGAGACTAATGCACATCAAAATAAGTCATCCCTCCAGGATTTTAGTTTTTTTGTGATTATTACGGACAAAAATGTTTGATTTTGCAGCAGCTTTGCTCAAAAATTGCGATACAATTTTGCAACGTTTTATGTGCTCATTTTGGGGTAAAATTGTAAAGATTGTGAAAAAATGCAAGCAAAGGAAGGTTAGATTTTTAAAAAACTATGTAATCGCTTCCTTCAATAAAAAGCATACTGCTTATCACAGAAACAACTATATTTCAGTGCTAATTTTTAAATGTATGTTCTGAACATGAGAACCATGGGCTCAAACTTATATAAAAAAGAAATTACTGTACTTGAGCTCCATTTATATCCTTGCTGAATGTGCTGCGATGATGTCAGTTACCACAACATGCATGCCTGTGTGAGCACTGGAGGGAGGTAAGAGTTTAAGCTAAAGCTAACTAGCCACGTTGCTGTCGTTGCTGCTGCTGGTGGTGTGTGTCTGCTAGCGGGCTGCCCTAGACTCCCTATCTGTGTAGATATATGCATGTTAAATTGGGGTTCAGTTTAGGGTGGCTCAGCATGCCATGACAAAAAAAATCTGAAAAAAGAAAGAGTGAAAATCACTGTCTTAAGAGAAACAGATTTCCCCAAAGTTCTGTAAAAAAGTGGTTATGGTTAGTCTCTAGGAAATTAATGTAAGTCATGTATGTCCTCTGAAGTGATGGAAACACGACTGTGTGTGTGTGTGTGTGTGTGTGTGTGTGTGTACCTTGGTGGTGCAGGTGGCCCTCAGTGGTTCCACCAGTCTGTCCAGTCTCTGTAGAACAGCACTGGGACAAAGAGACGACAGTCTGGCCAGCATCAGGAACGTCAGCATCTAAAAACACGACAACAGCAAGAAGAACTAAAGTAAACAGCTGGATCATCATCATCATCAACAACAACAGCTGCAGCAGCAGTAGCAGATGTGGCAGTAGTAGTAATTAGGAGTGGGTGATTTTGGGCTTTGATAAAGTAAAAGGTAATAACCAGGCTGGGAATTGTTGATAACTAAAGTAAGTAAGTAAAAGTAACTTAAATACAAGTCAAATCACCCAACAGTTTAATTTAGGAGTCTGCCATCATTGCAGGCATTTTATATGTGTAATGAATAAATTATATACACTGGGCACTAGCCAGACCGATATATTGATGGTGGATATATTGGTATTTGTGTATATGTATTACAACCTTCACTTACACCTAGACCTCTCTGGGTTGTAACGTCAGCTGATAAGTAAGAAGAAATTGCATAAATGTTTAAGATGTGCTTGAGGTCATTTAGAAACAGTGCTGCTTCTTCTTCTTGTCATATTGATATTTTTGGTATTAGTACTTTTGGTATTAGTTATAGTATTATTATTAGTAGTAGAAGCGTGTTTAGACCTTGATGTCGTAGTGGTCCTTGAGGCCATCCTCTACGTGGTTGAGGAAGGTGAAGATGTCGATTCGGTCCAGGCAGCTGTCCAGCAGAGTGTACATGCACTCGAACGCAGCCTTCCGCAAGTCCAAACCATCATCCACCGTGTGTTTGAATGGACCCATCTCCACCTACACACAGACATCAGTCAAATATCTGCTGATCCATACAGAAGAGCCAACGATCTGATTGATTTGTTTGTTTTTGTGTATGTATTTCAGGATTTTTTGGTCGCTCTCACCTCTCGGATCAGCTCCTTCCTGACTTTGGTCTCGTTGTAAAGTTGTGGTAGAACGGAGTCCAGCAGCTCTCGTATCAGACTCGGCTTATTGTGGGCAGCAGAGTTAAACGTTACCAAGGCAACGCGACGCACGTTCAGGTCCGGGTCCTCCAGCGTCTTCAGGAAATCACCTGAAAGATTAAAACAATAAATAAAAATCAGCCAATCAGAGCAGACAGGAACTTCAGCTCACACATTGCAGCAGTTTCTTGTTTTAACGACATATGGAAGTTTGTTGCTATAACAACTTACCAACTTTACATGTTATAACGACAAAAGTTTTTTGTTTTTGTGAATAAATAAAATTTTGTTGCATGTATGTTGTTATAACAAGAAAAGCTTGTAAAAACTGAATAATCTGGTATTAACTGACTAATTGTTGCAGCTCTAGTGAAAATGATCTCATTAGAACAAGAAACTGAGCAAATATTTATGTGTTACCTATGCAGTTCTTCAGCAGTGGGTCGATGGGCTGTGGTTGGTCAGAGATGGTGAACTTTACTGCCGTTACCACGGAGCTCCTGGCGTATGACGAACCTACAAACACACATAAACAGATTCAGAAGTATATTTATAAAAACACATTTTAAAACAAACTTTGACCAAAGTGCTCCACAGAGAGATGACGAGCAAACTGAACATACATGAAATGAAACGCACCAATAGAAAACTAAACTCTCCTGTGTTTCCAATTGACACTGAGCTCTATTACGACTCTTTAGCTACACTGCAGAATTTTTTTAAAAAAGGAGCAATTTTTAAAACCTATAAAATTGACTGATATTACTTGAATATTAATCTGTACCCCTTTATTTATTTAAAATATTTTTCCTCCTCCGATGAATTATTTTGTTTCTATTGAATGTTAAAAGCTTCTTGCACAATCCTTTTACCAAATGTTTTATTAATTGTCATAATTGAATTCCCCGGCACTTTGTTTCTTTTTTGTTCTTCATACTTGTTTATATGTTACCGTTTTTATTTTTTATTTTTTTTGACTGTTTTCAATAAAGTTGGGGACGGGCAGAAGAGTATTAACTACCTGACAGCAGGTATCCTTTGAGGCGGGGCAGCAGGGTTTCGGGGTCGATCAGTGTCAGTTTGCCCAGACACTCGGCCACCACGTTCCTGGTTCCCTCCTCCTGACACTCGCAGTGTTTGAGCAGCAGAGACCAAACGGACTCCACGTAAGGCTTCAGACCGGACACCGATGCCGAACCTCAACACAAGACACACACGTTAAAACCAACACACACGTTAAAACCAACACACACACACACACACACACAGAAAGATGAATTTGAGCGGTTGTTCTCACTGATGATCTCTTTGAGCGAGTGCAGCAGCAGATACTGTCTCTTGGAGGAGGAGATCTCCTGCAGGACGAAGGGAAGATACTCCGGAAGATTCCCCACTGCGATACTGCCCAACGCATAGGAGGCTGCAGACTTCACCTGAGAGATACAGGAGGACAGAGACAGGTCAGCAACCACATGACTGAATTAGACTCAACTGCTTCTTGTCATTCCTGCATTTTTTTTGTTGTTTATTTAACAGGGACAATGCGCAAAACTCTAGATGATGTCCTCAAATGTCTTGTTTTCTTCAAATTTGAGAAGCTGACACCAGCTAATGTTTGGCATTTTTACTTTTTACGATTATCAAAAAAAGTTGCAGATGAATCGACTAATCATTGCAGCTCGACTATATTGCAATACTGATTAGAATACAGTTTTTTATCCATTATTTTCAGTGCTCACTCATACATTTCTTCTTTTTGTGGTGGTTAAACTAGTTTCACAGAACAGCCTGATGCAGACAGACCTGAAGATAAGCTGAAACCTACACAGAGTGAACATATAAAAACTGTTGCACCAACATACTGTTTTTTTAGTCTTGGCAGTAAGAAAGGAGGACAAATTGAACATAAATACATAGAAAACACAAGAGCAGAAATTCTCACATGTTCCTGGAAACATAATAAACTGGGTGCCGTTTTAAAAATCATATATCCTGAAAAGGCGCACAGGTGTTACCTCTTCACTGGAGGAGGAGAAGGCATCCAGAATGACTGTCTTGAGCTCTGGTTGGCTGCTAAGGTCTACATGGTGTCCCACCTCGCCCAATGAGAGCAGAGCGAGCAGTCTGATGGAGTCTGTGGAGCGGCTGTTCTTCACGTCCTACGATTCAGGGGACAAAATAAAATAAAAATCATATTTAAACCTGCTCTGAGACATTTACCGCAGAGGAAACACCTACAGCTACAGTTTCTGTAGTCCGACAGGTAGGTGTGTTACCTGGATGAACTGTCCCACCACAGCAGGTCCCTCGGTGGGGCAGGCTCTGGTAAGAGCGGCCACACATTTAGCAATGGAGCAGTAAGCTTGTTTGTGAGGCAGAGCGGCACTCTGGGAGTAAACTGGACCAGTCAGCATCCTCAGCAGGTCCATGTAACCCAAACCAGGAGTCTCTGTGGCCACCAGAGCCTGAACACGAACACGAACACACACACACACACACACACACACACAGTTAGTACTGCTATTCATGTTCATGAATTACAACCTCAAACAGAAACGTTTGAGGCTGAAATGTTCAAATAGTAAATAGGGCTTTTATTTATTCAAACCAGACCCTTATTTGAGACAATTTGTCGACTTTGCCCAGTTTGTCCAGTTTCTTTTCAGTTGAATAGAGGACATGACCAGTTCACAAGTGCAAAAATCAAACTGGTTCTAGAGTAGAAAAAATAACAGGATAGCAGCCAGTGTATTACAAATAAAAAGTGCACTTAATTTCAAATTAGTCACAACCTCACAGAGATACGAAGAGACATATTTGACATACTGATGAGCTGACACACCCTCCTTTCCAATTTCTAATATTTCTAACTGATTAATCTGAGGTCTGCAGCTTCATCAACTAAAATTTCAAATTTTAAATCACTTTTAACTTAAGTCATGCAGAAAAATTCATTCATCAATATTCAAATGTGATACTTGTAATCGAACAAATAGCCCGCCCTCCACCAAAATTCAAAATACTGAACTGGAAGCTGCAGGAAAAATATTTAATGACACTTAAATATTTACTTAAAAAAAAACTTAAATGACACCAGAGATGAGATCATTTACCAGAAAAAGATTGTAAAATCAATAAAAGACTAAAAAGCTTTTCATCCAACATCTGGATCTGTGTGTCCAGTCAGAAATCTGCGCTCTGGTGACATCTGGAGTTTAAAAGCTGTAACTTCAGTGTTCCTGTTGTACCTGGTAGAAGTCCAGCATGGCAGCGAGCGCTCCGCCCTGCAGCAGCGGGGATCGAACCAGTGCGATGAGCTGCTGGAGGATGTTCCCGCCACTCAGCTGGCCTAGCGAGGACGGGTGCGTCACCGCCAGTGTGGACAGGAAGCTCAGCGCCATCTGAGACACGTGCATGTCGCTCTCCGAGATGAGAGGGGGGAGCTCGGCCAGGACGGCGTCCACCATGACTGGAGTCACCGCAGAGCTGAAACACACATTCAGAAACAGTTACCAGGAGGAGTGGGTGGAGCCAACAGCTGCAGGCGTGATGGACAGGTGTGTGTGTTACCTGTAGTTTCTGAGCAGGATGTCCAGAGCAGCCAGCGTGCAGAGCTTCAGGGCTCGCTGGTTTTTGCGAAGGAAGGAGGCGAGGATGGGAACAGCATCGGGGAGAACCGGCCTCAGATCAATTTTCAACGGAGAGCCAGCGATCAGTGTCAGAGCTGGAAAAACAAACACAGTTAGACACAGCTCGGCATGTCTTTGATGGCTAAAAACACATTTCTTTTTTCTGCCGCTATAGAAAGTTATAATCTTACTTCAACCCCAAAAACTGATCACATCAGAACGCTTCTTAAAAGTGGACTTGCAGAGATGGTTTCTCAGTAACCTGTGGCCTGATTTAAATTATGATGTGAGCAAGAAACATGTAGACTGACTCTGCCATCATATGCATGTCTTGTTTTAGGTTTTTGTTGTTGGAGGACCACAATGGAAATAAGTAATAAGTAATGATTATAACTTTTGCTGTTATGTTATTCTGTATTTTTTTAAATAATCAAATAAATTCAATTAGCAAAACGATAATCGACGTATATGGTCAGCATTCAAACATTGTGCTAACCTGTACAGTACCCCAAAGTATGAAAATAAGACATGATTAATTAAAAAAAAAAAAGAAATAAAATAAAATTTAACTACATTTTTAACACTAAATTACTGAGCCAAGGTAATCGACCTGGGGGGCGGGGCTTACCTTTCACGGTCGTCAGTCTTGTGATCTCGTTCTTGAGGCGTTCTAAGAAGATAAGCAGCGTTCCAGGAAGCTCAGTGGGAAGGCGGTCACCTAGGCAACCAGAGAGGAGAGGAAGCTGAAGAGTCAAACAGCAAGCCGCATCATACAGTAGATGACATCACGTCACTGTGACTGACAGGCGGTGGTTACCTAGGTTACAGATGATCTGTCCCATGCAGGAGATGGCTCGCTCTTTCACCTCCTGGTCGATATCGGCAGCTTTCAGGCGTTTGATTGTACAGGTGAACAGGTCGTTGATGTAGGGGGAGGGGTCAAAGCTGTCAGAGCCCTCTGATTGGCTGTCGAGGGGTCGGATCACCTGGAAGAAGCAGAGTAGAATGTAAACTCATCGTGTGATGTCAGGGGGTGAAGAGGTTTATGGAGGCAGCAGGTTCGACTCCCACCTTAACGAGCTGCTGGGTGACGAGCAGAGCCTCCGAGGTGATCTTGTAGAAGGGATCTCCCACGCATGCCACCACAGGCGAGACGAGGGCAGGGACGTGGGCGTGGAAGGCGTGGGCAGGGTGCGTGACCATGATGACGTGGAGGCACGCCAAGGCGTCGATTTTCAGGTTAGAGCTGCTCGACTTATCGTTCAGAGAGAAGATGATACCTGAAGACACAAAACTGATACTAATACTGATCCTGTAACACTACTGATACTACATGACCAAAAGTATGTGGACATTACAGCCATATGTAACTGCTTTAACAGCCTCCACTCTTCTGAAGTTGGAACCTGGCTGGAGGGAGGTGGCTGCGCTGGTGGGTGTGTTGCACCCCAGTGAGACATGAAATACAATCAAGAAGTCCAGTTGTAACCAATCCAGGAATTTGAAGGTTTATTAAAAGTTAATTATTTTTCCTTTTCTTTACAACAATCACATCGTTAACAGCAGAAATACGTCATTGCTGTTATGAAGTAATCCACTAGCAGTGTTGCCAGCTATTTTCAAAGCAGCTAAACCCTGCTCGAAAAGTCGCTAGATTACATCACACGCTAATCTGCATATCCGTGATGTCATTTCGTAACCATTTACGTACTGTAGACAAAAATTTTTTTGAAAGTCTGTGTGATTGTGACTGTATATAGCTACGGAGCATGTCTTATAATAGTGCTAGAGTGAACATGCAGCCAACTGTTTCAGACTCGATATATATTTATGTCCAATATAAATAGTGTACATTTTCTGTGTTGATGCATTTTATTCTTTGACATTCATTACAGCTACAGCTATCTGGGCCTCCAGAGCCCTTCTGCTGTCAAAAGCTCCTGTAAAATAACACGTACATGACTTGAACATGAATAAATCTGGAACAATTGTAAGCTAGTTTTAGTTATTCCACTATACGGGTCCTGGTGTCGTGAGCTCTGCACCACTGTTGAAAAAAATTCTAGTGGAAACACTGTATACTATTTTTAAAGCTGCCATCATCTCATCAATATGAATGTAAATCTATTTCTAATTTCAAAGCCTTTTTATGAAAGTAGTACCCTTTTTTTCCCCCACACAGAGCTAAAGTCGGTGTGAACGCGGCCTTAGTCAGGCCCAACACTGATGATGCATGACGAGGCCTGGCTTGCTGTCTGTGACATCTGAAGGTATATCTTTCTAAGCTGGTTTTTTGGATGATATGAGGGTCTTTCTTCTAATCCTTTATGTGGAAAAGGGTGTCCACATACTTTTGGCCATACTATATTAGTTTAGTATATAATACAGTATAGTATTATAGTACTGCTGGTCTTTCAGAAAAACTGCAAAACAACCACATTATTACCATGACTTATCACTGCTGCTACTGACTCTTCTCTTCCTCCAATTATCGTTTTACTGCTACTTCATTTTCTACTTCTACTACTACAGTAGTAGTGGTAGTGTAGTATTACCTGGTATTAGCACTGGTATGTGCTGAGTCAGGGCTCCTGGAAGGACGTTCACCAGCTCAGTCAACATGTTGAAACAACACTGACGGGTTTTGACACTTTTCTCTTTCAGCTGCTTGTGAAGAGCTTTCACTATCATAGGAACCTGCAGAGGGCGAGAGATATTCACAGAGACATAGAGAGAGAGAGAGAGACAGAGAGAGAGAGAGAAAAGACTACTTCAGCTACTTCCTGTTGTCTGTGGCCGACGGTGCAGGATGCTGAAGGTTTCCTGTCACCTTGACAACAGAAACCCCCATCAAACCAAACTAAAGCTCTGCTGAGGGAAGTGCGCAACAGCGACACCCGGTGCACAAAAACACTACTGCAGTCAGGGAGAAGCATTTATTTATGGTAAAACAACAACTATTTTTTTACATAAGCGACGCTATGAGAGCGCTGAGAGTGAACCAAAACAGTAAAGTTGCAGCCGGACAGATAAACAATGAGCTGAAACTCACTATAAAGCTCCGTAAAGCTGAGAGAAGCTGCAGTCACCGATAATTCTCTGTAGGTTCATCACTACGACGCATTACAACATATTACACAGACAGCTCATACAGTGGTGTTATAAAAAATATCAGTTATAGCTGCTTAAAAGAACAAGAGAGAGATATGTAGTCAGTTGAACATTATACAGCTGAAACAAACTCATCAGTGCTCTCTGGTGGACAAACTATGTGATGAAAACACTGTTTCTAAACTACCTAAAATTAGGTAGTTAAAAAATACATCTTCAGCTTTTACATTACCTGGCTCTGCAGCATGGTTAGCGGTGTGTCTCCTTGCTCCATGGCGTCTGGATCAGCCAACCAGCTCTGAGCCGGTCTGGTTTGTTTGAGCAGCGACAGGTAGGCGTGGAAAACATCTGCCTTCACATTCTCCTCCCTCTCCTAAAGACAGACCGGTAGATCAATTCAGGATGAGAGGTGTTAATTAGATATTATCATGTCAACAGGTGGAGTTTAGCCTCATATTGTCTGGCTAAAGTTAGGATTAGTAGGTCTCTTGTTAAAACTGCTGCTCTCAAAACATGTTGATAGTAATTTCTCAGTGATTAGGAGATAAAAACAAAGCATTTGAATAAGGTTGTGATTTGTAATGTGGTAACGAAAGGGTGAAAGGTGAAGTGACAGCAGAGTCAGCAGAGTCGACAGAGTGACGGTACCTTGAAGCGACAGACGAGTGCAGGAGAGACGGAGCGATAAAACTCCGGCAGCATCTCATGACGAGTTGAAACGACAGCGTCCAAACACTTGGCAGCCGCCCGCCGAACCTTCCAGCTCATGTCATCATCATCGCTGTACTCATCATCACTGCCTGGACCGACCGACCAACAGACAGACAGTTAGTCATCAGTCCCATTACAGCTTCAAGCTTCTTCACAGGTTTCTTTGAGAACAACTAACAAGTATCTAGACTCACAACCTTGCTTTTCTTAGATGATTTGAATAAAAAAATATATATGTAAATGTTAAGATAACATGAAAGTAGAGCTGCAACGGCCATTTGAAGTCATTTTTGAAGAAATATTATTAAAGAAATATATTATTTTAAAGAAATATTAAAATTCTTTGGTTCCAGCTTGTTAAATGTGAATATTTTCTGGTTTCTTTAGTCCTCCATGACAGTTAACTGAATATCTTTGGGCTGTGGACTGTTGGTTGAAACAAAAGACATTTTAGGTTTTATCTTGGACTTTGGGGAAATATTATATGTTTATGTCATATCTCACCATTTTCTGACATTTTATAGACCAAACAACTCATTGATTAATCAAGAAAATAATCGACAGATGAATAGATAATGAAAACAATCGTTAGTTGCAGCCCTACATGAAAGTCATCTTGTACAGTCATCATTTTAGGACTTTAAGACATTCAACATTCCCAGACTTGATTTATAAGACTAAGCTGTCAGGGTTAGCTGTCATCTATTTGTCTTGTGGTCGGACATAATGATAAAATCATCTACATTGTGATATAAACATATATAAAAAACCTAGGAATCAACTGAGCAACATTAACACGTTGATGTTTAGCAGGTACCATGTTTACCATGTTCACCATCTTAATTTAGCATTTTAGCATGCTAACATTTACTAATTAGCACTAAATACAAAGAAAAGCAGTGGATGGTGAGAATGTCATTAATTTATTAGTTTTTAGAAGTAGTGCAGACTGTATACTGGGGGTATGATAGTGTATGTGTCTTGTAAATTAGGAGATTACGTACCTATATTGTGTGTACTTGAGCCTAAGCCAAATTTCCTCTCAGAGGCAATAAAGTTTATTTTATTTTAATCTATTTTTGCAGGTATTTAGTCATAAACCAAAGCACTGGACAAATAAAACTTTGACCAGATGGCAATGCTAGATGGAAACCTCACGAAATCCCATAAATTATTACAATTCATCCTCTTGGAACCATAAATATCTGTAAATAATGACAATCCACCCAGCAGTTGTTGAGATACTGTTGTGTTGGATCACCATCCCTGCAATAATTCACTTCTACTATGAACTGCAGAAACTGTATTATCAGTTATCTAAACATATAATTGGATAAGAAATGCAAGTTATCTACAATTAGTTAACAAAAACAGACTTATGTTTCTGTACCTTGGTAGTCTTCATCGTTCTGCTCAGCGTCCATGGCATTGTCATCCTCGTCTTCATCGTCAAAGTTGTAGTTAGGGTCATAGGTCAGGTAGCGCAGGCAGATGGAGATGACGGTGGGAACGTGGGGGTAAACTTCTTTAGGGCACCTGCAACAACCAATAAAAAAAAATTAAAAACAAACAACGCGAACAAATACAACTATAACAGTACTTTATCAGTAGTACTGTGCGTTTTACCTCCTAACGAAGGACTCAAAGGCCTGGATGCAGTACTCTCTGAGCTCGTCATCGTCAACATTACAAAACTTTACAACCAGCGGGATGATCTTCTCCAGATACTCTCCTACACAAACACACAGACAGAGAAAATTAAGAGTAGTAGATTAGTTCTTGCATTCAATCTTCTCTTATATTGTGGTGGTTGACATGCTATCCTGTCTGGCTCACCGATCCTGTGTCCTGCCTGTCTGCTGATAGCCGCCGTGCACTGGATGTAGGTTCGTGTGGTCGACATGTTGTCGTTTCTCCCGAGCTCCGTGAGAAGGTGTTCAATCAGATCAATGAAGACAAGATTCCCGCAGGACATCACCAGGTGGCCCAGAGCCATGATGGTCCTCTGAAATATTCACAACAACTATAAATAACTGAAGAACTTTTACAGGTTAACATAAAGGTTCCTGACATCTTGCTGCGAAGGAGAATAACTTCAAGGTTAAGGCTGGAGATTTTCTATATTTTCTTATTGTCAACAAATCTCATGTTTGGAGGCAAACCAACAATGAACTGATCTACTAACAAGTATTGTGTGTATATCCAAAGTCTGACATATCTTATTCCTCTGTGCCGTAGAACTCCATTGTTGTCCCAAAACTATTAAAAACACGTCAGAAAGATATAGAAAATCCTTATCCTTTGAGGGTTAAAAGGTCAGCTATACCTTCCTGACAGCCAGTCTGGGGGAGGTGAGCTGAGGGAGCAGACAGCTCAGGATGGAGGGATGGAAGTTCACCAGCAGACCTCCCTGTCTGCAGAGACAGTTAACTGTAGTCAGTTCATTTAGTTCCAGTTAGACAGAATGATGTGATTCTGTTGTACTTCTACACCTTGTTCTATAGTTACAGTAAATACAGGTGTAGCAGACAGACAGGTACCTGCAGAGCATGTCAGCCATTATGTCGAGCGCCTCCAGCTGGACAGACACATCTTCCTGTTTGGCGATGGCACTCGTCAGGCGACCTGTTATCTTCTTACACACACTGGCAGCTAAAGCAGAGCCTGAGACACACACAGATAGGAGTTTGACAGGAGTAGAGCTGAAACAATTAGTTGATTGAGTGAAAAATAATCAGCAATGATTTTATTAATTGATTAATCGTGGTAGTGATTTTTCAAGCGAGAGACACCAAAAATCCTCTGATTCCAACTTTTCAAATGTGAGGATTTTCTGCTTTTCTCCGTTTTATATCACTGTACACTGAA